>CM053761.1:46045314-46112351 GCA_028658305.1 Pachyuromys duprasi
GCCATTGAAGGAGTTCTCTGGTTGAAGTTTTGGGGACGCTCATGTATACTATCATATCAAATGTATGGATATAACCTAGAACCTGTGCTTGAATATAGCAAACGGTAGCTCAATATCCAAGTGGGTACCCTAGTAAGGGGAACAGGGACTATTTCGGACATGAACTCAATGGCTGGCTCTTTGACTCCCTCCCCACCCCCACCCCCAAGGGAGGAGCAGCCTTGCTAGGCCACAGAAGAGGACATTGCAGCCAGTCCTGAAGAGACCTGATAAGCTAGATTTAGATGGAAGGGGAGGAGGTCCGCCTCTATCAGTGGACTTGGAAAGGGGCAGGGAGGAGATGAGGGAGGGATGGGAGGGAGATAGGGAGGGAATGCGGGAGGGGGCTACGGCTGGGATACAAAGTACATAACCTGTGATTAATATAAAATAAAAATATTTAAAAAAAGTTCTAGCCATTCACAGGGCAGAATGTTAGTAGTCTGTCCTCATGAGTGTCTGCATTTGATGAGACCCTGGGCTTTGATTTCCTCCTCAGGTGGGAAGATGCTCTGGGGATTGACTGTTTCTCCTCTCCTAGCACACACTACTAATCCTTGTATACACAGGTTGTATAGTATTTAGAGACATGTGTTGTATTTTTTAGGATTTTGGCTTTAAGTAGAACTCCAAAAGGGGTCATTTTTTTAACTTACTTTTTTTTTTTAAAAGATAACCAACCTTTGTTTTGTTTTTAGATTTATTTATTTATTTATTATGTTTACAATGTTCTGTCTATATGTAGACCTGCATGCAAGAAGAGGGCACTAGATCTCATTATAGATGGTTGTGAGCCACCATGTGGTTGCTGGGAATTGAACTCATGACCTCTGGAAGAGCAGCCACTGCTCTTGACCTCTGAGCCATCTCTCCAGCCCCCAAAAGGGGTCATTTATGTGTGACTTTTATTAGGACTTCTAATCACCTTTGCTGGTCCTATCCCATAGGCACAGTACTATATCATTCTGCTAAAGTATAATGTAGCAAATAGAGTTGACTGCTCCTATCATAGAGATGGTAACAAGCAGAGGATGTGGTTTTAGTTGAAAATGCAAGGACACATGTAAGCAACAGAAGCAGACAGTCCACTAGCAAGGGTTTTTCTTTCTTCTTTCCTTTTCCCTTTTAAAAAAATTTTAGTTTATTTACTTTACATCCCAAGGGTGTGCCTCCCTTCTCTTCTTCCAGTGCCCTCCTTTCCCTCCTTCCCCCTTTCCCTCTCCTTTTCCTCCCAGAAAAGGGAAGCACCCCGCCCCCATCAACCCTCCCCAGCACATCAAGTCATTTCAGGACTGAACATATCCTCATCCCCCGAGGCCAGGAAAGATAGCGCTGCCAGGAGGAAGTGATCCAAAAGCAGGCGATAGAGACCAATCGCTCCACTTGCCAGAAACCCCATATGAAGGCCAAGCCGCCCACTGGCCACACATGTGCAGGGGGCCTAGGCCCAGACCATGCATGCTCCTTAGTTGATGTCTCAGTCTCTGTAAGCCCCCATAGGACTGGGTTAGTTGTCTCTGTTGGTCTTCTTGTGAGGTTTCTGTCCCCTCCAGGTCCTTCCATCTTTCCCCTAACACTTCATAGAACCCCAAGAGCTCCACCCCATACTTGGCTGCAAGTCCCAGCATCTGTCTTGATCTGCTGCTGGGTGGACCTTCCCAGAGGACAGTCAGGTTAAGCTCCTGTCTGTAAGCATAGCAGAACATTATTAATAGTGTCAGGGGCTATGGTATATATTCACTTATAAGCAGATATTAGACCTGTATAGTACAGGATAACCATACTACAATCCACAGAGCCAAAGAATCTAAGTAACAAGGAGGCCCAAGGGAGGGTGTGAGAGTGTCACTCAGAAGGGGAGATAGAATACACAGCAGAAGTGGGTGAAGAGAGGGAA
Organism: Pachyuromys duprasi; assembly: GCA_028658305.1. Lineage (NCBI taxonomy): Eukaryota > Metazoa > Chordata > Mammalia > Rodentia > Muridae > Pachyuromys > Pachyuromys duprasi. The sequence continues at coordinate 46,047,251 of CM053761.1, forward strand.
CTGGGCAGCAGGAGATGGAATGGGAAGGGAAACGGGTGGAGATCAGATGTGGGGAGAACTGGGAAAGGGAGGTGAGAGGGCTAGGAACAAGAAGGGAAATGGAGTGGAGGGCATCTCTTCGTCCAGCTGGAGGTCTGTGACAGGGTAGGCTCCTGGGAGGATATCGGTGTGACTCTAGCTGAAACTCCTAGCAGGGAGGGACATGAAGACTGAGGTGACCACCTCCTAGCCAGGCAGGACTAGTGGAAGGAGGGGAACAACGTCCCACCAACAAAACCTTTGATCCAAACATTACCCTGCTGACAAGAAGTGCAGGGATAAAGAGGAACAAAGATTGAGGGAATGTCCAACCAATAATTGGCCCAACCTGAGACCCACCCCATGGTGGAGAGCAAGGGTTTTTCTTAGGAGAAGATGCAGGATGAGAAAGTTGTTATACTCACTAATGTCATTTGCCTGTTAAAGCTTTTTATATGGTAGAGAGAGGGAAGAGGGCTGATAACATAAGGTAAGCTGCTGTTTGTACAGATGTATTTGTTTAAAACAGAGAATTCGCATTTCCTCCTCCTTCCCTTTTAGTGCAGGAAGAGAGGCAGCATATTATATATTGTTCCTTTGCAACCCAGAACATATTTGCCTAAAATTATTCTGCCAGTCACTTACTGTAAACACAAGATGAGGGCTGTAGGGATGGCTCGGTGGTGAAGAGCAGGCATTTCTTCTAGAAGACCTGGGTTCAAATCTCCGCTCCTTCACGGTAGCTTACAACTGTCTGTGACAACAGTTCCAGGGCATCTGACATCTTCAGGCACATACATCTAATGTTGTAAAAAACAAAACATACAAATAAAGTAAAACTTAAAGGCTGGGTGTAATTCCAGCACTTGGGAGGCAGAGGTAGGCAAGTCTCTGAATTTAGACTCTGGGAGAGTGAATTTGTTATTTCTTTATAGAGCTAATGGAACAGGGAAAAGGCAATTCTGAGGGGCTAGACTTGTGACCCTGCTTCCTTCTCACTCCCTTTCCAAGTCTGTTTAAAGTCCTTCTCTAATGGTAAAATCAAATGGTGGCCTTTGCTATCTCTTCCCTGCTTCAGTGGACATGGTCATGCTCCTCTGGTAGCAGGTTTGTGGGAGGGTCAGGCTTGTGGCAAGCAGCCATTCCCTGCTCAAATGAATGCCCTTTGCTTGTAAAGTAGCCACCACCAGCAGCAATCATGGGCCAGAGTACACCTTCATTATTGAATTAATTAATTAATTCATCTGTAGGTGTTAATGGTGCACAGACCATGTTAACAAGTGACTATTATGGGAAAATTGTGGTTTCGCCCCAGTGTCTGGCCTCCACCAGGCATGCTTAAATAATAAAAAACACACCTAATCACTTCACCCCTTATTTGGCCAAGCAAAGATTCTGTAAGGAAAATCGATCCTAGAATCTCCTGTTGTAAGGTGTATTCAGAAGGCAAACGCTGACCTGATGGTAGGAAACATTTCGGGTGTCCTGATGCTTTAGGTTAAAATGTGTCAGGAGTGGTAAGGTGGTTGTTGGAGAAATTTCCACACAGTGATTGTTCTCAAGAGAAGCTGCCAGCATGTTCATTGGAGAAATGGTTTGCTTTTGTTTTGTTTTAATTTTATTTATTTTTATTTTATGTGTTCGGGTATTTTGCTTGCAAGTATTCCTGTGTACCACACACAGTCTGAGTAGAGGCCTCCGGAAATGGGATCGCAAATGGTTGTGAACTGCCATGGGGAGGCGTGGAATCATTTTTCCAAATGCTGTTCTGTCAGAAACAAACACATTTCTCTGCAGCCCAGCTTTGGCTCAGGTCTACCAGTATGCAACTTCCAGTCTACCACTGTGAGATACTTTCTGAGAGCCATTTTGTCATAGTTATTTGGTGAGTAATCTTACCTGATCAATAAATTGTAATCTCAGGCAACAGATAACATCTTATCCTAATTTGTATCAGAATTTTTTTTTATTCATTTAAAAGTTTCTTCATGTGTATGGGTGCTTTGTCTACATGTATATCAGTGTATCTCATGTGTGCAGTGACCCTAGAGCCGGAATAAAGTGCCAGATTCCCTGGAGCTTGAATTTCAAATGGTTGTGCTGTGCCATGTGGGTGCTGGGAACCGAATCCAGATCTTCTGGAAGAACAGTCAGTGGTCTTAACTGCTGAGTCATCTCTCCAGCCCCATGTATATATGTGTGTGTGTGTGTGTGTGTGTATGCATGTATGTGTACATGTATTATTAGAATAAATTTCAGAAAGTCTTCATGGTAGACACATTATTTGTTGGATATGACTGTTATTGGGTATTGGAGGAAAAAAACTGTATGTGTCTATCAGATTAACCATGAGAATGATGTTTAGACTAGATACATAGGATAGAGAGCACCTACAAGACCTTCTGAGGCTGTTGAGGCAACAGGAGTTGGCAATGGACTTTAGAGGCCCCAGGCTAGAGACACTGCTCAGTGGAGTTCTGGCCTAGTATGCATGAAGTTTGATTCCTAGCTATGCATAAAATAGGTGTAGTGATACATGCCTGTAGTCTCAGGACTTGGGAGGGAAAAGCAGGAAGATAAGAAGTTCAAGGTCATCCTTGAATATAGCACTTTCAGGGCCAGTTTGGGCTACATGACACTGTATTTAAAAAATCAAAATAAAAATATCAGAGGCTCACACCAAATAATTGAATTGATTTAAAGAGGAATGAATATATTTTCCTCCTCCTGTGGCTGTGCTGTTATGGCTGTGTGTTAGCATCCCTTATGAGTAACCTCTTAGGCCTCTCTTATTCTCTGGGAGGATGGTCTGGATAGCAATTTTAGAATGTGAAATAATCACAACTCATTACTGACTTTCTAAAATTGAATTACACAGAAACACAGAATGAGCGATATGTATTTTGTTTGGGACACTGTTCACTTCCCAGTTCCTTATTCACAGAGGTATTCCATTGATAAACTTCCCGGGGATGGGGTGGGTTATGTGACTTAAGAGCAAAGGTGTTCTTCTGAGTGAGGGCCCTTGGGTGAGGACTCCAGACAGGTGATTCTAGCTTAAGTTGCAAATGTACCATTTTTAATATGATGTGTATTAACAGACTTCATTGTGGGTTTGGGAAAGCATCTGCATTAGAAAATGAGATAAGGACGTGTGATGTCTAAGATTTAAAGTGTTTCCTATGTTCACAAACCTTGCCAGTGGGTGTAGAGGCCATAACAGTGATTTCATTGGAGGTTGCTGTGTGGCATGTTACTCCCCAGAAGGTACAAACACAGAAGTAACAGCTCTAAAAGCGTAGGGCTCAAATGGCTTGAACAGTTCTTGCTTGTACTTTAGAATTCTCAAAAGGACCAGTTCTGCTTTCCAGGCTCTAAGCAGGTAATTTCCTCTTTAATGGGTGACAAACACTGAAAGTTCTGAAGTTGAAGAAGAGATGAATGGCCAGAGCCTACAGAGCCATGAAAAACGAGTTTCCCAGGCTAGCTCTGGGCACCTCCTGGTACTCAGAAGTCAGCCACTGGGTTGCTTGTAACCCGGTTTTCCTTTGCTGTTACTCAGTTTAGCAAACATCTGAAAGCTTAAACCAAGCAAAATTCTGTGCTGTCCAGGAGCCCAGCCAGGGCTGAATAATGGGAAGTAGACTCACTTGGAAACCAAACTTTGTAGGGAAACCTCATTCAGAAGGGAATGCTTGTCACAGATTTAGGACCACTGCCTTCCGCTTTGAATTCTCGCCTGTTGATGTGGAGAACGAGAACCATGCATTTTGCTGTGCTTCCCTGTGAAAGAATTTGCCTGTAGAAGCTTGTTTTCGGGGATGAATGCTAATTATGTTGTCTAATGAAGTGAGGTTACTTCCTCACCGCAGCTGACTCAAAAAGTAAGTGGCACTTTTTGTCCCTCAGCTTCCAAGAAGTCAAGGAATAATTGTTCGCTAACTTTGAAGAAAGCTTGCCAAGTTTGTTACCTGTGGTTCACACTATAATCCAGGAAGGTGCTAGTCAGATTATGAAAATAACGATTAAGCCTATAGCATTACACTGAGCAGTTTTTATTGGAATCGCCTTCCGAGGGACTTGGGCTTTCTTTCGTGTCCATTTCCTGCTGGGATAGTTAAGAACTTTGTGTGAGAAGAACTTGGGAGCTAGGCTAGTGGTGCATACCCAAATCCTAACACCTAAGATGTTCAGGAAGATCAGGAGTTCAAGGTCATTCTCAGCTGTTTGGTGCATTCGAGGCCAGCTTGAATTCCATTACGTAAGACCCCGACTCAAGGAAAAAAAGAGAAAGACTTGGATTAATTTGTTAACATCATTGTGCATTTTGAACAAAACTCTTGTGTTACTAGGAAATAGATTTGTAGTGCTGGCGATCAAACTCAGGACCTTCAGCTTACTAAGCACTCTCCGACCTACTTACCCCACAGCTCTGAATTATTATCGTTTTGCTTGGTGTTGGGGATCAAACCCTGGGCCCCACATATGCCAGGCAAGCACCCCACCTCAAGCCCCTGAGATTAATTTTTTTTAAAGACCTATTTATTTATTGTATGTACATGAACAACAGAAGAGGGAATCAGATTCCATTACAGATGATTGTGAACCACTATGTGGTTGCTGGGAATTGAACTCAGGACCTCTGGAAGAGCAGCCAGTGCTCTTAACCTCTGAGCCATCTCTCCAGCCCCGAGATTAATTTTTAACATCCACCTTTCTTTTTTGGTTGCCGTTTCACTTAGAATATTTGGTGGTCATATTTGGTGGTTACTCAATGATTTGGAAGCATTGGTTGATTCTGGTTAGTTCCAGCACAGTTTAGCAGAAATTTCAGTGGTAACTGAAGCAGGCCACATGTGTGTCTGTTGAGTGCTTGAAAAATGGCAAATGTGTAAGGAGCTGAGCCCATGGTTTCAGGAGAACGGCCGCATGGTTAGTTTGGTGGACGTGGTAGGAGCGATTTCTCAGCTGTTGAGATCCTCTGGTTCCGGGAGGGGAGCTTGTTGGGAAACATGCTTAGCGAGCACAGGGTTGTCTCACCCTGTTAAACCGTTTGCTTTTCAGACACGTCTGAATAAAACCTGAGCTGTTCTCTGCAGCCCTGCCTCTTGTGTGTTCTGCAAATGGTGGGCCGCATGGCCATCTTTCAACAGATTAGCTGGAAAAGTATCTGTGGCTGGGTTCAAGTGTTCCAGGATCTGCATGTTCTTTGTGCAAGAACAGGGGCCATTTGTGTTGTGACAATGGCTGATGATGCGCAGTGAAAGCTGCAGTTGGCAGGGACTAAATTCCCGGAGGTTTCTTTCCTTGCAAGCTCTTTGCTACCGAAAGGTGCAGACATACTTTCGACACTATGTGTCCTGCTGACAGATGGATTGTTTTGACAGGAGAATCCTAGCCCTCCACTGAAGACCCATTCAGATGTCAGGCAGGAAGGGGCAGCAGTGGTCTTTGAAATAAGTGGGATGCTTTAGATGTGTGTGTCAGCCGCCACGGGGGGGGGGTTTGGGGGGCAGTTTTCAGTAGTTAACCCTTTCTTAGGATGTGAAATGAAAATTCATACTCCTTTATGCTGACTTCTTGGGCTACGTATATTTTCTTTAATGTTGGGGAATGAAGACAAAGAGCTAAAAAGCCTGTTTTAAATTTTATAATTTGAAAAAAAATATACTGCTCATAATTGCTTTATTTATAGCCGCTAAAACTGGAAGCAAGCTAACTGTCCATCCTCAGACAATAGATAGGCAAAAATGTAGGATATTCATTCCAAGGAGTGTTTCTCAACCATCAGAAGCAGTGAGACTTTGGCATGTAATGAGATTCATCTGTGAACCTTAGAGACACTGTGCTAAGTGAAATAAGCCAGACACAAAAGGACAAATGTCATATGATTCCACTTACATGTGGTGCCTAAGGAAGAGTTTATAGCGACAACATGATGGTTGGCACATCCAGGCAAATTGGAATTGGGAATTTTTTAGTGAAAAAAATTGGTCCTGGTGGTGATGATGGTTGTGTCTGAATGTATGTGTGACCACTGGGCAGCAACTTACAAATGGTTAAATAACTTTTATATTATACACACTTTATGGCAGTGAATAGTAGTGCTGGGAATTTGTGTTTTGGCCAGTGTCTGTGTTTATTTAATTCTTTGATGGGTTACGTTGTTTTCCCTTGTTTCCTGGTGAGGCATTTGAGGTCTCATAGTCTCTGCAGAGATGCAGGACCTCTTCTTAAACCTAAAAGCCTGAGTAGCTCTGCCTAGGGACAGAAACTGCTCCAGGGGCTGTGAGCCGTAGCGTCCTTCATCTTGTGCTGCCCACACGTGCTGTGGGAAAATGGCCCTTTCTAGGCAGTACCTTGCTTGTGTGTCAGTCTGTGGCATTTTTGATTCAGGGACTATCCAGGCTGACCCAGTGAGGGCTGACACAGTGTCTTGTCTTCATAGCTGCTTGCTGGAATCTTGGTGTCAAGCCCTGGCGCTCCTCAGCTCTGTATTGCAATGTTAGGAAGGGTTATTTTTCTCACAGTCTGCTCTAAGAAGCATAATTAATTAGCATTTCTCAGAGTTAGGTATGTTATCTTGCAGTGGGTGTATGGCTTTAAATGGATATGTGAGGGGTGGGAAAGGAGAGACATGATTTTATCTCAGAGTGTTGAAAAGGAAGCCATCAGTGAACTGTAGAAAGCCTGGTGAGACCCAGCCCATCTCATGACCAGGAACCAGGAGTCCAGGTCCCAGCACAGGCTGGTGCTCCTCAGGCTATGTGTGGCAGCAGGCAGAGAGGTTTTGGTTGACACATCTTTGTTACTTTTTTTTTTAAGGACCTGAAAAGGCATCTCATAAGAATTCAGATTTTGAGCTTCTTTGGACAGCCAAGCTTTGTGTCAGCACTGGCCCTTGTCTTTGGCGCCAAGGAGTAAATGCCTGTGTAGGTGGGTGGGCAGATTTCCATGTCTCGGCCCAATCTGCTTGCCCTTCTACCTGCCCCCTGGCTTCCTTTATTAAGTTCTCTTCAGCCTCCCATGTCAGTTACCTGTGATGGTGTAAGCTATGTGCTACTTTTATGCCCCAAGACAGTGTCCCCCATACCCTTTATGATAATCTAATCAAAGCAGAAGCAGTAGTCCAGTTAGTCCTTTTACTGATGGAGGGAGTTCTCACAAACTGGATTTTCTTTCCCAGGTCTAAGCTGCTAATGTCTGCATACTCATTAATAAATACCTCCCAAGCACTGTCAAGCTCGTACTTGACTTCAGTATGTGGTTTAAAAATTACCACCTTCAATCTTTCTGGTAACTTAATCTCTGGACAAATTGCTTTTAATTCAGACTGTGCCATGAACACAGATGGGCCATTAGTTTCAAGTGTAGTTTGACTTTTATTTAGATGAATGTCTTTGAGTTCACAGTGAAATGGCTATCAGCTCTAGGGTACTATTGATTGAACCGTCTCTGGAGTAAGTTTAAAAGATAGTTGCCATTTATGATTAGTAGTATTGTTAATTGGCATCTATGTCAATGGAATTAATAGCCAAGATGAAAAATGTTAACCACTCCTGCACACACAGGACTTCTGTGGCAAGGAAGTAGACAGCGGTGAAGCTCATCTGGCTTCTGTTCCTGATGGGTTCGCCTGGCTTGTGTTGAGCCTGTGGTTACAGAAGCTGAGCGGACAGAACATTGCTGAGCTTGCTCTGTCTGCAGCCGAGGCTGTCATGGCTAGGCAGTGGAGGGGAGAGAGGTCCAGTTCTGAACAGAGCCTGCTGTCCTGCTGAATACTGCTCCTGTGTGGCTTCGCTGCTCAGCGTCCCCACTGGTTGGCTCCCTTCTCTTGTGACTGTCGTTTCTGATTTTATTCATTGATTGTAGGCATCCTGTATTCACAAATAGCCTTATGATTTTGAATCGTCTGTTCATTTTCTAAATGTCACTTGAACTTTGCCTCTTCTCCCAAACTTCTTTTAGTCTTAAATTCTTGTTTAGAGCAAGATTTCTGAGTCTGACAAGCATGGACTCTGAGGTGCTGGATGCCTGCTTGTGGGACACTGATTGCTTGCACTCGGTGGGACGTTTGGGACCATCTGCAGCTTTAATCCACCAGATCTTAGTACCACCTTCCATCATTGCTAATAGCCGGACGTATCTCTAGACATTGCCGTGTATGTGTGTGTGTGTGTGCGCGTGCACGCAAATGCACACATGCATGTGAAAAGTCACCTTTGGTGGAGAACTACTGGTTTAGATTAGGAAGTTCTGACACCCCATTCTCTCTCTCTCTTTTATAACTAGTAATTGATGCTGATACTTAAACATTAATTTAATAATAAAAGTCACTAAGGCTGGGCCTGTTAGTGTGTTCTTTTACCCTGGCAGAGGCAGGCTCATTTCCCAGTTCTTGGGCTAGCCTGGTCTTGGCAGGTTTCAGGCCAGCAGGGAAACATGGGCGGACCCTCCCTCACAACAAGAACAACAACAAAAGCCATTAAGAATGTCCTTGAGGACCTGCAGTATGGTCTTCAGCCTGTGGGTCATGACTCATTTGGGGGTATCAAATGACCATTTCACAGGGGTCACCCACGACCATTGGAAAACATAGATTTTTGATTCATAACAGTAGCAAAATTATGAAGTGGCAACAAAATAATGTTATGATTGGGCGTCACCACACATGAAGAACTGTATTAAAGAGTCGTTGCAGCAGCATTAGGAAGGTTGACAACCACTGGCTTAGAGGGTAAAGGCACACATGGTCAAAGGAAAGAACCAACTCCCACAGTTTTGTCATCTGACACACACACACATGCGCACACACACACGCACAAATAATAAATGTAATTTAAAATATTTGTGTGTGTGCCTGAGTATGTGTATGTGTTAAGTACTCTTAAGCAGTTAAGTACTCCTGAATGCTGAGCCATCTCTATGGTCCCAGTAAATGTAATTTAAAAACCAAGTGGCCCTGGACTTGATATGGTACAAGGCATTTGGACGAGGTCTGGCCACCTTAGCTTTTGGGTAGCCAGTTGGTACTGTTGAAGTCTCTGTGTGCACTGAAGCAGGTAAGGAAGAGAGTTGTGTTTGTACAGCTCAGTGTGTCAGTCACTAAAGCAGTACACAGGACGGAAGGTCCCTAGGTGGGGTGGGGCATGGCGAATGAAGCAAATTTCTCAGTCTTGGATACAATGTCAACTATTAATTTATTACTTTTCACTGTTTCTTTTACCAGAAACCTGAGTCATAACAAACTCTCTGAGATCGACTCTGCTGCTTTTGAGGACTTGACAAATCTGCAGGAAGTGTAAGTGTTCCTCTAAACCTCCAGGGGTGGAGGGCAAAAAGATCTGGGGGGAATCCTTCTGTGTTGTATTGTTCTCACTGTCCTGGGTGGGTGGTCTCAGCTTATAGGAGGGAACATTTGCATATGAGTTTACCAACAGATGGTGCTAGGATGACCCCTCTTACCCATGGTGTTAGTTACCCACAGTCAACCAGAATACAGAGTGGAAAATTCCAGAAGTTAACAGTTCATGAGCTCAAGTTGCACCTCACTGTGAACAGTGTGAGGAATCTAGCACTGTTTGCCCGGGTCACAAGTCATTCATTTGTCCAGACAGTGTACACTGTCCATGCCACTTGCCGGGTTATCAGATGGCCAGCCATGGCATTGTGATGCCAATTTCCCTAGTAACGTTCCCAAAGCACAGAATCAGTGATATCGACAATGGGATGCACCAAAAAGAAGCTCCGAGGCAGTTCTTTTAAATGAAAAGGTGAAAAAAGAGGAAGATTTTGTGTAAGAGATTGAATTCACACAAATTTTATTATGTAAGTATTCTTTTAATTATTATCAGTATGTTACTATGGCTGACTTACGTATGGAAAAAGGCTATACACAGGGTTTCAGATGTGCATGGAGGCCGAGGAGTGTCGCCCTTAGAGATAAAGGGGTGCCGCATTAAATTTCTTCCCCTTTGCTGCATGCCCTGTTTTCTGTGAAGTAGGGATGGAGTTACTGGGTGTCAGGATTGCCGATAGGTGTGGAAGAGAGTGCCCTTTGGTGGAAAGCCCTGTTGGCTAACTGGGGGACTCACTTGTGCTGGTGCCTTCTCATAGGTGTCACAGAGGTGGGATAGCGCCGGCAGTGAGATCTCTCCGCCTGCCATGTGTGTTTCCCGCGACCCTGTCGTAAAGCAGCAGAGGGTCATCTTCTCTGCACCTCACTGCTGTTGAGAACCAGGCTTGCGACCTCTTGGAGCTCCCGTTAGTGCGGGCCCCAGTCATTCTTTTTATTGCAAAGCATTGTGCTTTGGTACATGTGTTGGGATAATCTAGAATTTTAGTGCCATAGCAGCTTTGCAGAAATTTCATGTAAGCTGCACAGAGTCATTGTAAATACCTTTTTTTTTTTTTTTGAGAGACATGTCTTGCTGTGTAGCCGAGGCTGGTCTCAAAGTCGTGAACCTCCTGTTTCAGCCTCTCTTGAGTTGCAGGTGTATATGGATTTATATCTGGCTTACCTACTAATTCTCACATTTAAAAATACTTTGTTACATAAATTTAAAAAGTTTCCTCTCATTATTGGGAGACTTCGTTAGGATCACCCTCATAATATTTTAGGAAGTTTCCACTACATTAGGTTCCCATACTCCCTTTCATCTGCCCCACAATTCTGTCTCTCCCCCTCTCCCCACCTGATCCTTCCATTCTTGTCACGTTTCCCCCCCCCAACCGTCCCCAGTTCATTCATAAACTGTATTTTATGCCAATGAATATTTATATAAAACTACTATGCATCATTATCAAGTTTTATTATAAGCACTTTAGTAAATCTTAAAGCTCTTTATTATACATTTCTACTATAAGCAATTGATAAAGTCTTTGGTGGCCATTCTTCTGTTCCTTTATAGCAGCTTATCTAATGAAACCTTAATTTCATTCACTGATGCAGTTTGCAAGATAGCTGTATTCCCTATCCCCATGCCCAAATTTTATGAATTTTATGTCTCTTTTTGTACAAAGCATTGACTTCCAGAGTTAAACCTCAGAGTTGGAAGGACTTTGGAAATGCCTTGAGTCAGACCTTCATTTGCTCATGAGGTCAGTTAGCCAGGGGTGCTAGGATGAAAATATGAAGATGGCCAAGTACATCCCAAAGGCTGCTGGCTTCGATTGATTCCTCTTGGTTGGGGAGCTAGAAGCCTGTGGGACTGGTGTTCCCTGAGCTCTCTTTCCTTAGCTTGCAGATGGTTGTGTCTTACTATGTCTTCTTGTGGTCTTTCCTCTGTGTAAATGGATCCTTGGCTTCTCATGGTGTATCCTGATTTTCTTTTAAAAATTTATCAGTCACATCACTTAGGATCCACCCATATGGCATCACCTAACCTTAATGATATTCTCCTACCCCTGTGCTGGGGGTTGAACGCAGAGCCCTGACCCTGCTAGACCACTGAGCTGCAGTCTCAGCATCCTTAGCATCGTTCTTAAAGGCTCTCTCTGTAAACATGGCTATACTCTGATGTCCTCGAGGCTGTGCTTCAGCATAATTTGAGGAAGGGGACACAGCTCAGGTAGTCATAGTTTTCCGGGTTAATAAGCTTAAACAACCCAAGTCAGGTGGTTTTATAACCAGGCTTTGTTTTGGTCTGGGATGCTGTTGACTCTTGAGGTTATTATATGTTCAAATTCTGGTTAGTTTCAGAGATTGTTATTTGGAGAGATTAAAATGATGCCATTTCCTGTGACATCACAGGCTTTTATTTTATATTTATTTGAGTGTCTGCTTTGTGCCAGATGTTCATCTGGGTCAAATCAGCTACAAAAATAGGTCTGTGATGAGGATGGAGGCAAGTGAGGGCCTGTCCTCAGACAGGGATGTCACAAGGGCACCAAAATTTACCAGCCAAGGTAATGGGTATTTTGATGTAATAGTTAAAAAGCTAAGATGAATGCTTTAGAAAATCCACAGTGAGTAAAATATGGAAAGTCTGAATCAAGACAGAATCATTGTTTTTGGTGCTTTCCCTTTTATCGTAGTTCCAAAATGGCTTGCGCATGCTGCTCTTAATCTGTCTTGTCTTGGGCTTTTGAATTTGCTCATTGTGGATTATGTTTTGCACTCATTTTGACATGTATTTTAAAATTCTGTTAATATATTCTGTGTCCTGCCATTTAGACATGCAGTAAGTGCTCTGTGTTTATGTCCTTATATCCCTGTTTCTTGCTTATAGAGGCTTTCTATTTTCATTTGGTTTCAGTCCCGTGACCTCCAGCTGTAATCACCACCAGTTCCAGGTTTCTTAAGAGTTTATACCCATAGCTGGTGCCACACTTGCCTTGTGCCCTGAGGTTGGAAGGCCTCCTGGTGGGGAAATGGTTGTTTTCGCAGCAAGAGCCCTAGTTTTGAGGTTCTGGTTCCATTTCTGGATCTGTTCCTGCACAAGTGACTTGGTTCCTCAGTTTCCCTTTCCCCTTTCTGTGACTTTGACATAGTGGCCCATGGTCAGTCCTGTTGTAGTTCCCAACTGATATGGATGTGTGATTCCCTCCTGCTTTTGGAACTGTGCAGCCCCCATACTGAGTGTGTTGTTAGAAACACATTGAGGCTGCCACTTGGACTTCTTGTCACTGTGACTCCTACCTGTGTAGATGGTGAGCTGAACTCATCTTGTGCAGGGCAGCAAAATGAACTTCTCAGGAAGGAGAGCCAGGGCTTTCCCTAAGAGAATTCTAGTGACTCAAAGAGGTACCAGCAGTGAATGGTGGGAACTAGGTAAGAATATGGAAGGAAAAAAAAAAAGCTAAGCCAAAACAAAAGAACATAACTCACAGCTGACACAGCTTTGCTTCCAAATCAAATGGGCTCAAGATAGTTCTCCCAGACCTTGCTGTCTTCAGAGCCAGAGGCGGGCACAAGAATTGTGGTGGCTTAGCAGTGGTTTAATTTTGGAGGCTCTATAACCACATTAACATTGTGGGTTGGGTAGAGAGGAAAGCAAGCCCTTCGGAGGCCCCCGGAGGACTTGGGCTTGTGCAGCTGCTTCCAAGCTACACAGTCTTCACGGCGCACAACCCCAAGGGAAGCTCACCAGGGAGTCCTCCACCCAGAGTGCTGGACATCAAGTCCTCTGTAATAACAGGGCTATTTATACAGTTCTCCGTGAAAAGGCACTTGGATCACATTACTGCGGCTGTCTCGGGAGTGCTTGCTACTATGCTGCTTTGCTCAGGGCCACTGTCCTAAATGCTTCCTTGGAGAGGGCAAGGGAGGCCTGTCTCCAGGTATTTATGGCCCAACTCCACTCTGTCCCAGGCTGCTCCCCCCTCACCCTGCCGGGGTGCATGTACAAGCACAGATGTAGAGGGTTATGATGTTTGCATATGTAAAGGAAGACTGACATACTGAGGAACGCTTTGATGGACTCCTTTATTGCTATTAGCACTGACTGATAAGGGTTGCCCAGCTAAGTATCCATAGCATAAACTTTTAGGTTTATTTCTCCTGGATTCTGCCAAAACCCTGTGACTCTGACATTTGTGCTACTTACATTTCTTAAAGGAGGAAACTAAGATATAGCAAGGTTAAATGGCTTGCTGAAGGTCATTTGGTTGTTAAGGAGTAGAAGAACCAAGCCCATTGTGATTTACAAATCCATGCTGTATGACCTCATGCCCCCAGCTCCCAGCTCTGATAACTTAATAACTTGCCTTGTTTCTTCACTGGAGGTGGATTCGTAATTGAGTATACTCTGGAAGGAGTGGTGTGTTACTCAGGCTTTGGACAGCTGGGCACACACTCATCATTCACCCTTCTTGTTATATGTGCTTATTAACTTTAAGTAACTGGTTCTCCATATCCATAGATCATCTGTGAATTCAGCCAACTGAAAAATGCATCTGCTTGTAATATGTACAAATGTCTGTTTTTCCTCACTATGTCCTATACAGTATAATCTAATGGCTTACTTAGAATTTACATTGTCTTAGGTGTGCTAAGTAATCTAGAGATGATTGAGGGTTCCCCGGACACATTCAGGTTACATACAGGCACTGTATATATTTCTCTAAGAATCTTGAGCAGATTTTGGTATTTGCAGGGAGTCCTGGACCAAACTTTCAGGGATTCTAAGGGAGGATAGGCTGTATTATTACACTAAAATAATTTTATCCGGACAGCTGCATATATCACAAAGCCTTACCAAGGAAACTCTTTAATTAGTGTTATTCTCCAGTAGCTGGAGCTCTGAGTTTAAGACCTTTGCTTGCTCTTAAGTGCTACTGCTAATGGATATTTTCTTGTAAGCAATGACCAACCAAACCTCCAAGCTGACTCCTATGAACTGCAGCTCCATCTCTGCTTGGAAACAGCCCAAAGCAACCCCTATGTCTACAGAGAGCCAGTTGGCTGAATAACTTAGTATTTGTTTGTTCCTACCTCTCGCAGCAGCAAAAGGCTGCTCTGCTGTTGGTCAGAAGAATGTCCTCACAATACGTCCCTAAGGAGACAAGCAGTATTGAACAGTGTGTATAGTGTGAAACAGACTTGCAAGTCTCTTGTAACTGTCACAGGAGCTTCCTCTTGGAGGCAGAGCAGGATCTGAAGAGTAAGGAAGCTTGCTTTATCTTTCACTGAATACTCCTCGTACTTTTCCTTGGACTGTTGGAAATTCTTACTGTTTTAGCCGTTCAGTAAATAAACACTGCATGAAACCCCGCCCCCCCATAACTCCCAGTTAATCTTTTTGTAGGTTTTATATTGTTTCTTAAAGCCAAATTTGATTAAGTTACTAAGTGGTGATGCTGTACTGTGAACTACCCTACATAACACTGTGCATCTTTAGCAGGCTGCTTGTCCGTGGAAGCTCTGAGAGAAAGCTACAGGATTAGAACATCCCAACTGACCTTAGGGGTCAGTGGGAAGCATCCCACCTCCGAGTTGTGTCCTGGGGTCAGGCAATCTGTGTATCTCACTGACCCACTTACACCTCTTCCAGCTCCAGGGTTGGGCCGTGACTCATGTGCTGGTCTTGAATCATCAGGAAACGGCTTATAAAAGCCAGACATTTCAGGAAGATTTGTAGTGCTTTGAGTGGAAGTGAAGTTTTGGGGGTGGGATGGGCAGAGTCATCAGGGAGCTGCCGGGGCACAGGGCATGAGGAATGGAAGAGTAGAACCCTAGATAGTGAAGGTATTTCATCTCACACTACTCTTAATCTCTACACTTTCTGTACTCATGGAGACTGCTAAACACTCAGTGCCGTTTTCCCCCAGAGCTCCCGCAGTCTATTTTTGACCAGTCTCTGTTTCAGTCTGGCAAACCGCTCTTCATGGCTCAGAGTGAGTTTGATGCTTTCGCCTGCTGAGGACTGCATTCTCTTTCGACAGGACAAACAACTGAGGAGCCAGTAGTGATGGAGCTAGCAGCTTATATTGAACCAGCATTTTTTTTTAAAGTAGAAATAATCTAAAAGTAAGCTAGCCATGCAGTTAGTTCCTCTCCTTTGGGCTCCAACTGTCTTCTCCATAAATCAGGCTGCCCTGTTGAAATTAGAGCCTGCTATTTCTGACCGAGCCTGTTGCTCGGGGACTGCTCATCAAGACATGCAATTCCCTGTTAATCGTTAGCCCCGCTCTGCTGTTCGTGCATAATCCACTTCCAGCAGGCTCAGTGAAGTGCTAGCCGGCTCCTCCTCCTCCATCATTTAGTTCCATATATGTATGAAGTGGAGTGATGTGTCATATGCATAGCAGGGCTGGCCTGAGACCAAGCTTCTCAGCTGAAGTTCATCTTCAGGGAATCCCATACTCTTCGTTTCAGGTTCAAAATCAAATTATGACAAGCAAGCAGGAAAACAACCTCGCTTTTACCCTAGGGGTCATGAGTGTTCAAGCCTGTCTCTCTCTCTCTCTATCCTGTGAAACTCCTCTTTTCTCATTTGCCCATCTTCTTAATCTCCTGGCTTTGTCACACTGGTCCTAGGACCCCAGGGCAGGTATTTAAATGGTCTTAAATTTACTAGATTATAGGAAATGACAGCTGCTTGTATCTGACTTAAGTTGTAACTATGATGAAATCACCTAGTGCACATAGTGTTTGAAGCAGCTGGTGATTGTTAGGAACCTGCATCTTGAGGCCTGACTCCTTGAGCCATTGTCGCTTATTTGTGGTGGTGTTGGTCTAGTTACCTTACATTTCAGTGTTTCAGGTGCTTCGTTGGTATGCTGGGGTGTTCCTGGTACCTACATCTAGCTGTCTAAAGATGAGGTAATACATAGAAAAGCTCCTAGAGTAAGTCTCTAGGAAATCGCCAGTTATTTTTACTATCTGCCATCCTGATTTTCAGTAAATCACAAGGAATGAGTTTTTATGCAGGATGCCTTGTTGGCAGCAGACCTCCTACAGTTTTTCTTGCTCTGATAAAATGTGAGGGTCCTTTCTAGTCATCAGCACACTGGTGGGTAGTAGGAAGATTTATTGGTTGAGATAAGGACTGACAAGAGTTTTCAGTACCTCCTCACCGTGATGGGAAATGGCAGGGCAGGAAGAGATAACAGACAAGCAGAGTCTACGTGATTTAAGGGGCAGTCAGATAAGAGACTGTTAAATTAATTAATTGTCTATTTCCACAAACAAGGGCTCTTTAAGTGGAGAAAGGATTTGCCACATGATACAGACCTGCCTTGTCCCTGCCAGATGCCTCAGACGTCGAGCTAGTGAAACAGGCACTCTGTGTCCCACAGTCAGTGATTGCTGTGCTTCATCCCTAACTGACTTTGGCACCGAGGAAAGCAAATGGGATAATTCAAGCCCCCCTCCCCCCCGCTTCTATTCATTTCTGAAAAGATGGCAGACAGCCAGATTATCCAAACAAGCATCCAAGTCGTGGACGTGTTTGAATACAGCTGTCATTTCTGTGGTCTTGTCCTCAAATGGAGCAAGATGTCTTTTGTAAGATGTACCTCCATACAGAAATAGGGAACAAGATAACCCGTTTTTATCCCCTCGACTCCTCTTGTTAAATACTGTTTCCTTTTAGCCTGACCCCCTCAGAAGTCTGAACTTTGTGCCTTGGGTTTCTTAAGGCTTTGGGGGCTCGAATTGCAATTCTGACTTTGGATTCTCTTCCCAGATTTAGGTATGCGTGCCCACGTAAAAAGGCCGGTTGCACAGCTCTGGGGCAGGCAGAGGCAAGGCAGGCTGTGCTTTGGCCTGTGGGCTTTCCTGTCTATTAAAAGACTTTAAGCGTGGCAATCTGGATTTAGAATATTGTAGTGGGACAGGATCTGGAGAGTGAATCCTGTCTGCAGAGGAGTTTCAAAATACCTGTTTGTAGAAGCGTGGTACATTTGTTTTTGTTTTTGTTTTCTTCAGATGTCACTGAGAGGCCTCATCAGAGTCCCACTAAGCTGGACCCTCAAACAGATGGGGGTGTGAGTCCAGCCCCCATGTTACATCAGGGGAGGCATTCGGGAGTGCCCTGGAGTGCCCTACCTTGAGACAGCAGGCTCCAGCCTCGTTCTGGTGTTGCCCTTTCCTGGAGCACAGCACCAGACTATCTAGGAGGGATCTATTCTATCCCCCAAATTCCCGGTGACTACTGTAGTTCACCAAGATCATTTCTGTTGGGAACACCTTTGGCTAGGACCTGCATCAGGGCCTGTTTCCTTCTCCCTGGTAGTCTGATTTCTGAGCTTGATGGGAGGTCAGAACAGAGCTCCTCATTGTGTTTATTTCTTACCAGGGGTGTGATAAGTGGCTAGTGTTTGTTATGTGTCTTGTCTCCCTTTAAGAATGATTCTAAATGCCTGTCTTCTACCTCACGTTTCATTATAGCCTTACTGTGGTTAACTACAGCACTGGTTTTTTAAAAAATTTTTTCTGCTATGTGATTTCTCACTACTAATTTAAAAATGCTTTAAGTGACAGATTGCCTCTTGTTCTTACAGGTACCTCAATAACAATGAACTGACAGCCATACCATCCCTGGGTGCTGCCTCCATGCACATTGTCTCTCTCTCTCTGTAAGTGGTGCCACTTGGGGACTCTGGGCTGTATGGTGGGGCTGTGGTGGTTGCTGACATGTGTTTTCACGTGCTTTCTGGTAAACAGTGGCCTTTCTTCATGTTGCCTAACAGTGATTATAGCCAGCACTGTGTTTTGCTGTTTGGGACCTTACAGAATTATGAGTTGCAGGTTTTGCCTCATTTCTAACTTTGTAAAAATTAGTCATCATGTCATTTCTCCCACCTCAAGTGTTAGCTGAGAGAAAAAAAAATCTATGTCTGGTGGTTGCTTGTACATCTCTGTGACAAAGCAACTGATGGAAACAAGGAAAGATTGATTTTGGTTCAGAGGGTTTTGATCCATCATAGGGGGGACGTAGGTGGTGGAGTGGATCGGTCTGTTGCAGCAGGAGCTTATGGTAGTGGCTGTCCACAAGCCACAGAGAGGCTAGAACCGGGGTCCTGGTAAACTCTGGACACCTGCTCCTATGGCACACTCCTGCTACCTGACCTCAGCTTCTAAGAGCTTCACAACCTCCCCCAAACAATGCCATCAGCCAGGGAACAAACACTCCAAACATGAGTCTATGGGGGACAGTTCAGACTCAAGCCATGATACCGTATGTTACTGTAGACAAAACATTGAACCTGAGAAAAGGCGTTCAGGGTCTTAACCAAAAAGGAAGAGGAAGGAGCGTTTAAGGTGTTATCATTTAAGCTGCTTCTAGCCTTTTCTGGGGATTAAGCACCTGGCTTCAGTCCATTCCTGTGGCATCAGGTGAAGCCACTGGTTTAACTCACTCAGCAGCCTCTCCTCATATGCCTTGAGTACAGTAATGCTCACTACCAGGTTTTATTAGCAGCTTTCCCAGCAGATTATCATGTTTTGCTGAATTTCCCATCTCCACTTGCTTCCTGAATACCTTTAATTCGTTGGTTTAATGATTCATCATCCCACCCGTATACACCGTTTTCTCAACGCAGGCTCAGCTAGCCCAATGGCAGGGACTTAGCCAGAAATTAGTAAGATTGCTGGTGTAGCTTGCAGATCTGATTCTGGCTGGCCACAGGCGCTGTGTTCAGAGGTGCTGTGTCCTGTGAACTGTGCCCCAGAGTTTAGCCCAGTATAAGACCTGGTGGCTTGCAGGAGAGCCCAGGGAGTAGAGTGGGACTCACTCTCTTTGTCCTGGAAAAATAACTTGCCCTCTCAGAACCCCTTTTCCCTCATTTATAAAATGTGTTCCTTATTCTTTACACATTCCCCATGAGCAAGGCCAGGACTGAAGGGGAGTGGAACAAACATAAAGCATTTGTTGTCCCATGAGACATGATACATGGCCACTGCTTCTGGCTGGCGGCTAGTCGCAGCACTGAGGACCTTGGTGAGCTCTCACTTTTAGGGCCATGAGCTTTGTCAGTCAGCCAGTGTTCTGTGAGGTGCTTTTGTGAAAGTTGTGTCCCTTTTAGACAGGCAACGGTCTGGTCTTCTTGTTGCATCTAGTTGGCCTTTGTGCACAGCATCTGGAGAGTGTGTAATTGCTGGTAAATTAGGTCAGTTAGCATTATGTGAAGCTAATTAGGGATGTGATAATCCCTCGTGTGTCCATGAAGCACAGCACTTGAGGTTGCTTATAACTTGTGGCTCTGGAAGCCCAGGTTGCTGACTAGCAGTTCCTCAACTCCAGGCATGCTAGAGTGCAGAACCTCAGGCCACACCCATCACAGGTCTTATTTAATGAGGTCTCAGCCACTTGCCCACTCATTAGAGTACAAGAAGGGCTGGTTGCATTTCCCTTGCTCCTTACTTGGTGAGGAAGCCAGGGAGGAGTAGCTCCACAAAAGTCTCCTTAGTTGCAAGACAGAGGTAGAACCGAGGCTGGATGAAAATGCCCTTACAGGTGATTCTGAGTCACCTACTCTAGTGGCAGGAGGGCCCCTGGCATAGTTCCTGGGCCTGTGGCTTTCTCTTGCTCTACTACCTAAAAATCTGTTGCTACTCTTTGGCACCAGTGCCAGGGAGCAATGGGGCTGTTTGGCCCTGTTCCTCTTCTTCCATTAGACCATGTTGAAATACGTAAAGAAAAAAAAAAGCTCCCTTTTTATTGTGATTTGGTTTGTGACTTGGGCAATAGTTTCTCTGAAAGTAGGATTTGAAGGGTGTTTATCATTTTTGTTCTGAAACTATATTTCTGGTGCTTGCAAAAAGTTTAGTTAGCAGTGTGATGCCTGGGGAGCATGATTATAGGCCGTTTTGCTACCAGCAGGTGGGCAGAGGGCTCATGGTCCACACCTGATGGGAACAGGCAGGGAGGCCACTGCAGCCATTCATTCTCTGAGCAGCATGCTTTCCTAACCTCTGCTGTGTTGCCGGACGGCTGAACTAAAGGTGTCAGAGTCTGTAAAGACTTAGTGAGTGCCTCCTTATTCCCCACTTTATATCCAGAGGCTTTCCCAAGGTGCTGAGTATGAAGGTTATGTTCATGCACACTTTATAGCATTCATAGACACTTCTAGTCCTAGCAATTCTTTATCTACTTAATTTTTGTAGTGCTAGGGATTAAAGTCAGAACCTTAGATATGCTAGGAAGTACCTGTCCAGGTATGTCCTCAGCTCCTTTAAACAAGAGTGAGTGTGTGTGTGTGTGTGTGTGTGTGTGTGTGTGTTCGATTGCACAGATGTGCATGTGAAATCCAGAGGCAAAGTTTAGGAACACTGTTTACCTTCTTTGAGACAATCTCTCATAGACCTGAAGCTTACCAACTAGACTAGACTGTCTAGGAAGTGAGTCCCAAGGATCCTCCTGTCTTTGCCCAGCAATGGGATGACCATTGTGTACCACTGTGCCCAGTATTGTTCGACCCTGGGGGCCGAAATAAAGTCATGTGCTTTTAAGGCAAGCATATTTTTGACAGAGCTCCAGTTTAGCCAAATCTCAGGACTTTTGAGGCATTTTTAATTGAGACAGGGTCTCACTATATTGTCTGGGCTGACCTTGAACTTGAATTCTTTCATCTCAGGATTTGGAATAGTACTGCTATGTCCAGCCCCCAATTATTTTACTCCCTTTTTTGAGTAGATAAAGGACCCGTGGAATAGAATATATGTCTGCTGGGGCATGTGAGTTAGACAAGCTGGAACAGCATTCTTGGGCTAAGTTTCTTAATAAACATATCAAGGGAAAGCAGGGGCCAGATGTACGCATGTCCCTCATTGTAAGTGGTACAGGAGTGGCCTGGATTCGTTGCTTTCCCCCCATATTGTTGAATGTGGGAACTGAAATGTGGTAAAAGTATCTTCTCAGGTTTTCACTTTTCTTCTGTGACCTAGAACTTGAGAGGAAGGCAGTATCACAAAAGACACCCTGACCCCTCCGCGTGAACTAGTCAGTGTGGGTACCTGAGAGCGTAAGCAGTAGATCTGTGACTTCCAATGTGGACACCTGCGATTCTCAAGTTTTGATTCGCACAGCAACAGTAATTTTGTCTGACAAATCAGTACCATTTCTGTTGAAGACTTGCGCTTTCCCCCCAACATCGCTGTCCTTAGACTGTTGAACAGTGGAAGTGGTTCCCGTTTCAGTCCAGGGAGCATTGCTTGACAGCTGCTGCAGCGTACTTCTTACATGATCCTTTAGGGGCTGCTTTACTCCTCCAGATGTGAAACATGTCAGACCTTACCTGTCACCAGGCCATGCTCCTTGTTTCTTACCCTGTGATCTGGATAGTCAGGGCACCTAAGCAGCAGTTAGTTACAGTTGTTCGTGACTTTGTAATATTGCTATTCATAGTTTTATGTTGTTACTTGGAAATACTTCTCAAACAGTCATCATCATCATCTTCATCATAGTTCACATGTATGATTGTTATGTCCCCATTCCTGGTGCTCACAGAGGCCAGAAGATGGCATCACATCTTTTGAAACTGGAGCTATAGGTGGTTGTAAGCAGCTATGTGGGTTCTGGAAATCAAATCCAGATCCTGGAAGAGCAGCTAGTGCAGAAATCATTTCATAATGAAAGTGGAATTGAAAAGCAAACCTTGAAGGGGGAGAGAGCGGTGACCTGCAGACACTTTCTACCTGCTCCATGAGTGCCTGCCTGGAAGCCAGGGAGACAGGGATTTCATTCAGCTTTGGACCAAAGCTAAGACCATCAGTAATTTGGCTTGAAACACAGGTGAATATATGCCAAGTGATAATTGGTTGCTAAATTCTTTTTTTTTTTCCTTTTGTTGTGTATTATGTTTTTAGAGACAGGTTGTAGTTCACAGTCACAGGTATAACTTTGCTGGATATGGAACTCAGTTGCTAATGTACTTGAAGCGGTGTGTATGCATTAGGACAGGAGTGTTTACCTGTCACCTGAGATGCAAGCATGACTTTCCTTCGCTGCCTTTCAAACTTCTGTGAGTGCATCACCTAAAAGGCCAGTATTTGCAGACATAATAAAGAGTTCATGTAAAAACACCTTCAGCACATGGTGTTGATCCCAGGAAGGATGAAGTAATGGTTGTCTTTAAAGGCTGAGGGTTACTGTCAGGTGGTAGGCTCATCTTTACTGTTGTATAAACTGGGTGTGTGGGTGTATGCACAGTTGAGGTGGCTGTAGCTGCTCTTCTTGTTGGTGTACCGTTTACCAACAAGTAGTCATGAAGGGTGTTGAAAGCTGGTTGCCCTGTTCTGATTCAGCAGTTTGTTTGGGATAGGAGAATTAGTTTATGTCTCCTAAGGTGCTGTTGTCCAGTCGTGGAGGGCCACTGCCTATGAGATGTGGGAAAGAAGCCCCAGGGCTCATGTATCCGTCCCAAGCCCATTGGACTTTGGAAGACAATAAGTCAGACATTTCCTGGTGTCACCTGAGTGGTGACAGGGATCTAACTGCTGGAATAGTGGGCTCCAAGCAATCACTCAGGAGAGTTGCGTGGCAGGAGACAGTAAGTGGACGCACCATGGATATACCGGCTATTCTTGAGACCCATGGCCATTATCAATTTGTTGCTGTCGAGTTTGTTATTGGGGGCTTACTTGGGCCTCTCCAGCTGACTTTCAAGTTACTAGGAGGGAAGGAGACAAGGAGCACTCTTGTGATAGGAGATGTAGTGCTACCTGAAGAGAAGAGCTCTGTGACTGTTGTAGCCTGCCCCACCCCCAGGGCAAGAGTCAGTTTTAACAGCACTTACCCTACTACTGATTTTCTGCTACTGGTATCTCTTAGATCCTTGTGCTCACCTAAGTTTCAAAGAGCACCTCTTTGTTTCATGTGAAAGTTATAAAGGGGTATTGGCAAGATATGTAGTTCTCTCCTTGCTCTAATGAGTCTTCTTGTCTGCCCAGTGTTGCGTTGTGTTCCAGGAATGGCAATCATGTTTTTCTTTCAAAAAGTTCATACCCATCTTGCAGCCCTACTTTGTTTTAAAGGGTTGTTATGGCTTCCCTGTTATGACTGCCTGTTATTACTACCACCTTGCAATCATGTCTTTGTTTCAGGAGGTCATTATGACTGTCTTGTTATGCTTATGTTCTTCTCCTGTAATCCCACCTATTTTGCTCCACATGTTCCCCTATTTGGAAACCCCTAGCCCCTGAGTTAGGAAAACCATGTCTTCCTCACATCCAGTGCTGCTCTGTAAAACTCTGACTTAGGGTGAGACAGTGACTGGCCAGTCCCGGTGCACCTGAAAATAAAGCTTGCCTCAATTTGCTTTCTCCTTGCAGTTTACAGGTTAAACAATAAAAGAAAAGCAGTAAAGCATGACCTCGTTCATGGTGGACTCAGGAGTTGTA
The DNA here is from genome assembly GCA_028658305.1 of Pachyuromys duprasi. NCBI lineage: Eukaryota > Metazoa > Chordata > Mammalia > Rodentia > Muridae > Pachyuromys > Pachyuromys duprasi. Next base: position 46,071,054 of record CM053761.1, read on the forward strand.
CATTAAGGCTTCTGCGTCTGCTGTGAGGGTCCTGGGAGGGTCCTGTGAGAATCTTGGTGACAACTGGTTTAGGTCTTTTCCTAAGGAACTCCATATAGCTGCAGAGAAAGGTAGAGAAACAGATAATCATCATACAAGGGCTCGGTACTGTCTGAGGTCCCTTCATGTTGCTGGTGGATACATGATAGGAAAAGCTCTCAGATAGATATTTTACCCAAGGTTACTTATCTTTTCTGTGGTTGTAGAATATGGCACAGAGAAAGAGGCATCAGAGATTAACACAAGAGAAGAGGCCAGTTGGCAGAGAGACCAGAAACCCCTCCCCACCTGGCTATGTGAGGCAAAGTTCATATAGCAAAAGCCCACAAGCTCTCCTTCTTGGAGAGAAGGTGGGTGGATGGACATGACCTACAGGCTTAGGGCAGGAGGCTTTCAGAAGTCTTGGTTTTGTCCCAGCTGTCTATCCCATTCCCATCCTTGAGAGTGCCTTTCTCTTTCATAATGCACTGTCCCTATTTCTATCACTGTCCATGTGTCCCAGTTGTAATTCTTTGTTCTATGATTCAAGAATTTGGAAATCTCAGTGGTTACCATGTGGACTCTGATCTACATCTCTAATATTAGACTTCCGTTCTTACCCCTCCCTGAAGTGGGTGTGATTTTTCCACTCTTCAGCCAGCACAGTGAGACCCTGGGCCATTCAGGGTACTAGCAGGACTAATAGGACATGGCTAGCTCTATTTTGGGGCCAGTTTGCAGTCTTTTTTTCTTTGTTAGCAAGCAGGCTGTAGGCAAGCCAGCAAGCTTCTGTTGAAAGACTGAGAAAGCCCTGTGGTCTCAGAACTGCAGCCTCATCGGACGCAGGGTACCACCAATGAGCCTCAAAATAGAACATGAAATACCCACTTTATACAGAGAGCAGCCCTGTGTCCTCCGCAGTTTCCCGGGGATTCTGCTGCGCAGACGTCCTTTTGCCCCTGGCTGAAGTGCGCGCCTCTCTCTGGGAACGGAGCCCATGTGGCCTCCTAGAGAGCCTGCCAAATTACACATGGCCATGACTGGTCATTTTCCTTCTCTCTCCCCTCCCACCTCTGAGAGTGGGGGTTGTAAGCCAGGGAGATGAGAGGTACATCTGCAAGCTATTTGCTGAGAAAGTGAAGGGAACAGCAGCTGCAGAGCTGGGGAGCCCAGGCAGGGGAGCCTTTGCGGAATACCAACGTGGTCATGGAGGTCCTGCCTTTTTGGGGACTCCGCAGCTGAAGCTGTGCTGCTGAGTGTTGATTTTTGTTAGATGTTTGGGTGGTGTCCCCTCTCTCCTTCTCCTCCTCTCTCCATCCTTCCTCTCCTCTTCCCTCCCCTCCCATCTCTCCCTCTCTCTCAGTATAGTACAGGATCCAGTGGGAATACAGGCTGCTCCTGATGTTTGAGAAACCAGGAAAGACTTGGAGGGGAGGAGCCACTCAGTCCTTCCAGCAGTGGGCTCTGAACACCCTCCAGGGCTCCGGGAAACACAGCTTGGAAGCAGAGCTGCTCTAGTTGCACAATCTCCCGTGTGAGAGGGGCTGGCTCCTGCCCACATCTACAGACTCATTCCAACTGGGCCATTTCCTTCTCCCCTCCCCCCCTCCCCACTTCCTGCAGGTGGCTTCTGTAATCCAGTTAGCACTTGGGGAAGCCTCTTGTGCATATGCACCTAATCCGAAAATGGCTGGTTTGACTTTGACCTGCAGGATGACCTTGCAGAGAAGGCAGGGTTATTGTGTCTGCGCACACCTGGGAGCCATTTTCAGCTGTCCTAGCCCAAGTGGAATAAATGTGTTTGTGTGTACGCCATGCCTTTCTTCCATAAGGCCTGTCATTGTTGGGCGGTATATATGGAATACAGAATCAGCACATTATGCAGAGGTTAACAGCTTGTAAACATAGGCTAGATTACTTGGTACATTGACAAGCATATGAAGCAGACATTTTTGTAATTAAAAAGTAGTCAGATGTTATGAAGTCCTTCCACCACTTTATATGTGAAACAGTGACAGCAGATGTGGTGTGTGTGTGGGCATTGTCCCATGTGCCTTCTTTAGTGCTCTGAGATGCTGAAGGCACCAAGGAGGCCAGTACCCTCCCCAAGATCCCTTCCCCACCTCGAAAGCTTTTGCTCACTTTGCTCTGGAATGGTGTGGTCTGGGAGCCTAGGAGGGTTTTGTTGGGTCCAGAGCTGACATGTCAAGTTGTGTTAGGTGTGAGACACCTTGGAATGTGGGGCAGATTGCTCCTGTCCAGGTAATGTCCAGCTTATTCCTACATGTATTTGCTTTACAAGCATCTTTTTGGCCTCAGGTGAGCTCATTTGGAGCAGCTAGTGGTATTGGTCTCATTAAGGGGCTGCAAATACACAGACTGGCTTCATGCCTCTGCAGTTCATGCTGATCCTCCCCATCCTCTTCTGGGGGTGGGAGTGGGGGTGGCTGTTTACCTCCGAGGGGCACATCCAGGGAAGTGACCTTGCTGCCAAGCTGCTGCAGAGCCCCAGCCTCCTTTGTGGTAATGCCAGCAGAGTTGCCCATAATGGGAACCTGCCCTTGAAGACTTGACTCTAGGGCAGATTCCCGAGCACTTTCCTCACTTCCTGGATGCATTTCAAACCCAAACAGCTGAGGCAGAGGTGCCAATTTGTGGTTTCTCTTCCCAACTTCTTAACTGGGTGCTGAAAGTGAGTGTGGGGAGGCCACAGCACCGTAGCGCCCAGGGCGGGGTCTCTCTAGTGGCAGCAACTGTCTGCCCAGCTGTGTTGGGACAGAGCCTTGGGGGATGGCTGCTAGGAAGTCGCTTCTGGACCACGTGGCTCTGTGGTGAAGGCAGATGGGATCTCCTTGCCTCACACTGTCTGTTGTGGCTGCAGAGGTGGGGCCAGGTGGCTCTTGACTTGCTGCTGTGCTGTGCTCTGGGGGGGTCGTTGGCTTCCTTTCCTGACATCAGGAGGCCTGGTGTCAGTCAGCCTATCTGACCTAAAATTCTGGATGATGTCTTGTAAACTTGTGTGTGCGTTTTCATTCTTGGCTTTCTGGTATTCAGTTCCTTTTTTGGAAGCTGTGGAGTATGGCTCTCTCTCCCCACCAGGCCTTCTGTCAACTGTTGACTGTCCTGGCATTTTGTTCTTGTTACACCTTTTACTTTGGGGTAATTGTTGATTGACAAGTGCCTTTGAGAAGTAGAGATTCCCTGAATATATGTAGCCCAGTTTCCTCAGTGGCTCTATCTTGTAAAACTTCACGACCAGAACAGAGATATCGATGCAGTCGAGACCTTGAACATACCTGCATGGTCATACCTGTGCCCCTCTTGCTCCCATACCAGGACGCTGTTTGTCTCCACATCAATACTTTTTTCACTTAAAGTGTTCTAAAAACAAATGGAACTGTACAGCACAACCTGTTGGGATTGGTCGTTTTGGTGAGTGTAATTCCCTGGAAGTTGGTGCTGGCTATGTGTTGATGCTCTGTTCTTTTCTGATGCCAGGCTGTATTCCACGGGGTGGATTTATCAGACTTTGTTCAATTGAAGGGCATCAGTGGCTTACCCAGTTTTTGGTTGTCTTGCATAAAGCTGCTGTGAGCATTTATTTACAGGTTTTTGTGTGAACAGAAATCTTCGTTTCTCTGGGAGAAATGCCTCAAAGTGCAGTGGACAAGTTGCATGGCACTGCATAGTTTGTAGTTTAAGAAACTGCAGGGCTCTTCCAGAACAGCTATGCATTTTATATTTCCCTCAGCAGCATACAAACAACTCAGTTGTTTTTTTCTGGTCAGTGTTTTGTGGTATATTTTTATTTTTTAATTCTTTGGTTGTTCTGATAGTACTTAGATATATAGATATATTTCACTATGATTTAAGTTTACATTTCCCTAATGGTCAGTGGTATTGAACATTTTTTCCGTCTTTATTTGCTACCTGTGGGAAATTTTATTTTTTGCTCTTTTTGCTGCAGGATCTTGTGTGCAAGCCATGTTGGCTCTGAACTCTTGTTCCTCATGTCAGACTTCTTGCTTATTTTCAAATTTTCAAACTAGTTATTTTACTTTATTTTTTGGTTTTTGAGCTCTATAAGGTCTCTACATATTCTAGATACTTGGTCTTGACTGGATGTGTAGTTTGAAAATGTTTTTGCCTGCTCTGGTATTTTATTTAACAAACTTGTTCATATCATAAATATCTTGAACTTGGGGTAAGTCCAGTACATTAGTTTCTCACCTTATGGATTGTGCTTGTAGGGTCAGGTCTATGGATGTACCTGGCCCTAAGCTGAAATTTTCTCTTTTTTTTCCCTCCTGTATGTTTTGCAGTTTTACCTGTGGCATTGAAATGCATGATGACATGCTTGAAAAGCATGTAGTTCCAACGCTGAAACAGAGCAAATGCTCGCTCTTTTGGAAATGCAGAGCAGACTGGGTTGGAGGACTGGTGGTTTGGGGGTGCAGAACAGTGGCGCTGACCATGTGCTGTTCTGATGCTCTGGTAGTCTTGCCATCTATGCGGTGGATAAGGAGGGCACCGTTAAAGGGCCAACTCTTAACCCCATCCTTGATTCTCCAAGTGTACTTAGTGCGTATGATGAAGGCTTGGGAAATTGCGTGGTAAGAGAGTCTAAATCATATGATCAGGAGATCAAAAGTCTTCCCGATGAGGCAGGAAACAGGCCTGGCTTTATTTTTAAAGGCACATCATAGTCTAATTCCCCAGAGGGAGAGGACTGTCTCAGAGGCAGGAGCCAAGTGCTGAAACAGCTTCCTCCTCTGTCTGGAAGTGTAGGACTACTTCGAAACTGGCATGTGGACCCCGGAGAATGTTCCAGTGGCAGGTGAAGACAGGTGGCCCTTTGGTGGCTCCTGAAGGCATTTCCAGGACATCCTGGCTGCATCAATCCCCTCTCTGTTCTCATAGCCACTGATGTAGCTTCTTGTACTTCTGCTCATAGGATAGCATAGTGAGGAGCCTGAGCGCACCTAGGCTTTGCACCCTTGTTAGCTGGACGACCCGCGGCCAGGGTGTAGCCTGTGGTTTGGAACTGGATGAACCTTGCCAGGCATGATTGGGAGCAGAGGGTGGAAGCTTCTCCTTAAAGAAGGCTTCTTTGTAGGAAATGAGAGGTGCTCTCCTCATTTGTGTAGGCCTTGGGAAGCTGACCACCTCAGTCAAGGTATATAGAGCAGATCTGGTGCCCTAGAGCAACAATGTGTTTATAGCTTGTGGGCTAAGGGCCTGGAAAGGTCCTTGTAGGAGTGCGGGTCCCCATTAGGAGAGTAGGGGGATATACAATGTCTCCTGGCTTCCTTTGCTTCCTCAACATGTGTGGGGACAGGTTCTACCACTGTTCTGATGACATGGTGGCCCAGCATAGGGATGCTTTTCCCTGATGGGAGGTTCTGAGTTCTGTCCAGTGATGATCTCTTCTCCAAGAGTGACTACTACCTACCTCCATCGAGAGGCTATCCCACATCACTCGGAGTGTGGGATTCACATTCTGAGCTCCTGTGTAAAGATATTTGCAATGGCAAAATGGGGAGGCGAGCCTGTCTGTGGGCAGGCTCCAGTGAATTTAACCAGGTTCCAGATACTGTGAAGTAGGCTCACATGCTGTGAGACTGTTAGGGTACAGGGCTCTACAGGAGACTCCAGACCTCAGTACCTAGAATCCTCATCTGGGTGTGGCGTACAGGTAGTGGGGCAGTGAAGGTTATCCATACTCTTTTTACCTAGGCATTTCCAGTTAGTGATTAGGTCCCACTGGGGCTAAAGAGATGGCTCAGCAGTTATGAACTCTGGGGTCTCTTCCAGAGGACCAACGTTCAATTCCCAGCACCCAGCTGTCAGCTGAAAACTCTAACTCCAGGCCCAGGAGCTCTGATGTCCTCTTCTGTTCTCTACAAGCACTGCACATAAGCACACAGACATGTATTCAGGAAGAGCACCTCTACATGTAAAAATAAATACAATCTAATAAGTTAAAAAAATTAGGTCCTGCAGCTCAGCATCTAAATTCACACTAACTGTTGTTGTTTTAAAGTAAGCCTATTTACCTAATTGGGAAGCACATTGATATTGTGTAAAATAATAAGTGTGAAGATTTTATTGCTGTCAGACTCTGGGTGAGAGCTACATCCCACACTTCTGTCTAGGACTTGTAGCGAAGTAGTTATGCACATTGATAAACCCATGTATCCTGCCTTTTGGCTTACCACATTGGCTGGACCTTCTCCTGGGTATACTTGATACCCCAGGGTGACGTGAAGTGGAATGAGGTCACCCTGTTGTTTCTTATTGTGATTCCAACTGCTCTGGTCCTGGATGGTGAGGTCAGTAGGAAGAAGGACCACAAGAGTTGGCGACCAAAGCCCATTGGTTTTTCATGGGATTTGTGTTTCATGGGAATCCTTGATGGATAAAACCTTGTGGAGGGAGCCTGCTCCTTACAGCCGCTTGCACAGAGTACCTGAGGTTTGTTGCTAACCTTAATGGGTCCTCTTCCCATCTTGTTTTAGCAACTGCCATCTCCTACCTTTGCTTTTCTACTCCTCTTCCTTCTTCCCGCTCTTTTCACTCCCTCCTTCTGTCCCTCCCTCCTCCACCCTGGAAGCTGGAAGAAGAATCCACTTAGATTGCTGGGGGCAGAAGACTGGGCAGTAACATGAGTGCTATTTGGCATTGTCTGATTTTGTGGTCCAGAGACAGCTGCCCAGGGCCCTGGGGCCGGGAGCATCTGGTTGTTCCTTATTGTTCCGTGTAGTTTTCTTCTGTACAGGCATGGACCATGGCCTTAACCATGTACAAGATAGGCCCAAGACTTGTTTACTGTAAGTCAGTAGAGGCCAGGCCAGCCTTGCAGCACCCTGGCTCATGGTTGTACCAGGACTGGAGGCGTGAGAGCCTGGCACTCTGCTAAGGTCTAGTGGAGGGAATGCACCATGGGTGTGGAGGGAGCAGGTGCAGGTGGGTAGGGTCAGAAGCAAGGAAAAAGGAAAACAATTTGGGGAAAAGATAAAGCTAAGAGAGCACCTGGTGGCCATGATGGCCTTGAACAGGAAGGATAAACACTTTGTGGCTTTTCCATTTAGTATGTCTGTATGTAGATGGATATTCTCTATGTAGATGGAAGTGGCTGGTCTTGCTTGCTGTCTCCTGACACCATGTTATCCCACCCAGATACCAGGACACAGTCCCTTCCTACAGGCACGGAAGGAAGTCCAAGCCCTCAGAAATCCCAGCCAATATTGGGGATTCCAGCCTCTGTCCCCAGGGATAAGAGGCAGATTAGGCTTTCAGAGCACACTGGTCAGTGGCATCTGATTGGAACTCTCCTGAGGAAGTGGAAGGGCACTTTGCAGGTGACACTCAGGTGACTCAGCTGTTGCAGAGCCAGGCAGAAAGAAAGAGTAGCTGGCCTTGACCTAGCAGTCTCACCCTTGCCAACTGGACTCATCCGGGAACCTCACTGCCTGGGGCTGAGGAAGCCAGACACCTACTTCTCCCCACAGTTTTTTTTTTTTTTTAATGCTTGTAAGTTTCTTACCTGGAAAAGAAAGTTAATTCTCTACTTTACTTTTAATTCCTTTTCTTTGTTAAAAAAAAGTTAAGTTTGATGGTTCTATGTAATTGTCAGGAGGCTGAGATAGAGTTGTGATTTACTTTTTTGTTCAACAATACAGTAGAGCAACTTCTGTATTCTAAGCTCTTCTCTGGGTCCTGGGGAGACAGCAGTAGAGAAGAGAGGTGAAAATGCCCAGCCAGTGTCTGCCTTGCATTCTGCTGCTTTGACTCAGGGCTACATGATCCTTCAGGAGACCTTTTTGAGGTGGGGGCAGAGATTTGAGACAAAGTCTCACAGGCTAACTTTGGACTCATCAGGCCGCCTTCAAGCTCAGTTTTCCCTTGTCACATCTCCTGAGTGCTGTGATTATTGGCATGAGCCATCCACACCTGGCTGAGATTTCATTTTCAGTTAATATACTTTTAGAGCAGTTGCAGGTTTGTAGAATTTACAGAGCATTCCTGTAGCACCCCGGCTCACTCTAATGTTTGCCTTCCTGTCTTGCTGTGGTTCATTATTTTTACTTGATGAACCGAAAATTGATACATTATTTCTAAACTAAAGTATTTAATCTATGTTAGGCTTCACTCCTGGTATTGCATATTCTATGGATTTGAAAAATGTTCATTGACTACCCCGAGGCTCTCGTGTTTTACTTCTCTATCACACCTTCCCCCCTATCCCTTCTTAGCACATGTTGTCTCAGTGTTTTCATCTCAGAATTTTTCAGAATCTTGTTCAGCAGTGTGTATTAGGAAGCCTTTTCACCCAACAATGTACGTTTTTCTCAGGACATTTCTTTGTTACTGTTAAATAAAACAGTACATCTTTTGTACATCTTTTTTTTTAAGTTCTAATGACAGATTTTTTTAAATAATTTATTTAATTTTATGTGCATTAGTATGAAGGTGTCAGATTCCTTGGAGTCAGCATTACAGACAATTGTGAGCTGCCATGTGGGTGCTGGGAATTGAACCGAGGTCCTTTGGAAGAGCACACAGTGCTCTTAACCACTGAGCCATCTTTCTAGCCCCTATTTGTACATCTTTATATGGGATGCAGCAACATTCTGACAGTTCCTCTTGTTGTGAGCCATGACCATAATATTATTTTGTGCTACTTTTATAACTATAATTTTGCTACAGTTATGAGTTGTAAATATCTGATAAGCAGGATATCTGATATGTGGCCCTTGAGAAAGGGTTGTTAGACCCCCAAAGGGATTGTAACCTACAGGCTGAGAACTGCTGCTCTAGACTTAAATGGTGTTGGCTGCTCCTTGATTGTCCCTAGGTTTCTTCATTGTAGACCTGGAACTTCTGGTTCGGTATTTGCAAGCCAATGGTGGGAGAACCAAGTGGGATCTGCAGCAGCAGGGTCCCTGGGACCATGCATTCACATGGACTTGAGGCATCAGGCCTCCCCCACCCCCACCCCCCCAAAAAAGAATTAATGGAAACTGTCTGTTGAAGACCCCAAGGGGGTCAATGATCCTGAAGGAAGTGAGCCGGCTGGGAGATTGGTTGACACAGCCCAGTCCTGCCTTAGGAGGGTTGACCCTGCCTGGCGGAGGCTGTTTATCCTGCCACTGGGCTGCTCTTGTTTTTTATCCAATCTCCACCTGAATAAACAGATCCAGAACGTCATCTGCAGCCAGGCTGAGAATCTGCCAAAATTCCCCAGGGAACGGGTGATTCACTAGCAGCAGGGGAAAGAGAGAGGCAGTGAGCAAGGACCTGCTTACTCTGATTCTCACTTCCTGTTCACCAAATCATCTGGACTGGGCGGCTCTTAAAAGACACCAGTGTCTTCAAGCAGGTTGCCAGTTCATACAATGGGACAGATGGTTTTGTTTTGCTCTTTAGGAAGATGGTTATAAACTAGGCTAGTGAGGTCAACAATGCTTAGGATTGTCATGTTGAACTTTTCTTTAGATTGGCCTTTGAAAAGTCTTCTGTGCTCATTTGGTTTAAAATTCTCCTGGGCCCATAGGCATTAATCTTGACATCATTCTTGCCAGTTTATACCTTACATGTGTTATCGTCACTTTGTGCCTCTTAACAGCTAAACAAGATGATTAGATTGAACTTGGCTATGTTCTGTAGCCCTGACTTATATTCATAATATTTAAGTTTTTTTTACACTTATTCATAGACAGACAGACAGACAGCAGTCTTTCAGGGGCCAATTTTCAGTAGTCATTTCCACCATGTGGGTCCCAGGGATTGGACTTAGTTGCTAGGCTTGGCAACAAGTGTCTTTACCCACTGAGCCATCTCACTGGCCTTTGTAACAGAATGTATTTTACTGAGAGGTGGGGCAGGGGCAAGGTGTGACTTCTGATAATTGTTAAGTGAAACAACATGAAATGGGTGCTTGGAACAAACCATTTCTCAGGTTCCCTTCAACCTTGAAGAATTTAGTCTACAAGAAGGATACCCATGTCAGTATGAGGTTGGAGATGTGCATGCCACATGCAATGTCAAGACTGGCCCTTGCATGCCTACAAGAGAGCACATAAATATGCACCAACAGGCACATTTGGAAGACTTACCTATGTTCATGGTTATGATTTTCATAATAGTCCCAGCTGGAAATACTTCAGTGTTGCTTAAAAAAATAGAATGAAAAAAAAAGGAAAGAAAGAAAATGTTTTTTCTTTGAGTAGAAATACCGTGCTGCAGTTGGGCTGGAGACTAGTGCTAGCCTAGGCTGCATACTTAGACTCTGTTACACACACACACACACACACACACACACACACGTGCACATACTCCCCTTTTCTTAGTAGAAAAGAACGGTCTGATTGGATCTCAAAATGTAAGTGAAAGTAGCCAGAAATAGAAGTTTATGCAGAATAATTTTGTGTATATAAAGCATACAAATAGGCACAATTATTCATGGTTGGAAGAAATTATAGGTTTGGTTTGAGAAGAATAACAGCTAAGAGAATGTCAGGACGTGGCAGTTTTCTGTCTTCTGGGTGATGATCATGTGGGTTGTATATGTGCTTTTTATAAAAATACAATGAACTCTGCAAAAAAGTCTCTGTGACTTCTGTATTGTAAAAGTGTTTGTAAACAATAGCTGCTAGTATAGTGTGGCCTGCCCAGGGGCAGCTTGTTCTTTTGAACTCATCATCTGCATTGTGGTTTTGGTGTGGTTTCCATCATGAGGCATTTGAACGCAAAAACCTCCCAAAGTAGCATGTCGGCCACTCAGTGCTTCTGTCTTAATCTCAGTGATAATCTCTGGTTATCTCACAATGTAACAGTTACATGTATGATGTGTTAAGCTATACTATAGTTTCCCATGGCACCTGTGGATATGTGAATGCCTTCAGTTGTTTGACCAGACATTGAGTGCCTGCTATGTGTGAGCGGCGGGCTCTGTGCTACCTGGAAGAGTCTTAGAATCCCAGAGCAATGCTACAGTGTACAAAGTACTCCAGGCCGTAAGAGCTGTCCTGATGGAGGGTCTGACTAACCGTCTCCCAGGATGGCTATGGGAATGGCAGGCTGGAGGTGAGAGGGCTGAAGGTAGGCTAGGTATGTTACATTTTTTTTCCTGTTCAGGTCTAGATTTTGTAAAACCGTTTTCTTCGAGTTTCAAGGGAAGAGTTGTAATTTGGATTTTGCTAACTTTAGTGATTTAAAGTTGCAGAAGATTTTGTATTGCTTGTTAAGAGTCCGCAGTCAAGGAATGAACTGTCATTATAAAGGTTTGAAAGAACTAAAGGTCATCAAGGATTGGATGTGAGGACTAGTGAGTTGGCCAACTTCAGTCTGCTTCAGAATAGTTGGGAGAATTTTAGAGATGTACGCTGTGGCTCTCTGTATGCTCCATGGTAGCCTCATTGCCCAACTCTTCCATTGGGTCCAGGATGTAACTTAGGTTACTTCTGAAAAGCTAGAAAAGACAGTAAAGAGTACAACTAATGATGTCCAACATGGGCAGAGGAAGAAAGGGAGGGTTTCTCTGCAGAGGGATGTTTTGCCCAGTTTTGCAGGTAGCTAACCCAGGTAGAGAAAGGAGATTTACACACAGGTACATAACTGTACCAGACCTAGAATTATATTTTCTCCCAGAAACTGAAACTGATTGTTCTGCTGTCAAGAAGTTGGCAAATAATAGCACATGGCTAGTCCTGGTCTACTGCTTGTTTCTGTAAGTAAAGTTTAAGTGGAATATAGCCATGCTGATGTTTTATTGTCTATGCGGCTTGGACACTACAGAAGTAGAGTTTGAATAGTTATGACAAAGACCACATGGCCCACAAAACTTAAGTTATTCACCACTTGGCCTCTTATAGAATAAGTTTGCTGATATACAAGAGGTGCATAATTTCCAGCACCAGAAATTGGCACTCAACCTACCGAGTCCCCGTGTCTTTGATCCACTCACCCTTTCTTCCTGGCTGTGATCTCTGACATAAGATCTCTTCCACTACTAAGGGGACATGGTGAACCAGGCTTTCACAGGGTGTAGGGGACAAATGCTAATGATAAGAAGTCTTAAGTGCTGGTTTCGCATGCCTCCGTTTGTCTTACTGTCTAATTTAACATCAGCTCTGAAAATGTGGCCAAGTGGAGGGAGATTATCATGCTTACCCTCTTCCTTTGAAGACTGATATTATTTTTGAAGCCTTTAGCAGGTGTTGCTTCAATAGACTTCTGCTGCATTAAGTTTCCCTTACCGCAGAGGGCAGTCCTAGAGGTAAACTGACACTAGATGGAATTGAGTGCCACGCAACCGGGCTGCCACCCGCTACCCGAAATTCCGGACTGCAGAATCACTGGCTTTGTGAGTGTTCCTTTGATGAGGCCATCGCTGCCCCCTGGCTTGCACTGTCCTTGCCTTTGCTAAGAATGTATGTGTGTCTTTCTGCAGCGTCACCTGCTCCATGAGTAGATGGATGTAGCCATCTGACAGCTGTCTGTGAGGAGGTGGTCTCTGGGCAGCCACTCTTCTCTCCGGTGTGGGTGCGGTCTTTGTTTCTCTATGTCATGCTTGCTGAGACTTGGTCCCACAGACCTTGTACCTACATGCTGTTCATATAGAACCCTGGGAAGTTGGAGCTGGTAGAAGCCAGTTTACACAGACTCGTCAGAACTGATCAAGAAATAGCCAGCTAGGGAGATGGCACAGCAGTTAAGAGCACTTGCTGCTCATCTAGAACACCCAGGTTTGGTTCTCAGCATGTAAAACTGCCTCTGTTTCTGGTTTCAGGGGAGCTGAGGCCCTATTCTGGCTTCTGTGGGCACAGGTACTTATGAGATACACAGACATACATGTAGGCAAAACTTACACACACATAAAAGAAATGGCCAGCTACTATGCAGATGGAGCCAAGCTTTGCTCTGAATTTGCTGGGATAACCTCTTAGTGTCCCAGGACAAGACTCAAGTTCCGGGTTTGCCTCTCATCTCCTCTTGCATCTAAGCTGGGTTTGCCTCTCACCTCCTCTTGCATCTAAGCTGTGGTCTCCATCAACTAAATTCTCACAGAGCCTGAGCCTTCATTGCTTTGAATCATTTAAGCAGAAATGATGGTCATATTTACCTGGCTAGGTTGCTGTTTGGTTTCATTGTTTTGCCCAGGGCTGTCTATATAACATGCAGCAATTGGTCAGCTATGGTTAAGAACTTGGAGACCAGAGACAGAGGTTATGGAGATGAGTGTGGACTTTCTTGGGACCTGAGCACTCAGGTTAATGAATGATGTAAAATGACTTGTTGAATGTTCATTGAGAATGGAGTGTTTTCTGATGGGGGCTAAACTGTTCTAAGCAAACAAATAAAAAGAAAAGGGAGTTTTGTGAGAAAAGGGAGTTTGCTGTCTTGAGTTGGGGCACCAGATGGGCTTTCTAGGCGCTCTGCTTTCAGAAGGGAGGTGAGGTGGCTTCCCAGTATTATCTGAATGCTTGTCCTTTTCTCCAGACTCTGGTGTGGAGAGCTAGAAGAAGAAATGGTGTTGGAGGGGTTTGGCCCTCTTGGGTCAAGGATGTGTGCTTGTTGTGGGAACTACCCAGCTGGTTGGAGATCAGTCTTGGATTTGCTTTGAAGTCTGGCTTCCTGAGACAGCTTGGTTGTTCTAGGGGCCAGGGATGGCATTCTTGCACCTGAAAAAGCCTGCTTCCTAAGTGGAACTGAAAGCTCTGACTCAGTCCTTTGTTCCTGAGAGGGGAGGGGAGCCAGGCTTGCCTATTTGCATTGAAATGTGGCAGTGGAACTCCAGGGAACCAGTCATCCATTCATTGTTCTCACTCACTTTTCTTCTTTTTTTTTCAAAGCACTTGCTATGAACTAGACCCACAGCTTGCTTCTGAGGATACAATGTGACTAATAAAACAAAGACTCGTTTTATTGAGCAACTGCTAGTACATGTCAGGTCATACTGGCCTGTGGGTTATAGGAACTTCATACTCTACAAAGGCGACTGTAAGGCTCGCAGCTGTGAGAGGCCCCGCTGGGTTTGAGCTTTTGTGATAACACTGACAGCGCATCTCCAGTTGGGCCGTGCCATGTTTCACTTCAGAGCAAGGGTCCTCAGACCGATCTCATGCACATTCACACCGATTGTTCTCCAAGGACAGAGGTCTGCAGGGTCGGAGCATCCATGTCCGCGCTCTGAGCTTGGGTGTGTGTTCAGGGAGGCTTGCTTGGGGCCCAGGGTGTAGTTGACAGCAGAGGTGAAGCTCCAGAGAGAATGGTGTGTGTTCTCAGCAGCTGGGCTGCCTTGGGCTTGATGTAGGTGTTTGCATCTGGGCAGGGCTGTTACAAGACCTCTGCTCTGGCAAACTCCTTCATGTTCCTGTTGATTCTGCCTGAAGCTCTTTGCAGGAACAGTTTCTGCTGCAAGAATGTTGGTGAATCCCATTTGTGTGCTCACCCTTAGTACATTGTGAATGTAGATGCAATCACTCTCGGTATTGACTTGTATTGAGCACCTATCCTGCAGCTTGGACCCTTCTAGCCTGAAGGCACAGTCGCGAGTAGAGATATGTCTTTCTTTGTGGCACCATGCCACAGTGGGCAAGAAGATGGTGAACCAGATAAGTAAGCACCCAGTGTACCAGATAACGATTAGAGTATGAGATGGTCATGGTGGGTGATTTTAGAAAGGGTAGCCAGGAGGTGGCACTTGAAAAAAGACAGTGATTAACGGATGAGACATGTGGCTCTCTGGAGAGGCAGTAGGAGCAGGAAGTACAAAGGCCCTGTGTTTTGCCCAGGGAGGACAGACAAGGGGCAGAGCCTGTGAAGTGGAGGCACAGAAGGTTAGGCAGATCTGTGATGGATACTGTGCCTTGGAGGCCTTCAGTGAGGGGCTATAGTGAGTTGTTTTCAGCAGCGGAGTCTTATGAGTCTCATTTTGTTTTGATTTTAAATTGTGTTTTAGTTTTAAATTATGATAAAATGTGCATTTAAAAATTAAGCAGAAAGTTCAGTAGTTTTTGTTGTTGTTGTTCTGCAGCCTTCCTTGAGCTCTTTCCTATCTTACAATGTTAAAACTCTATGTCCATTACCAACCAATTGTCACTGTCTTTTTTTTTTTTAAGCTCCTGACTTTGCAACAACCTTTGCATTTTATTTTTTGGTGCCAGAATACCTTCCTTTCCTCTTTTTGGAAACAGTCTCATCATGTAGCCTAGGGTACCTGGAACTCTCTAGAACTTGCTGTGTGGTTGAGGTTGGCTTCGAACTTGCAGTCCTCAGGATTGGCCTTAGAGCTTGGATCCCAGCACCCATGGGCATTCTGCAAATATCTGTAGCTCCATCACTGAGAGATCCATTACTCTCTTCAGGCCTGCACACATGCACAAGTTTGCATTCCGCTCCCACAGGCACACACACATAAATAAAATAAACCTTTTAGAAAATGTATAATTGTTAGTGCTAAGAATGCCATTTTGTATATGGTAGAAGTATGTTTAGGGCCATATACAAACTGTTGGAAATTCTGTCCTAATTTAAACCAGAAGTCAATGAACAATTGTGTGTGTGTGTGAGAGAGAGAGAGACAGAGAGAGAGAGAGAGAGAGAGAGAGAGAGAGAGAGAGAGAGAGAGAGAGAGAGAGAAAGAGAGAAAACCTGAGGTCAGCAACTAAAACAGCAACTTTTAAAATGTAACATTTGGACATAATTCGGAGATATACTAGTTTGATGCCTGCTCAGTAATGACAGGAACATTTAAAAGTCTTTGTTTCTTAGAATTCAGCAGCTATGTTCGTATAAGAACCGAAAGCTTATACGGTGGTGGGCCCATGGGTGTGTAAAATAGGTACACAATAGATCATGAGTTATTTTGAAAACTTTCCTTGGTGTATATATAAACAGGACAGTTAAAAGCCTGGGGTTTGTAGCTGACAGTTGTTTCAGACATGCGCTGAGATGCTGTGTTTCTGTAGCATGTGGACATGCATAGCACAGGCACCGGTGTTCAGAGCCTCGGCTGCCATGGAGCTGTGCGGCACACCATAGGCACGTGCCATTGGGAACGTGGCAGAGCCATTACACACTTGATTTGGAAGTAATATTTTGTCATCGTATATTCAGAAATTTATTACCAAATTTTTAGAACCTCCACACATTCAGTTGTGTGACCCTGTACGAGGTGTTACATGTCAGTCCTCATTTAGGTTTAATGTAGTGTATACCTCGTTTTCCTTATCTACTAATCTGCCAGTGGACATTTGAATTGCTTCATCTTTTCAATATTCTGAACAATACTTCTGTGAACACGTGAAAATGTCCCCTTGGGCTCTGTCTTCTGTTTGGTGGGGGGGGGTGTTCAAAAGTGGTGGCCCTGTGCTATTTTAGATGGTCATACTGTTTTCTCAAGCATCCTTTACTCCCCTCTGCTTGCTGTAGTCTAATTCCTCCACATTCTCATGTACACATGCTCCTTTGATTATAGCTAACATAACTCTGATTTATGTGTCCCTTAGGAACACTGATACCTGTTGGAAATGTCTGTTTAAGTCCTCTGCTGATTAAAAACATTTTTATTTTCTTTGTGTATTGTGTATATTTGTGTGACAGTATTCCATGTCTGAAGGTGGCTGTAGAGGCCAGAAGTATCAGATCAGGTTGTTGTGAGCAACCCGACATGCATGTTGGGAACTGAACTCAGGTTCCTTGGAAGAGATCTCAGTCATCTCTCCAGCCGTGTATGCTTATATTTTAATCAGGATGTTTTGTTGTTTAATTTGTGGGTTCTTTATAGGTACCTAAACCCAGAATGTTTAAGTTCTGTAAAATAATACAGTATTTGCATGTACCTTCCTCGAAGTATCTGAATTATGTTTAATGCCCAATACACTACAAATTCTTCATAAATAATTGTCATACTCTATTGCTTCAGGAATGATGACAAGAAAAATTTGCATGTGTGCAGTATAGGCATTGTTATTTATTTTTCCTCCTGAGTATCTTGTGAATACATTTGGTTAAATCTGCAAGTATGGAACCTGCAGGATCGAAGTTGACCTTATTCTGAGCCTTCACTCCTATTCAGATGCTTGATTTGCAGGTGTCTTCCCGGCTCCGAATGTGACCTTGTCTTGTTTGGCTGCTGAGTTGAGAACTGACTGCAGGTCGCACTGCTAACCTGTCTGTCTCTGCTGACCATTGGATGTGTCTGGCTGTGGTGCCAGTTCCTAAGGCCCCTTTTCTGATCTTCTTGACCCCATTTCTGGTAGCTACCCCTCTCATTTGGCCCACTGAATGCTTTCTGGTTTGGTTCGGCCAGACAGGCCAGCTTCTAAGTCGGACCCAAGTCGGACCCAGCTCCTGATCTCCCCACCTGACTCTTCCTGCCTCAGTCCTCCTCTCAGGCCTTTCTTAGCAACTTCTCCCTGGCTCATCCTTCCCAGAGCTCATGCCTCACTCCCACATAGTCTCTCCATCTCCATGGCTGTTTCTCTGCTCAGTGGGGAACTTTTCCCACTGTGTGAAAATGTCTTGTCTTCTTAACAGTGGCATTTATCCAGAGTGGGGGCCTAGAATGCGGTTCAGTGGATAAATATACTGCCAAGAAAGAAGAAAAAGTGTAAGACAAAAGACAAAGACAGAGGAGACTGAGGGGCGGTGTGGGGGAGAGGAGAGAGGCGAGACTGTGTCCTGGGGCTTGCCTGTGCCAGGCCTCAGAGTGCTAGGCCCTTTGTGTGGAGCCCTCCTCTCTCTGTCCAGGTCCTCTGTTCCTGGCTCCCTGGTACTATATTCAGAGTTCCCGGATGAGGCCCAATGCTGTGGCCTTTATTTCTTGTTCTTTTTCTTCCCATACTTTACATAATAAAGCTCCTATTTTTCTTTTGGAGTCAGAAAACTGAAGAGACAGCCTTTATTAAAGACATTAATGAAGAACTCAGGAAGTAGTTTGGGGAGGAGCCTGGAGAGGTAAAAGGATAGGGTCCCTTCTCCCAGGGAAGTTTGTCTCTCCCTCCGCACAGTTGTGCAAATGCATTTTGAGTTTCAGGGCCTGGGAGAGTTGTGAAGAGAACAAAGGGGCCGGAGAGTCCCAGAGCTTCTGGGAAAAAGGTCCTTGTTTATGCCTGTTGGAACCGATTTGGTCAAGTGTTTGTTTAAAGGAGATGCCACTTGGTAAGCAACACCAGGCTTTTTTGGGTTTTGTTCCAGAAAGCTTTTGATTGGCTGGAGAGCTGCCCCAGTTTACTCATGGCTGGCGGAGTGTATGCCTGGGATCCACAGTCTCAGCACTGCCACCCAGCAAACTCTTCACTGTGACCCAGCCAGGCAGCGCCAAACCCACATCAACGCTCCGCTCCTCGCACCCTTGCCCTCTGTTGCCTTTCTCCTGATGAGTTGCTGATGTTAGGTTTTGGGTTTTGGAGAAAGAGGATTAAAAGTGTAAGTTGTGGAAGGAGGTTAAGCACCACTGTGCTCCCCAAGATGCTTTACTGTGGTTTCAGGTGGCCTCATCTTTCAGGTGAAAAAACCAAGGCCTTAAGTCACCAAGGGCAGAGAGTCAGGGATTTGGTTGGAGCCGGGTCCAGTGATGAGTTGCTGTCTCATTTCAGAGTCAGGTTTGGTCGTCAGCACTTAGCTGTCCCATCTGTCTGCGTGCCTGGCACGAAGTCATGCCATGTAGTACATGTCAGTAGACTGTAACTTGTGTTGAGATGTATTTGGTTGGATTAAAGTGAGCTCTGGGCTCTAGGGCCTGCAGTCTTCAGTCGCAGTTCTAGACTGGGTTCCAGAGATCAGAGATGGGTTTGGATTGGGGCAGCTTGATGCGCTGGCATGTCCTTTACTGCTGGGCACTGGGCATGTCATCACCCCATGTTCTTCTTTTGGGTAGAACAACTGAGGCCTATTACTTGGACAAAGAGTTTATTCTGCTATATTTAATACTGAGAGCCAGCAGATGATAATGCAATAGAAAGGAATAGATTACACACTGAATGTCACTGAGTTGTAATTTTAGGTGAAAGTAAAATCGCCGAGACAGTGGGCAAGATAAGAGTTTGTTGCCTTGCCTCCTGCTCCATTTCAGGCAGTACGTGATCCACGGTGGAGGAGAGGGAGCGGAAGTCTCAGCTCCTACTTGGTTCCAGGTAGTATGCCATCTACGATGTGGGTATAGTCAGCTGCCCCCTCACCTCCTGCTCTGTTGCAGGCAGCACAACAAGATCCTCAGTGTGGACGGAAGCCAGCTGAAGTCATACCTGTCCTTGGAAGTGCTGGATCTAAGTTCGAACAACATCACGGAAATCCGGAGCTCCTGTTTCCCAAGTGGCCTGCGTGTTAGGGAGCTGTAAGTGTCTCTGCCATCTGGGACCTGAGCTAGTGCCCAGTCCTAGACATTTGATGGGTGCTTGCTTCACTCTGGCCCTGGTCTGGCTAGGTCCATGAACTTTATACTGTCCTTTGGGAGGCCAAGGGTGGCATCTACTCATGATCTCTTGGGTACCCATTTTAGGCAATTTCCAATCCCCAGAGTACTCTCTGGTGTTACAGTGGGAGGGCAGTACTGAGGTAGGTAGGTTAGCTGGCTATCTAAGGAACTTGCCCTCTACCATGCAGAGCCCAGAAGTCAGGTCCAGTCTCTCTGCTCACAAAATCTAGTTTTACTCTCATGCTCTGGGCTCTCTCTCTAAGAAACTTGGGAGCAAGAGTTGGGTGGTTAGTGGGTACACGTCAGAAGGGAGACAGGTTCAAAGAGCTTGTCTTTCTAGCATCAGAGACCATTGGACTAAGCCATGTTGTGGCTGGCTCCCTTGCAGAGGGCAGCTGCTTTGAGGTTGTTTAGATATCTTTTTTTTAAAAAACCTGTCTCAGTACCTGCCTCCCACAGAGTGGGTGGTAGACTGGAATGAGGAAGTTAAACCTATGTAATCTGCTTCGCTGTGCGTAGGAAAATGTTGCTTTGGGAAAGAATCTGAAGACTGACGCTAAAGCAACAGTTTCTAGCAATGAGTACATTTCATCCCTGTCTCGTTGCTGTTTCTGAGTTATTCTGCAGCTCATTTGCAAAATGGCTCGCTGTGACCCATCTCCTCAGGGAGGATGACACTTGGTACATCTTTTCTAAGTCATTCTGAGACTCCAGGGATAGGAGTGATTGTTTTTGGGGGAGGGAGGGTTCATTGAGGTACGAGAATTGGGAACAAGAGGCCTTGTCTACTATGGAACCCTGGGAGGGGGGCTTTCAAAAGGTGTGCAGCTACCACCTGATGCTTCTTGTGTGGCATGGAGAAGTCACCAACTGCTCCGCTTTTCCTTTACCTGCCAGATAACAGAGGGCGCTCTCTACTTGGCGGCTTTTGGCTGCTGTGTCTCCACCACACTGATTGCTGTCTAATTGGAGTGTTAAGAACAAACAGTCCAGCTCCGTTAGCAGAGTCCTCATGTGCCCTGCTCTGGGCTGCTGCCTGATAGCAGGAACAGAAGTGTCTCCCTCGCTCTTGGCACACAAGCATTGCGGTTAAGCTTCTCTCTAGTCTGTCTCATTTTCACTTAAGCTCTTGTCTAGGGAAAGTGGGAAGAAGTGTGTGAGGTGGCTTCTGGAGGAGGCTGTATCGTCTTCTGTGTCATGTCTTCTTACTTCCTGATAGTTTGTGCTGTGAGCTGCTTGCATCTGAGTGGTAGACTGCTGTGTGTTTGGAGAAAGAAGCCCCTCCTCCCCCCCCCCCATGTGGTCACAGGAGCCTCCCCGGACATATATAATGTGCAGCCCTGTGAAGATGTAGCTATTGTTTTCTAAAGGGCTCACAGAGGTCACTTACGTATTTCTTGAAGTTGTTAGAATTATTTAAATGAATGGCTTGTACATCTTGATGATGTAAGTCATACATTCCGACCCACTTCAGGATTAAAAAGGGTAAAACCCTCTGACCTTGTTTCCCAATTGATTTTATTTATTTATTCATTTGCTTTTAGGGCTTTTCTGGGCGGCCTGTACTAGTGGGTGGTGAGGAAGGAACCCTGCAGGTTCTCTTGGGTCAGGCTTTGTGTGTAGCTAGGGTGGGTAAAGGTGTAAGCACAGTGTGCTTTGTGCTGAGGCAAGGCCTGCCTCAGCATCTTCTCTCCAGCAAACATTCCGGCTACCATCATTCCCTGGTACCAGGTTCCCTGTCTTCAAGTCAGGTTGAGCTTGGAAGCCTTAGGATGGTATCAAAGTCAGTCAATGTGTGTCCCTCTGGGTGTGTCTCAGCGGGCTTCCTAGCAGGACCCAGCTGGGTCTGGTGCTCTAGGGAGTGAGGGAGGCCTTGAACTGCCACCACATTTTCTCTCCTGCATCATTCCAGCAACTTGGCGAGTAACCGCATCAGCAGCCTGGAGTCTGGAGCATTTGATGGTCTGTCACGGTCGCTGCTGACTCTTCGTCTGAGCAAAAACAGGATCACCCAGCTTCCTGTGAAAGCATTCAAGCTACCCAGGCTGACACAACTGTGAGTACAGAAACCTGCGCTTTAATTAAGGTTAGCCAAACTTTATGGGGGCCAAACTTCCCCAAGGACCCTGTACCAATCGCCACCCCTGTTTCACCCCCCTTGGTAAAACTCTGTATAAACTATCATTTATGACCCTACCGCAACACCTAATAAAAACAAATTAGAAGCTGGGTCTGGTGCCGGCAGGCTGCCTCAGATGGCCGAGGAAAAGACCCACGTGTTTTCATGCCTGTCCTCCCTGACACTGTGCTTCTGAAATGCAGTCCCTGCCTCTCTGCTGATGGCTCTCGCATGCTCTCTCTCTGAACTCCTGATCCTCTGCCTCAGCCTCCCAAGTGCTGGGATTACAGGCTTGCACTACCGATGCTACCTAGTTGGTTTCCACCTCAGAGGTTTCAGGGGTCTTAAGGGGCAGAGGCTGTCCGTACCTTGGACACGAAGGTACCTGAGCTTCTGGAGTAGTCTGGTATGAAGTTAACTGACCAGTTAGCCACCTCTTCATTTCCTATATTTTTTGAAGGCTAATAGGTTTGGTTTTGTATAAAAGGATTCGTGTGTCTTTCCAGTTATCCTAAAATGGCACAGGGTGCTAGAAAACATATGTTGACTAAGGTTTTTCAACTCTGTTTATTTGTTTTCCTGTGTCTTCCTTTTAGCAGAAGAGTATATTTCAGGAAAATAAGCTGAAATTCACAATTTGGTTTAAACAGAATAAATCAGTTGCAGGTCAGGCTGGCGCAGGGTGGACTGTGTCCTGTCCTTACGCTTCTGTGCTTCATTTCCCCTGGGTGCTGGAGCTTGGCTTTGCTCTGTTCAGTCTAAGAAGCTGAAGAAGCTGTGTGTGAAGCTGTGTCATGAGACACTGCAGAAATATTTGGGGGAAAACCAAGGGCTTTCTAATTAGTGCTGAGTTCTCCCACCTTCCCCAGAGTTGCTAATGGGATCCAGCTGACCCAGATTCCTGATGTCTCTTGGTCATCGAAGGTTGTTCTGACTAGGTGCCCCACCCCCACTTCTCTATAAGCCGTCACTTCTCTCCATTGCATGGAGGTCTTTTAGATGCCCCGAGTGGAAGGCTTGTTGCTATTTGATATCCAGTGGTTAGGATTCTCTTGGGCTGAAGCATCTGGTATGGATTTCTGTTGCTGAGCTAAGAGACACCTCAGCTAAGGAATGTACCTCCTGAGTCATGTGCAGGGTCTGCTATAGAATCATGAATGGTGACTGTTCTCAGGGAAGAAATGTGGGTGCTTGTGCTCCCATGGTATGGGGGTGGTACGGAGCTGGTTGGGCAACGTTCACTGCACTTCTCTTACTACATTGCCCAGGCTGTTGGCAGTGCCAGTGTGCCCGCTGAGATGTGCCCTTGCTTCCCCTAAGGCTCCTTCTCCATGGTTTCCCCATTGACTCAGAATGGTGCAGGTTACATGGGATGCTCTGACCCGATGACTTCATCTCCACAGAGACCTGAATCGGAATCGGATTCGGCTGATCGAGGGCCTCACATTCCAGGGCCTTGATAGCTTAGAGGTGCTGAGGCTTCAACGGAACAACATCAGCAAGCTGACGGATGGCGCCTTCTGGGGGCTGTCTAAGATGCACGTGCTGTAAGTGCAGGCGTCCCTCCCGGGCTCTGGGAGGGCATGGGCTCTTTGGAGCAGGTATGCACTCACACATTCATTCTGCTGAGACCTAGGAACGGTGGCCACACAGGCCAATCCCCCACCCTTTGGGCCGTTTTCTGCAGGATGGACAAAACCCCAGGTTGTTTTCCTTGCAAGGTAGAAGGAGGTTTTAGTGGACACGTGACCAGCTGGAGAAGTGGAGGGAGACAGATTGCAGCAGTGTGTGGGCCTGCTCGCCACCCCCGCCTCCTCCATGAACCTCAGTCTGCAGTGACCCCCTCTCCACGTCCTCTCTACCCCACATCTTATCGGAAGTCCCTTCTTTCCTCATGCTGGGCCAGTGGTCTTTCTTCATGTGCAGGTGGGCCAGGATGCATAGTTCATCTTGGGAGATTTATTCCCATCTTGTGAGCTAATCAAGACACTGCGTGCAGATGTGCAGCTTTGATCAGGGGAGTTTCCAGCCAGATGTGTGCAGCAGCAGAGCTGCCTGCTGCCAGAATAATAAAAAAGAGCAGAGGAGCAATGGCCGATCTTCTGATTTTAACCCTCTACAGTCATTTCAGCCAAAAGTAACAAACCCGCACAGTCCGGCAGCACGAGAAAGCGGTGTTGCATGGCCCCCATCCTCAGGCTGTTTTCATGTTTGCCAGGGTCTCCTTCCAGGTGGACACAACTGTGCCGCTGCCTCTACCTGTGTCCATCAGTGGTTCACCTGCCCACCTCCCTTACTCCCTGCTTCCCATGTGAATTACATTACAACCTGTATATATGCTGTTATTTTTGTAGCTGAAACCAAGGCCAGAAGCCTAGGCCCATAGCCACCATTGTTTTGCCCAGACTCATCATCAGAAGCACCTCCTGCTGACTACCCATTCCTGTACATACCCACTCCGTAAGGCATGCACAGGAGGAGCCTGCTGCTCAGCTTCTTGCTGCTGGAGCTTTCCATTTCTGATTAGCCTGATATTGGCTTCCTATGTTCATTTTGGAATCCAAAGTCTAAATAATCACTTGCTGAGTTCTCAGAAGAAAACTGTTTATTGCCACTTGCCTTTTATGTTGAGTAAGTCTATACAAATGAGGGGTTGAATGGTTCTTAAGATTTTTTTTTTAATATACTAAGCACTCACACTTTGAGCAGTAGGAGAACGTCAGACAAAAGGAAGTTCTTACTGCTTAAATTTCCTCTCTCATGCTGAACATGGAGCAAAATGTGCATACTTCTCTCTGTTGTTACCTTCTCTGCACCCACCACCACACCCGACACAGCCTGGCCTCCTGTGGACTGTGCTGAGGACAGTCTCTTCACCCTGTGTGTCGTCTCTGCAGGCACCTGGAGTACAACAGCCTGGTAGAGGTGAACAGCGGCTCCCTCTACGGCCTCACGGCCCTGCACCAGCTGCACCTCAGCAACAACTCCATCTCTCGAATTCAGCGTGATGGTTGGAGCTTCTGCCAGAAGCTGCACGAGCTGTAAGTGTGGGGCAGAGTGGTCAGTGACAGTACCTGGGGAGCCCCTACGGCTCAGGGACCACAGGCCCAACTCACCCCACAGATGAGAAGGCAGCCCAGAAGTGGGACGGCTGCCAGTCTGCTCAGGAAGGAAGTCACACGGAGCCACTGTCCCCCAGGTCTTAGGCTTGGAGCCAGTAATGAAGGAGCGGGTGTGGCAGGGAACAGAAGCCTAGATGTTGTCATCAGCACTTTTGAGTGACAGTGGTTCACATGCATTTCTTGAGAGGAAAAGTCACATTTGAGTAGGACAGTGACACCAAAAGATGGTGACATGCTGACGGTGGAAGGATTTGTTTAGCCTTGAGAACTCCACCATTGTTTCCTTAGACAGTTTCTCAGGACACTGGGCTCCTTCCTGTGCTGTTTGCATCCCAGAGCCTGATGGCAGAAGTGGATGTATGGAGATGGAGGGTCCCTTAGGTCCTTTGGGAAGTTTGCAGACAAGGCTCCCAGGTTGTACCCTTGCTTCTGAGAATAGTATGACAGCCTTCTGTGACTGGAGGCGGCCTGGGTATCCCCTCACAGCAGACGCACTTACTTGCATTGCCAGAGCCACGGGCTCAGCAGACATCTCTCGCCCCTTTGTCTCCGCCCCTTGTCTGGGAGTTCTTTTAGTTTAATAGATGCCGTGTAGTCCATTAGGTTTATTTTTGAGATGCTTAGAAGGTTTTCTCTTTTTGTTTATCTTGTTTGCGTAGGCTTGGGTACAGGAAAAGATTGATTCGCCAAAGCAGGTGATTGATAGGAATGCCCACCTTAATCAGCCTCTCTTGTATTTATCTGTCCACTTCCCCAGGCAGAGTTTGAAACACTTGAACCTGATGATGACCCTTACAGCCTGTTCTCGGTCTTCTCTACCCTGATGATAGAACCCTCAGTGCATAACTCTCAGAGCTCACAGCTGAGCTAGCCTGTCTTTTGTAAAAGGCCATAGTCCTGCCCCTTGCTCTGTATCCATTTCACTTAGATTTTGTGTTAGTGTTTATTCTTTGGGATTAGTTTTTTGCTACCTAGAGATTTCTCTGTTGACCACTGCCCATGGCACTGAGTGGCTCTGTGGCTTTCTGTTGGGGCTAGGAGTTGTACCTTGTAAGTGTTCAGTCTAGTTCACAAGTAAGGACAGTCCTCTGGAACACAGCAGAAATATGTGAGCCCCTGGAGTTAAGGCTACGTGGAAAGGTAAAACTCCAGGCAGACTCCTGCTCCCCTTTCTGCCCATGATATGACACTGTCTGTCATGCCCCTTAGAGAAGGTTCACTGGAGTATACTAGACTAGTCCTAGCAGTTTGCTCTGTATTAGAAAACCTCAGAGCCAGATGTAGGATTACTTTCCAGTGTGTTCTTGCCCTTCCTTTAAGCTGCATACTTTAATTGCAGGTTAGGGTGTAATTTTTGTCTCTTGCCAGGTCTTTGCAACTGATAGACACTAGACACTATGACTGTTTTCTCTAAGAGGGACAGAATATTGTTCACTGCCACCTTTAAAACTGCATTAATCTTTAATTAATTTATTTTTCTTTTTGGTTGTCCCAGCTCAAAATTAAAATTTCTAACTGTAGATAACTAATGTCACATGCAGTTCAGTGTAGGACAGCACCCGCAGCAATGCTGGAAAGAGGGTTTGATTCCAACGGAGGCAAAAAGCATGCTTTGACGCATGGTCCCTGCTGAGGGGTGTAAGGGTCATAGCTCAGGCCTTCAGTGTCAGAGTCTTACCCTTCTAATAGGTGGCCCTGCTACGGCAGTCCCAGGCAGTAGCTCGTGGTGCCCTCTGCTGGCCAATACAGGGAATGTAGCTGTGGCTTCCTTGCCAAGATGGGTCTTCCTTTGCCTAAACGGAGACCAGCAATGGAGGGGCTTGGAGCCTTGAGATTTGGATTGTATGACAGGTGTCTACAGTGTGTGTAAGCAGTAGTTCTCAGGGTTTTGGCACTGGTTTCATGACCTGCATAATTGTAAACATTATCAGACTAGATGAATGTGGACCTGATAGGTTTCTGTGTGCCCGGCCACATTTACTCAGGATTACTGTAGACATGCTTAAGTATCCCCCTGCCAGAGAGACCAGGCCAGTTGTAGTGCGATTGCTAAAGAGAAAAGAATAGGGCATCCATATAGCTCAGTGGCGATGTTTGTCTTCCTCTTCTCGTCCTCAGGATTCTGTCCTTCAACAACCTCACGCGGCTGGATGAGGAGAGCCTGGCCGAGCTGAGCAGCCTCAGTGTCCTGCGCCTCAGCCACAATGCCATCAGCCACATCGCTGAAGGCGCCTTCAAGGGACTCAAGAATCTGCGGGTCTTGTAAGGATTTGCTTCTGAGGGCGACAGAATGGAGGGGTCCCCAGGTGGGAGAGCAGATAGCCAAGCACCTGCTTCACTGAGATCGCCTCTCGCTGGCTTCTACTCAGAACTGGACCCTAAGCTGGGTTGTTCTGGGAACCTGGGCTTGAGCTTCTATAGCATCAAGCAAAAACTAACTGGCGCAGAAAAATCTTTTTCTTTTCCATGATGGTGCCTATAGGGGATGGGGACTCTTTAAAAATCACTGTTATCAGTAATTCTCAGTCCATGTGGCAGGGTCGGGTGGGTGGACCTGGAAAAGCTCATCTACACAGGGTCTCTGTAGCGGCGTTCGGACAGTCCTGTGAGTCTCCAGCTTTCTGGCTATGACTTTTCATTTGTTTTTCTTTTTGAGAGGGTAGGGTGGTGGTTTTCTTCACTGGTGTTTAAAGACAGGGTCTCTGTAGCCAAGGCTAGCCTCAAGCTCATACACTGAGGCTGGCCTTGGACTTGTGCACATCATTTTACCTTAAGTGGGTGCCTCCGGGGATGGTTGTAAGTTTTGAGATTTTTTTCTCATGTTGCTATATATCAAACCTAGGGCCTTGTGCATAACAGGCAAGTTCTCTTCCATTGAGCCACATCCCCAGTCCTGACTGGCTTTTAAATCCTATGTACTTTTTTTCAAGTCAGCACCGTGGCCACTTTCCTGCTTTTTGAAGCTCTAGTGGACCTGGTATCCAAGGGAGATAGAAATGAGGGGTTCTGTGTCCTTGTGTGCCTTAGGGAGTGGTGTGAGAAGGAGGAAGTGAGAGTGTCATGTCCTTTAAGACATCCAGTTGGGTGAGGCTCTAGAAATTGCTTAGGGTGCTTTTCTGGGACTTTTCGTACAACTTTTCAGTTGTGAACGTAAGGCAGCTTCCAGCAGCACTCAGCCTAAACCCCCAGGAGGACAGACAGTCTTCAATAGATGGCGGTAGCAGCTGCAGCACCTTCTTCCTCCAGCATGCTCTTCTGCCGGGAGCACACCTGTCGTGGTGCCTCTGGGAGGCCTCCGTACTTGCACCTGGCAGAGTGGTCTTTAGGAGTGAGTCACTGCTGCAGAGTGTGAACGACCTAATGCCAAGCTCTCCAAGCCAGGGTCAGGCTGTAAGGCTTTGCAAGGCTGGAACAGAAAGGCCAGAAACGTTAAGGCTGAGCAGGCCAGAAAGGAGGGCGGGGGAGGACTTTGGCAGGCAAGTCCTGGAGCAGGAAGACAGGCACACAGAGCCACGGCCTGGGCCCTGCTGTACTCAGTCTGGAGATGACAGGGTGGGACTCCTTGAAAGGAGAGGTCCCTTCCAGCAGCACATTCTCTTTTAGCTTCATGCTGGAAAGTGAAGGTCACAGCAAGCCTTGTGTGCTTTCGCGCAGCTCCACTCCCAGCTGGCGTGACTTTCCAGCTTCTTTCCGGAGCCAAGAGCTGCATCCCTCTGTTCGTGGCTGTATCTGGAAGGACTCTGGAAAGGGACGTGCAGGGCCATGGCCCTCTGAAAATCTGGAAAGAGCAAATGTGAGAGTAGGAGTCTAGCTGCCAGGTGTGTGTGGCTGGGCACCACGACCTGTTCTTGGAAGCCCAGGGAGGAAGCTGAAGCACTGACCTTATCCAAATAGCCTGGGGCTGAGGAGTTGGCCTCGGTTTTCCTGTCCTGGCAAGTGGGTCACAAGACTGACTCAGCAGCCAGATGTCTGTTCTGGCTCAGGGTACAGTGTGCTACATAGGCCTCATGAGGAAGGAGCAGTGTGCTGGCCCCAGGCTTAGAGGCCAGCCTTGAGGAACAGCAGGCAGTCACTGGTTGCCATCCCTTTCTTCCACATGCCTTCCACAGTACCCTTGTTGGTGCCAGAGAGAGGCCTGTGGTTAACACAAGAGCAGACAGGAACTATTAGGACTCTTGTGGGACAGAGGTCTTCTTCGTGGAGGTGAGGTGCAAACCTGGCTTCTTCTGGTGCTGTCCCTGCTGTTTCCCTCCGTGAAGCCAGCCAAAGTGTTTGATGAGCGTGCTGGTTTTGTTGGAAGCAGAAGCAAGGTCACACGGCATAGTATTTAGGCCCATACTGCTCATGGCAATACATGGTACTGGGCCCTCTGGGCCAGACCTGGATGTTTTGGGTCTCCTAGTAAAAGCCTGGGTGTGGGGCTGATCTCCCTTCATGGTAAAGAGCTCAAGATAGAGGGTGAGCTTACCTTCTGTCTTCTTCTTAGGGACCTGGACCATAATGAGATCTCGGGTACAATTGAAGATACCAGTGGTGCCTTCATGGGGCTCGACAACCTCAGCAAACTGTGAGTATTCCTGAGTGTGCAGTTCTGCAGGCATGGCACGCAGGGGCGCTGCTCTTGTAGCTGCCCTGAGTCTCTTTGTCCTGGGCCCGTGGAGGACTGCAGGAGGCCTTCTCCTGTGTGCAGAGGAGAGGCTGAGGACCAGCGTGAGGGCTACACGGCGGCTCACGGGCCTTCTGCTGTCTCCCTGCTGCCAGTGTGTGGTGGTCCTCAGGGCTGCTAGGCTTGGTCTTGTTCACAGCCTAGCTAAGGACACCCAAATGTTTCATCCTCTGCACAGAGGGGTTTTGCTGCCTTCCTCAATTTCTAGAAAAGGTGTGCAATATCTTTGAGTAACTTGATAGTTTTAAGGCTCTTGTCAGTATTTTTGTTGTTAATTATAATCTCAAGTAGAAGCAGCCATTACCAAGAGCACTAGTAATGGCTATTTTGAATTCAGTTTGGAGAGTCTTTGCCTTGCCCTCTTAGAATTTGCCAGTTGATGTGGTAGGCACATGTCTGTGTGAGGAACCTGCTGATCTCATGAGGGCAGGCTCTGTTATGCAGCCTTTAGAGTTCAGGAGACACAAGCGAAGGGACTGAGCCCCTTTGCAGGCGGCAGGTGGCAGGCTCAGATTTGTGCAGCTGGATATGGAGCTAGTATACCTGTTTCTTTGCCCACCTTTCAGAATGTCCTGGAGTTCTGCTGCTGGTGGCCTTCCCATAGCCAGCTTGTGAGGGAGGAGAAGTACTTAAAGACCCTCTAGTGACTTGTATAGGAGAAGCAGGGCCATGCTGCGCCCCAACCCTGCCCTCACCCCCACTCCACCTCTGACATTGCTCAGGAGGGGGGAGGGTTCTGTGTAGGACACACATGAAAGGAAATATGTGGAGTGTACAGAAGTAGAACCTTGGCTTCCTGCCTGATTGGGCAGTCCACATTGTAAGAAAGGCTTGTCCATACCATGGCTCCTTCCAAGAACATGAGTACAAGGCCTACCATGACACGTTCCCCACTCTGCACACACCATGGTGCCTTAGCCATGGTGTTTTAGTCTTTGAAATGGCCTTTGAGAGCCCTTGTCTGGGAGGCCAGATGTTAAGAGGGTTTAAGAAGTGACGTCTGAGTCCTTTCTGGCGAGATCAGGCTACCTTCCCATTCCCTACAACACCCTTCCAGCCCAGGAAGCCATCAGAACGGGGGCTTCACTATCCCACCCTGCAGCACCCCAAGACGTCTGCTGAGAGGAGACAGGGCCTGCTTCAGCCTGTCAGCAGGATGACTGGCCCTGTGTAATAGAGAACTTGAGAATTTGTTTCATTGCTGTTGTCACCATTAGAAATAACAGCCTGCCCTCCCTGTAACAGAGGTCTATGTGACTAAGAGTTAATGGATGAAATAAGGCACAGCTTTTCCTAGATCTAGTGTATGGGAGATTTCACTAAACAGCTCAGTTTGTTTTTACTAGGACCCAGAGCACATGGTGCCCTGGCTTGTGAGGATCTGAGTAAGTGCAGGAGTTGGCAGACTGGCAGACGCACTTGGGGTTCAGTGTCCCATGAGCTGTTATTTGCTGCTAGTTTTGTGGCTAATGAGCCAAAGTGAACATGACCACTGGGTCTCTGGGCATTTGGTTTATTTAAAGTAAGAGACCAAGACTGTGAGTTGTGGAAGTGCTTTCAGGATAAGATTGGTTTTTTTCATCCGCCCAAATTGCCTATGGGAGAAAAAGGAGGTAGCGGGGTCACTGGCTTGTTTGTCCTTCATCCTACAAAAGCCAGTAACAGGAGGCTTTGTCTAAAGGCTGACCCGACTGCTCGGACTTCCAGGGCAGGAGTGTGTTTTTAATGAGACAGGACTTTGGAAGCCTCATGGTTTGGTTTGGTGATGCCCTGGGAGCAGGTGACACTGGTACCTCTGTCTGTGTTCCCTGCGCTGTTGAAGGCTTTTCTGGGATATGAGGCAGTGGTCCTGTAGGCCAGCCCTGTTTTCACCGTGTGCTGTCCCTTCAGAGCCCTTACAGTCAGCCTGAAGTTCAGGCCGTATGGTGGGTGATGAGTAGGCCATGGTGCGGCTTCGGTTCTCCAGGCATCACCTTCATTAGTTTCCAGCAGCAGCAGGCTGGCCCCTGTCTTTGCTAGTGGGTCTCAGTCTCACAGAGGTGGAAGACAGCTTCTAGTCCAGATCCTATCCCTGGTTCTTGCTGGGATCCTCAACAAGAAATTCCCCTCTTGGAAAGAGGTGAGCCAGACTAGCTTTGTTCAGAGGCTTTCTCCTCTGCCCACTGCTGCCTGGACTTGCTGATTCTGACATTTCTCAGAATGGCCTGCTTAGCATGCCTGTTAGAAAACCCTGGAAAACATTAAAATTGAAGGGGCAGAGCTAATGAGAAGCATCACTTTCGTTTGTCCTAACAGACACATTTCTGCATTGAGTGTGTACCTTTGCTAGGCTTCATCACAGTCCTCAACAAAGAAAGGAACATTCTAGGGTCTCCCTCGCATGGGAGCTCTGAGTATCATACCCAGGAGACACCTTTCCTGCGTGTATAACTGAATACTCACTGCTAAGGACAGGGTTAAAACTGCAAAAGTCCTGTCCCGTGCTTGAAGGCTTACAGGTACAGACTTCAGTTACCTTGAAGGTTGACACCCCAGCTATCTGGGATTTAATGAACTTCTGGTCTTCTGAATGTAAATTCTGAGCTCTTGCTCAAGAAGCCACAGTGTAGAGCCTCTTCTCCAGGCCCCAAGGGCCAGCGTAAATACCATGAAAGCTGCATCCTGGCCACTGTAGTGCATGACAGATGGAAATAGTCACGGGGCCATCTTGATGGATACCCATTTTCCTGTTCTCTGTGCGGCACATAGAAGTGGATGGTAGATTTTAGTCCCAGTTCACACTGTCGTCTCACTCTGCTTCCTCTCACTAAAATACTAACAGGCCTATTTTTCCTGCAAGGCCACTACCTTAACAAGCTCCCTCCCCCCTTGGGTGGTCCCAGAGCAGACAGCATGGCCTGGCCACGGTGATTTCCGCTTAACACTACAAGGGGCCTCTTGAGACTGGGTGGGACATGCCATTCCGGTCTGTCATCGCCATGGAACTGTAGCAGAGCTAGAGGGATTTCATTTCAGAGTGGGATGGCCTGTGTACTCAGGCCCTTTAACTCCCTTACAGGTCAGCGCTGCACATGCCTCTCTCAGACGCTTGTCAGGGAGCACTGCCCTAATTGTGTGTTTTCTTCTTCCTCATGCTCCTTGGTCCCCTGTCCTACCTACCCTGGGCCTGGATGGTTGGAAACTACAGAACTCTGTTTGGAAACAAGATCAAATCTGTGGCTAAGAGAGCATTCTCGGGGCTGGAAGGCCTGGAACACCTGTAAGTATCCCGCAGACCCTGCCATAACAGGCCTGCTAAACATGGCCGCTAGGGACGTCTGCAAGCAATTTAATCACTTCTCTGTAAACTGAGAAACGGGCTGTTTGCAAACACCATCTGCTTCCTTCTCATTATAAGTCAGCTTCAATTCTGCCCTTTATTTTGCCTATGCCAGGGACACTCACAGAGCAGATAGTCTACTGGTGTGCTCCCAATTAATGCAATTAGGGTTTGGACACATACCTTCCTCCCACATGCTGGGCTACAACACTCCACAGCAGACTCCTTCAAGGCTCCCTGAGCTCTTGCCGCTTCTATAAAGGGTACCTTATCCTGGCAAAGCCAGGCAATGTCCCTCCTGTGTTAGTAGCTCAGGCACTCCTAGTACATGCTAGGAGCTTTTCTGCTGGTGTGCTTGCCTATGGGACGTTGGAACCAAGTAGGCAGCCTTAGTCTTGAGATGTTTACACTGTTGTTGGGGGTAGATGCCTCTAGTACCTGGCTCTTAGTTTTACTCTTTTTTGAATTAAGGTAAGTCTTTATTCTGCTGGGTAAAAATTTTCCCCCAGATTTCCACCTAGATTCAAGGCTACTTTTATGGTTGACTTGGCTCCCAAGTCATTCTGTGTGCTTGCATCAACATGATTACTGAGAGCCACCCCCAATGGATCTGGCATATGGGGCATGGCTAGCACCTCTGGGTCATCTGTGAACCAAGGCTGGCCTGGAAAATCCCTGAGTGTCCTCACTTGGCTACACACTTGAGATGTGCCCACGCTTTTATGCACAAATTATTGTGTTCTGTTTTAGGAACCTTGGAGGTAATGCAATCAGGTCTGTCCAGTTTGATGCCTTTACAAAGATGAAGAACCTTAAAGAGCTGTGAGTACCCAGGAATCCATGGCCTGACTGGCCTGATTGACAGGAGAATAAGCAAGAATAAGCAAGACCTGTAATTGCATTGTGCTTACTTTATATAATAACTGTGATCATATATAGGTTAGCTATAAGTTGTCTTTAAAAGAAAAATGCCTCATGGGCTTAACTCTGGAAGGGGGTGGCAAATTCTTTCTGAAATGCTGACATAGTGAACATTTTGGACTTTTGGGGTCATAGGGCCTGGGTCATGACAACTCAAATGTGTTATTGCAGCAGACAGCAGCAATAATACACAGACAAATGGGCAAAGCTGTGTGCTGCTAAAGCCACGCGGACAGAAACAGACAGTGGGCCGCAGGCCGGAGTCTGCTAAGTGCTCTTCTGATATGTAAGATAAAACCTCTCCTATAAAATGGATCGTCACCTTTTAAGTATACCAGTTTTGATCTTTTAGGTTTGACTTTGTATTTGAGAGGGGTTTCCTGAAGGAGTTTGTTAGACTGTGACAAGATGTCTGTGGCCTGATTCTGGAGGCTCAGCCTAAGTCTCTTGCTTGTCTCCCTTGAACTGCTGTAAGTTCTCAATTGGCCCTGGGCTCAGTCTTCTGATGGCAGAAAGAGGTTCACTTTTCCTCGTCGTTTTCTTCTCCATCAGATCACAGCAGTTATTCTATTTCTTTAGTCAGTCTTTGAGTAAGTTTCCATAAGCAATGACTGGAAACACACCTTGAGTTGTTGGAATCATGAAAATGCACACTGTAAGCCAGTAAAGAACTGCTGGTCGGAGGCACGAGCCACGTAAAATACTGCCTGTTGGTGGTGGCAGAAGAGTTGTGCCCGAGTGAAGAATCTGCAGGGCCTAGGCACCCCATGGTACCGCCAGCCAGCCAGCCCGGCCTCTTCACTGTGGGGTGCCACCGTTGACCGGGGCTGGAGTTCTCCCTGGGGTCTGCCTCCAGTCATTCCCTGTATTCTCCGCACCTCACGCTCAGCGCTGAGGAAAACCTTCCCATTTCTGGTGCCCACGGTTTTGCTGTGTCTGGCCTGGCCTCTTCCCCGAGCTGAGCTTCACTGGAGACCTTAGTGCTCAACTCAGCAGATACGCCGAATGTGGTACAATGCCCGCTTCTCTCTGTATCTGTCTGCTTGAAGGTTGAAGTGAGATTCATTTCCCCAGTTTTTCCTATGGCTAAAATTTAAATATACCCCTGCCTGGTCTCCCAGCAATGCCGTGGCCTCATTCTCTAGGCCTTTTCCTGTCTGTTATGTTGTGCCCCACACAAGTGTCCTTTTGATGACGTGGGGGAGTGGTTCTGACAGTGGAGTCCCTTCTGGCCCTTCCCTTGGCCTGACACAGCCAGCCGCCACAAGGGGCTCATTCCTGCGACACTTGCCTCCTTATGCCGTGTAAGAATCGCACCCATGCACTCTCTCATGGGTAGTGTGAATGGCCTTCAGCAGGACAGCCCTCAGGTACCTCTCAGCAGAACACTATCTGCCCATCAAATGAAAATGTAAAACCTCATGCTGTCTAAGTGGGATCGGCATGTCTATTTTAATGCTTTGAGATAAATTAGTTGAGTCTTTTGGAAAAGTATTTCCTAGATGGATTTGAAGAGGCTGAAGGTAGGGTGAAGGTAGGCTGAAGGAGGGGGTTGTACTTTGTGTTGTCAGTGTGGGTTAGTGCTCGACCCTCCCTGCTGTTCAGTAGTTTGACACCTCCATCTTTACTAGAGATCAGGAGAGAGACAACAGAAAGCTAGTTCATTTGTTGGTGTGGGAGAAGGGGGTGCTTGAAATGTCTAAACACACATGTACCCCTTTGTCACTGCGCACCACAGGAAGCCCACACTCTTGCTTTCTTCTTCACGAGGCTAGTGTTACTCTTTAACCATGACTCCAGGTCTTTCAGGATCAGGGCAGCCCAGACTCTGGGTGATATACCTGAGTGACCCTTGGAGAAGGGGCTTCTGCTCAGGTGGCCATTGTGAGCTCTGTTTGGAAGTATAACCTCAGCTGCTGGAAAGTGGAAAGGAAAATGTTCTCTGTTTTGGTTGGAGCCTCACAAAACCAAAGTTGAGTGTTCTCATGTCTGCTGGGCTGTAGCAGTTTACTTGCTAGCACTGTGTCAGAGGCGGAGCCGAGAGCCAAATTCTGCTGCCCTCTTCAATAATGCTGGTGAGCACAGGCAAGATGAAGGCGGGTGCCGGAGAGGCTTGAATTTACAAATTAAAACATTTACAGGCTTTCCGAATAAAAAGAAAACAGCCACGCAGGGAAGGTTGGCTTTGTTGTTGAATTTAGATAAAGTCTGTTGGACATTCCACGTTACTTATCAGAATGTAGAGAGCCAGTGGTTGAGTAGACCCTTCACACACGGGCTGTATCTCAGGCCATAGCAGGTTAGAAGGCATCCTCTGGGTGACAGGAGCTTTGATTGCCCGAGAACGTGGCTAAGACCACAAGGTGCTGCTGCTCCAGGTGTGGTCCTCAGACCAGCATTTTTAGTTTCTCTTGTGGGGAGGGCTCGGTGTTTGACATGCAGCATCTTGGGTTCTACATGGGAAGCTGTACTCCATTCGAATCTGCAGGGAGGTTTCACGAGCTGTTTCTGGTTACTGGAGGAAGCCACGAGGCACGGCATTCCGTTTGGAGCTTGATGTCCTGGCTTCTAAGCTGACTGGCAGTGATGTTTTGTGACGAGCCCTCCGTTACGTGCACACATTAAGTGTCCACCTCTCTTTTCTCTTTCAGCTACATCAGCAGCGAGAGCTTCCTGTGTGACTGCCAGCTCAAGTGGCTGCCTGCATGGCTAGTGGGCAGGATGCTACAGGCCTTTGTGACAGCCACCTGTGCCCATCCTGAGTCGCTGAAGGGCCAGAGCATTTTCTCAGTGCCGCCAGAGAGTTTTGTGTGTGGTAAGATTATCTTTGAGATTTTTTTTTCTTTTTTTGATGAAGAGCAGAGAGACCAAGAGGAACATCTCATTATGAGACGCGTTTGTGTGACCCTAGTTAATGTAGTCCATGATTACAGATGAGCTGCTGGGTGCAATTTATTTCCTACGGAAACCACATATATTTACTGTACGGTGCCTCATTCTGTGGTTCTTGGAGTACATGTATTTAATTAGAAGGGAGTAGGTTCAGCTACAAATCTAAATAATTGGTTACAGTGAGATAGTTCTGGTCTTTTCAGAAGGGTTCTGGTGCCTGGGTTTGGCTGTGAATTTACACAGTGCATGAGGATGGGGTTTCAATGTGTTTCTTTCCAGCTCTAAGAATGAGAGGTTAAGCACAGGAAGACCGGGTCTCAGGAGAACAGCCACTGTAGTAAAAATAATTCCTTGATGTTGACTTGCACTCTTTGCTATTTGTCCAAACCACTGAAATGTGCACTGGTGAGAGTCTTCCTTGAGATTGTTGGAACATAGCTCTCACCAACTTTTTGACCAGGGGTAGGCAGGACCCAAGTTTAGTTAGAAAGAACACAGAAAACGCTGAACAGCTGAAATACACACTTAGGCTAGCTCCGGCAGACTAACGTGGCCTCACAGCCAGGATGGAATCCAAGAATGAGGAGACTGTTGAGATCTGTCGCTCTGAGGAGTGGGGATGTGTGACCTTCTTGTCAGGAGCTCCTTCTGGCCTCACTGAGCTTCAGGATCTCTTCCTGGACAGTGCTGGTTATGACCCCATCTAGCCTCAGGGGTTTCCCGGGCCACTTGTCCAACCTTTTTTCTTTTGACTGATGCGTGCTGGAGGTGAGACAATGTTCCCTCATCTACGCATCCTCCACCTCCCAACACATTAGTTCCCAGGGCAGGCTTGCTTTGGCTCCCTGGATGGAATCCAGTGTTGTGCAGAGTCATCGAAAAGCAGGCCACACTATGAGGCCAGTGCTCACTCACTCCACAGCCTTTAACTTTGTTGGGCTTTCTGAAGTTAGTCTGTGGCTTCCTCCCTCTGTCCTGCCCAGGCATAGACCATTTAATGAACCAATCAGGTATAATGTTTTAGGCAAGTTTACACAAACAAGGTTGGATATCCAGCAGGCACTAACCAGATCTTGAGGGTCAGTAATTAGCATTAGACCAACCTCAACAGTTTTTTAGCTGCTTCAGCCCCAAACCCCATTCTCTATCTCCAGATCCTTTGAAGGTACCAGTCCAGTTGTATCTTGAATGTCTGTTTGAGACAGTTTACAAAAATAGGACTATACAAAAGTATAGCTTGCTCTTCCTAGCAAATTGTAACTGAATCCTTGGTTCTTTCTTGGTGGTGCTGGGGTTTGAATTCAGGCACGCTTGGGGAGCATTCTACCTCTGAGTTACGCCCCAGAGCAGTTTGTACCATGAGCTTGCTCAGTGGCAAAATGGCCTCCTGTTGTATGGATATACATTTCATTTATTCATTCACCAGATATTGGGCATTAGGTTGCGTTTACTCTTTGGATCTTCTGTGCTGCACTCAGCCACACAGAGGTTTTGATGTATGTTTTTTGGGTTTATACTTAGAATAGAATCATTGAATTTGTTAACTTTAAGGAATTGCTGTTTTCCCAAAGTACTTCATGACTCCATCCACCCACTGACAATGTCTGATTTCCATAGTGACAATTGTTCTGTGATGTAGTTGCAGTAGAAGTGAGTGTATCCCTGGATGAATGCATCCCTGCCGAGCTAGCCATCCAAGTAATTTGTTCATATCTTGTCTCTCTGCTCTTTAGCTGTAACTGCTTTTTTACATTCCAGATAGTAAACTCTAATCATGCATATGATTCGCCAGTATGTTCCACTTTGTGAGCTTTTTTCATTTTCTTGACAGCTGACGTGCACAGTCCTAGTTACTGGTCTGAGTTCTCACTCGTTTGAGCCGTCACTGTCATTTTAAGAACCAAAGCCTCACACAAGGTCATAATGCTTTGCTCCTGTGCTTCCTCCTGTGAATTTTAGTACTTCAGAGACTCCCTTTGTCAAGATTATGTTCACTGTTATATTTGGTGCCCTTAGTTCTTTGACTATTTTTGTAGTAAGATACAAAAGGTTTAGGATCTAGGATCCCTCAGACTGTTTCTGCTGACTGCCATTTTCTTATCGTATATTTTCCTCTTTTGTTGTTGAAAATCAAAAATTATTATGGACCCCTTGCCATCTCGCTATAAAATGTCAGATAATCTGTTGACATCTGTAGTCAACTAAGATCTTGGCATTTTACTGGCTCTAGATTAACCTGGGGTGTACTGCCATCAAACTGCTGTTTTCCTGATCCATAAAGTGTACATCTAACAACTGTGCTGATATAATATATTCTGGAATATATATACATATATATATATACACACACAGTTTTTTTAGAATTTTCTTTTGTATGCATGTGTGAGGAGGCCAGAGGTCAATCTCTGATGTCATCCTCAGGACCTCGTGTTTTGAGACAGTCTCTCACTGGCACCTGGGGCTTTCCAGTTGTACGAGGCTGACCAGCCTATATTGATATTTTACACTTAGCAGTGTTAAGTTCCTTTATGATGTTTGTGTTTGGTGTATGGATTTAGTCTCGCCTTGAATACATTGTCTTTTATTTTTTAAAAACTTCTGGAAATGTTTACACTATTCCCTCGCCTTGAAAGGTATTTTTGCTGGACATGGGGATTTTAGTTAATTTCTGCATAAGGACTTGGCTATGCATTTCTACTGCCTTCTAGCCTCCTGATTTCTGATGAGAAGTCAGTTGCATGTGCTTCAGAGTATCTAATATAATGAGTTGATCCTGGGCTGTTTTGGTATTAATACGTTGAGCATGGTGCTTTGGATTGTAGCTCTCCAGCTTCCTCTACTTGTAGTCACGGAACATGGGGTGCCCTGTTTTCAATAGATTTAGTGTGCTTGAGCCCATTTCTCTGAAAATGTTTTTCGTTGTCATGGTGGTCTCTATCTGCGTGTTGCTGTGCCTCTTGATGTGGTGCACAGGCCCCTACCCGCTATTCAGTCGCCATCTTCTTCCTCCTCTTCTTTTTCGCTGTTTGTTTCTCGCAGTAGATAATCTCCATTGACCTCTCTCAAAACCAGACTCCACCACCAGCTGAGTTCTGCTATCAGGCTCCTCTAAGTGATTTTTTTTATTTCATTTATTCTACTTTAAAACTATATTTGGTTCCTTTTTATGTCTCTTTCTTAAGGTATTTATGGTCTTTATTTATTACATATGGTTCCCTTAGTTCTTGAACTATTTTTTTTATAGTAAGATGCAAACTGCCATTTTCTTATCTGTATGTTTCCTACTTTTATTGTTGAAAGTGGACAACAAACATCAAACTGTATGACCGATGTGGGGCTAGATTTCCTGCATACTGCCCTTCTGGACTGTTTGTAAGGCTGTGTCCTGGGCATGTGCCATCCAGCCGTCTCTGCACAGCCCTGCGGGTTTCTGCTTGTTCTTTTAGGGGTTAGCTAACAACTGGATACAAACATCCTTCCTGAGTCTTCCACCCTTTACCCAGGATTCCTGTAGGTGCTGGGGTTTGCCATCATTTTCTGTTTGTGTAGGTCACAAGCCCAGTCACAAGAAATTAGAAACCCTTCAAGCCTTCCCTGGGTGCTTACACAGCTCTGTACACCTATGTAGCCTTCTAAATTCTCAGGACTCTACTGAAAGTTTTAATGCCAGTTCCTAGTTTCGTCTTCACCTGCTTGTCTTTAAGAGTTGCCTTACCAGCTGCCTGGGTGGTAGGGCTGGCTTGCTCACCAGCACAGCTATGGGGTTAGACAGTGGTGCTTGACCAGTTTCATCAGTTTCTCAGCAATAGGGCTTCTTCTGCCCTGCAGCCCCCTGCAAGCTTCTGGGGTTGCCAGCTGCTGCCAGACAGTGATAGTTCTCTGTGATAGGTCAGCTGCTGAGGGAGCTGGCCCTTACTGGTTGCTAGCTGCTGGGTTTCAAGGACAGAGAATGAGACTTGGATATATGAAACACTGCACTGATCACTTTCCATACTGAAACATAGCGTTTTTCTTGAATCAAATAATATTGTTATTAAACATACGGATTTCCACAAATCTTAAAAATCTTGTATTTGCCACTTTGTGGTATTTTACCTGTGCTAACAGTAATATGGGCCTGAGTCCTGGCCTGACCCCAGTCCTTTGGGAATTAGGCCTGTATGACTGATGGCACCTGTGGGTTTTCTTTAAAGCGGGCCAAGCTGGCAGTCATATGAAGGAAACCCTAGGCTGGTTTGATGAGTTGAGGGGTCGAGGTTTTATTTCTAACTGAGGAGGCTGGAGAGCCATGGCACGGCTCTTCCCATCTGGTGGAACTGTCTGCACTGGCACCGTGAGCAGCTGCCCAGTTCCCTGTGGGCTTGAGAGGTAGCCGGCACCACATAGAGTAGGGTGACTCACAGTTGGTTCTCCCCCCAGATGACTTTCCAAAGCCACAGATCATCACCCAGCCTAAGACGACCATGGCTG
Organism: Pachyuromys duprasi; assembly: GCA_028658305.1. Lineage (NCBI taxonomy): Eukaryota > Metazoa > Chordata > Mammalia > Rodentia > Muridae > Pachyuromys > Pachyuromys duprasi. The sequence goes on from CM053761.1 coordinate 46,112,004, forward strand.
TGGTGGGCAAGGACATCCGCTTCACATGCTCAGCGGCCAGCAGCAGCAGCTCCCCAATGACGTTTGCCTGGAAGAAGGACAATGAGGTCCTGGCCAATGCCGACATGGAGAACTTTGCACATGTCCGCGCACAGGATGGTGAGGTGATGGAGTACACCACTATCCTGCACCTCCGGCACGTCACATTTGGCCACGAGGGCCGCTACCAGTGTGTCATCACAAACCACTTTGGCTCCACCTACTCTGACAAGGCCAGGCTCACTGTCAACGGTAAGGAAACGGCATCTGTGCTTCTCAAGCAGAGTCGCACAAACCGCTCGTGATTGTCCTGTCACCGGTGTAGAGACA
>CM053761.1:46112451-46187995 GCA_028658305.1 Pachyuromys duprasi
ATACTCCATAACTGTACTTTTCTACTATTATGAGTCATGATGTAAATATTTTTGGAGTTAAAGGTTTACCAAAGGGTCCGTGCCCCACAGGTTGAGAACTGCTGCTCCAGCGGCTATGGATAGCAGGTGTGGGCTGAGCCTGTGGCTTGACGATCCAGTGTGCAGGGAAGCTATGACAAGACAAGGTTCTCTGGACCACTTTTTGATGTGGTGTGTTGAGGGGCGAGGGCAGCATGAATAGGCAAGTCTTCACACCAGGCTGATGAACCGGCTGTGGGTGGCCTGGAGCACCCCCTCCCCCGGGCTCTCAGCTATGTATAGTACCACAAAATAGATGCTTTGCCACAGCTGGGCAGCAGTCAGGGCTGGCCTGAAAGAGGCCAGAGAGTTTCTTGGAGACTGAAGGAGTTGTTAGATTCCACCACACTGCCCAGTGTCAGCACTGATATTAAAGCTACATAAGGTAGTGGACTGCATATTTTTGCTAGGTGTGGCAGTTAATGTGGCCCCACAGGCCCCACCCACAGTGGGTTTCTTCAAGAGGGGTGAGCGAGCCCATTAGTGTCGGCAGGCAGCTCTCCCCTAATAGCAGCTGTTCTGTTGCCCAGCTCTCTCCAGATAGCTAATTAAAGAAGGTCAGCACCAGACCCCTGCTTTTGGAAGATCCCTACATAGTAACCATTGTGGAGGCTTAGGAGGCCTGACCTGGAGGACAAACCTACAGCAGTAGGAAGCCGTTTGGTGTAATGGGGCAGCATTGTGCCTGTGACAGGAGAAGCTGGGTGGGAAGGTGGAGAAACAGGGAGCTGAGGCCTCGTCATAGTCGGGATCTCCCACCAGGCGTCTCCTTTTGTATGCAGCCATCCCATATAGCTTCACCTGTATTTTTCCCCAGTGTTGCCCTCATTCACCAAAATGCCCTACGACATTGCCATCCGGACTGGCACCACAGCCCGCCTCGAGTGTGCCGCCACGGGCCACCCGAACCCCCAGATTGCCTGGCAGAAGGATGGAGGCACTGATTTCCCTGCAGCTCGTGAGCGACGTATGCACGTCATGCCAGATGATGATGTGTTCTTCATCACGGATGTGAAGACAGACGACATGGGCGTCTACAGCTGTACTGCCCAGAACTCAGCTGGCTCTATTTCAGCGAATGCCACCCTCACTGTCCTAGGTCTGCTACTGTCAGTGAGGCGGGGTGAGGTGGGAGTGGAGAGAAAACTCAAGGATTGTAGGTAGCCGCTTTCTGGAGTAATTGTGGTAGACTCTACCTAGTCTGAAATTTAGGGCTTCTTTTAAGCAAGTGGTTTTGGCTCATAAAAGACAATGGGCAATGAATTCAGTCTTGAGGGAACTCAGCTCTTTGCTAGGCTGAGTAAGAATTCCGTGTGTGTGTATGTGGTCTTGCACAGGAATAGTGGCACAGGTCTGTAACAGGACAGTGTGGGACAAGGGAGGGCTTTAGTATTTGCTCTGTTGAGGCCATTCCTAGAATGGCAATGATTTAGTGACATTAGGCTTTCTGAAAAGCTTGGATCTCAGATAGCATTTCACTGCGACATGGGATTGTCTCCTGTCTAGAAAACAAGTAGGCTTCCAGCAAGCAAGACCCATAGACTAAATGTGCCATGTCCACTGCCTTCCTGCAGAAACCCCGTCCTTGGCAGTGCCTTTGGAAGACCGAGTGGTAACTGTAGGGGAAACAGTGGCCCTCCAGTGCAAAGCAAATGGCAGTCCCACCCCGCGCATCACCTGGCTTAAGGGCGGTCGCCCACTGAGTCTCACTGAGCGACACCACTTCACTCCAGGCAACCAGCTGCTGGTTGTTCAGAATGTGGTGGTGGAGGATGCGGGCCGGTACACCTGCGAGATGTCTAATCCCCTGGGCACCGAGCGAGCGCACAGCCAGCTGAGCATTCTGCCCACCCCTGGCTGCCGGAAGGACGGGACCACGGTCGGCATCTTCACCATTGCTGTGGTGTGCAGCATTGTCCTTACCTCACTGGTGTGGGTGTGCATCATCTACCAGACCAGGAAGAAGAGTGAGGAGTACAGTGTCACCAACACAGGTGAGCAGCAGAGACTGTGTGTGCGTGTGTGACACTGCTGCAGTCTGAGGCGGGTGACATCAGGTCTGGGGCTTTAGGGCTACGGACTGTCTGTGGAGTTGAGGCTTTGGTCCCCTCACAGCAGTGAATTCTGAAGGACAAAACAGGACACAAGAATGCTCTCAAACACAAGTACCTGCTGGCCTCTGCAGTGTCTGCTGTCTGTGGCACTTCAAAGGCACTGGGGCCTCCTGGCTGTGGTCATGAATTGGATTGTTCCCAAGCTCTTAGTCCTGTGATTGTTAGGCCAGTATTTCTTTGCTTTTTCCTTGTGGGGTCAGGCATGTGACTGCCTTGACTGTACACCAGAGTGTCAAGAAGGTTAATCAGCTGCTGCCGAGTTGCACAGCTTTCGGACCACTGTGGAGTGACCTTGTGATGGCGAATAGTATCTGTGTCTGTCGCTGCAGCAGCCCTGTCATTTCATTGTCTTGTCTCCTTTCAGATGAAACCATTGTGCCTCCAGATGTTCCAAGCTACCTCTCCTCTCAGGGAACCCTTTCTGACCGGCAGGAAACTGTGGTCAGGACTGAAGGTGGTCATCAGGCCAATGGGCACGTTGAAAGCAATGGTAAGTGAAGCAGTCTGATCCGACTGTGCCCCTAGTCCTGGTCGCAGCTTTACCTCCTCCCTTGGGTAGGCTGGAGACCTGGGTCACTTGCCATGAACCAGGTCTTTAACGGACAGCTGTTTTGCTCTGCATCTGGTTTGTGCAAGTTCTATGGTTTTAACATCTGGTCTTCCAGAAAGTCCCTGCATTGGGCTTAGTACCGTTTCTTCTGGTCAGGTAGGACTGCCAGGGAGAATGGATACAAAGGACAGTCCAGGTCCCCAAACTAGCACCCTGCTTCATAGTACTGTGGGTGCTTTACATGTGGTGTGTCAAGCAACCACAGACTGAAAATATTCAGGAAAGAAAAACTGGTCTATACTACATACGTATGAAGATTTTACATTGTTGCTGGGTACTATGAGTAGAGAGGACTTAAGGTCTATCAGACAAGGTACACAGTTTATGTGCACACATGGCACCATTTCACAGAAGGGACTTGGCCATCCTGGGATCTGGGCATCTGTGAGCATAGGATCCAGTCCCGGATGGATGCCAAGGGATGGGTGCTGGGAAAGAGCTGTGTTCTGACCACTAGGCTGGGAGGTCTAAGCAGCCTCTAAATTTTAAGGGCTCCATTCCAGGTATGTGTCTGAGAGACTCGAGCCTCTTCCCAGAGGTAGACGTTCACAGCGTTACATGCAGGCAGCCCAAGCTGTGTGTTGGATACACTAGAGAGCCCTGGAAAGTGACAGAGAAGGCCGACAGGACAACTGTTCCACATACAACAGGTAGGGGGCGCTGTGATGAGGGGAAGCAATTGCTTTTGACACCGCAATCAAGTTGTCTTAGTAAATTAGGACTAGCACATCACTGGTTGCCTCTGAATTGTGCTCAGAATACAAACAGGAAGCTTTGGCTTCCTTTAATTTCAGCGTCTGTGTCTCTTAGGTAATCCATTACGATGTGGTAAGCCAAAGTCTGAGTTTTCTTAAAATTATAAGGAACTTTCAGGGCAAGGCTCACCCTCGCACCAGGACTGTTTTGTCTTGTCCAGACAGTGTTTCACTTTGTAGGCCAGGCTGTCCCTGGCCCTCTGAGATGCTAGGATTATTAAGCATTAAGGTGCTCAGGTTGGAGGCCAGAAGTTGATGGTGTGTTCCTCAACCATTCCCTGCTTTACATACTGAACAGGGTCTCTCACGCCCAGAGCTCCGGTTATTCTAGCCAGCCAGCATGCGCCAGGATTTCCTGCCTCTACTTCCCAGGCCCTTGAATCATAGGTGGGCCACCACCCCTGCCTGGCATTTCAAGAGTACTGGCGACCTGAACGCTGATCTTTGTGCTCATCCAGCACTTTACATACTGAGCCATCTCCCGAGCCCCGCTGCCAGGACTCTCGAAGGCTTAATGTCTAGTTGTTCAGAAGATTCATGTCTATGCGATGCCTAATGCAAACCTTCCTTTTCCTTTCTCCTTCATTCACTTTTCCTGTGTTCAGAGTGTGCTTTCTAAATTAATTTCATGTGGACACTTACAGATAGAAGACCAGGACATGGCGTGGGCCACTCCTTCCCGTTGTTCTAGGAAGGGGCAGGCTGGTTACAAAGGCAGTGGTGAACAGGGCCTTCCAGTTGGGCCTCTGAGGGAATGGAGACTCGGGCTGTAGTTCCAGCTGACCTCTGGCTCTGTTCTTTATTCAGCACACAGTGGCTCTGCTGTATGCAGTGACAATACTGACACGGACAGTCAGTCCAAGGAACAAGCCTTCTACCCCCAGCCTATGTCCAGAGACGGTGGGCAGCCAGGCACATCAAGCAGCCAAGAGCTCAGGCAGCGCGACGGAGAATATTCTCCACGCCGTCCTTACAGCGGGACTGCTGATGGGTCTCACGCACACTCTGAGGGATCCCTTTATCCGAGTAACCATGACAGAATACTGCCATCCGTGAAGAACAAGGTGGCGTCCACAGATGGCAAAGGTAACTATTGTGTTAGAGGAGTCAGTGGTGGGTTAAGGAGTCCTTACGGGGGTGAGGGTGCACAGGCTGACATGTCTCCTTTTGTTTTAATAGGAGCTTCCTCTTGGACTTTTGCAAAGTTACATGAACCAGACTCCATAGGCCTAAAGCCTTCTCCTACGTTGACTTCAGGCAGCCCAGAGCTCACGGATGATGCCATGTCTACTGAAGCCCAGCACTTGCTTGTTTCCAATGGCCACCTCCCCAAGACCTGTGACTCTAGCCCTGACTCTGTGCCACTGAAAGGACAGATCACTGGCAAACGGAGGGGACCATTGCTATTGGCACCGAAAAGCTAGGCTTCGTCTACCTCAGCTCTTTTAAAGCAGTCGCTACAGGGAAGAGGTAGGAGAGGCTGTGGGAAGTGGTATCCAAACATCACCTGGACATCGCTTTCACTTCTGTGTGGAGCATCGGTTGGCTAAAGGACTTGTCATCTGGAGCACAGAAATGCAAGAGACTGTTTGTGTACAAAAGACAGAAAAAGTATTTGATACCATTGTACATAAGAGTTTTCAGAGATTTCATATATATTATATATCTTTTACAGAGACTATTTTAATGCTTATTGCATGGGTCCCGCTTTGGGTGATATTTTCACATTAGGTTGTTGTCTAACTTTGGAGAGGGTCAGGAATAGTTCTGGTGCCTTAATGCACAGCTGGAATTCAGGTAATAGCACATTGGCTGTTGCTGGTGGTTGGGAAGGAGGGCATTTTGGCTGTGTGCTCACTTAGTAGGCAGATTCAAGTGCACTGGCCACACCTATGCAGTCTTGGTGCTGGCAGCCTAACAGTAGAGCAGGGGTGCACGTGTCACTTGCCTTTCTTCTAGGTTCAGGGTCTATTTTTGAGGAAGAGTGAGGGCTATTGATCCGCCAAAAGCAATGGCTCAGAACAATTAAGCACCGCCTTTCGTCTTTCTTTGTAACTCACTTGGTAAAAGCAAATGTCTTGTCTCCTTCAATGACTGATTGGCGCTTATGAAGGCAGAGGCGGCCAGTGTTGGTACCTGTGGATTCTCCAATAGTGAGGGTTAGTTCTGCCAGCACATCATTGCAGTTGGGGAGAACAGGAGGTCTGCTTCCAGAGCCAGCTCACTTCTGCTGAGCAGGCCGGTCCACACCATTCCCTTGCACAGTGAAACTAGGCTTGGACTGCACGAGACTCAGAGTCCCAGACCTGGGTGTATTTGCACTTTGGGGCCCTGTTGCTAACCATCTTGTGAGTGCCAATGTGTAATTCAGAAAAACCTACATGGAAACAAACTCTGTCCTGAAAACCCCAGAAAGCTGAAGGGAAGCGCTGACACAGTGACGGCCTGTTTCAGTGTGCTGTCACAGGGCATCACTGTGTCCCAGGGTAAGCACATTGAAACGTTTATTCTCCGCGGTTGGCTGATTAATGTTACTTCCACAAAATATGTGAATTTGCTGCTTCTGAGAGGCAATGTGAAAGAGGAAGTATTACTTTTTATGTACAGAGTTATTTATTTATAGAAATTTTGGTACAGTGTACATTGAAAACATGTAAGATATTGAAGTGTCTAACAAATGGCATTAAAGTGTCTTTAATAAAGGTTCATTTATAAATACTAAGTGTGTGCTATGGTCATTGTTCTCTTATAAATGAAGCTATTCTGCTTTTAATAATGTTTTTCCCCAAAAGGGGAATTCTTAGACAAAGTATCATAGACTACACAGTTACCCCAGGAAGAGACAGTGGTATTACATTCCTCAGATAGTTCGCCCTTTTTTTTTTTTTGCCACCTGGAGCTGGTTAGTCAAGCCTTATGCTCCCCAAATATGCTGACCCTCCCACCTCCTCCAGCCAGTGTTGCTGGCATGCACCGTGAGGACAAAGGAGTAGCTCTAGCTGGCCTCCGGGAAGGACGGTGGTGGTCATGGGCCTTTGCGTCCCTCCGCCATGCTCCTGACTAAAGTAACTTGGGCCCACCCACTCACTGGCACTGCAGCTGTCTGCTGTCCGTCACATACTACAGGGATTTGGGGTAGTTTGCTGTAAAATAATATAATCATGTGTTTTCATAGGAGAACTACAAGGGTAATTAAAAACAGCAGCCTCCTTCCCAGAAAGAATGCAGGCTATGCACCTGCAATTCATGCTTTTTAAACAAAGCTGTAATCTTACACAACAGGAATTAGCCCAGGGGAGAAACACCCACAGCACAGTTCTTGCCCCAAGCCTCCTTCCTTTTCCCAGTCTGGTCACTGGCTTCCAATTGTAACCATCTTGCTTTTTAGTGACTCCAACAGATAGCAGAAAATGAAGGATGCGGATCAAACAAAAACTTGGAAGGGCCTGGCCTCAGCCTTACCAAGAGTTTATTGAGAGGGCTGAGATGTTGGGCTTGAGTCCCACGAAGGATAGTTTCCGGGAGCAGCCTCTGCCTTGGCCTGCACTCAGTGCTGCTCTCTGCAGCCCTCTTCAAGGGGCCACACTGTAGCATCGACTTGGCTGCTTGGGTGGCTGAGCTAGTTACGGAAGTCGGACTGCACGGCATCCGCTTCTCCAAGGGCATGAGGTGTCTGCCTCACGGGCTCTTCCTGCCGACTTGTAGCAGTAAGCTTCGGGTCTGGTCATAGGCACCCAGAAAGATAAAGCCTCCCATACTGATTGCTGCCATTCTTGGGAAGACACCTGCAAATAACCTAGAGACAGGAAAGACTAAAGCTAATGGCCATGTTCTGGAATGTGCAGTTTGCTCACTTCTGTGCACCCACTTGTCAGACCCCACAGAAACGTAACATTGTGTTTTCTTCCTTTTAGAAGACTGCTAAGTAACATTCCCAAGTATGCACGAGAAACTGTGAGTGCTGCACCATCTCCCTGGGAATACTCATGTTAACACAGTAACCACTGTCCCAACAGCTGTCTAGAAAAGGAGCCAAGGGATGAATCTGATGTGAGGGGCGCCTCTGGGTCTCAGTTCAGGGAGACAAAGCAAGTTCTTAAACAGTTCTGCTACTTCCTTGTCCTGTGCCTCAGTAGCATTTTGCTGTTGGAGTTCCACAAATGGGATTCTACCAGAAGGAAATGAATCTTTGTGGATTCTTTCTTGTTCAGTCTAAGTAAGGACACCAGTGACACATGACTATGATGAAGGGGGGACACCTCACACATGTCAGTCCTGGATACTCAGGTGTCCCACCCCACTCCAGTCAGAACCACAGTGGTATCGGGGAGCCACTCCCCAGATGCTCAGGAGTTTTTCAAATATCCATTGTGACATTCCTCAGGAACGTAATCTACTAATGACCCTCACCTGGCTAGACAAGACAGCATTGTAAAAACAGCAGAAGAGCCTGCAGCCTGCGAGGACAGAGGACAAGACAGAAGCAGGCCCAACAGTAAAAGGTGACAAGTCCACATAATTGCCAGGCTGGTGATACAGTTACTTTACAGCTCTCTGCAGAGGAGGTAGGTTGGCAGGGTGAGAGCCTAATCTTCTACTGTAGCCTTGTTACCCAGAAAAGTGCTTTTGTTTGCAGAAAGGCAAACTTAGGAAATCAGAACGTGGGCTGCAGTGGTCGGTACAGACTGATTCCCAGAGAAGGGGAGAAGCGGTGACCACAGGTTGTTTGATGTTCATGTGCGAGCACTACTGGAGAGACTGGGTGCAGGGCGCATGCTTTATTATGCCAACACTCAGGTCTTTTAAAGATGTAGGAAAACCTTTATGCTAAGATAGCTAAGTGAAGGCTAATTAAGAAAGCTCACAGGAGTCCCTGCTGGATACACAGCCCCCACATCCTACACAACCCCCATTCTATCTGGCAGCACAGAAGAAATTAAGTGACTGCATTAAAGGGCATATTCAAGAAAACCAAAAGGGGCAATCCAGGCCGAACTATGATGCTCTGAGGCTTCTGGGCTAGAGGAGCACAGGAAACCAGTCTGCTTTTCAGCATGGCTTTGGTCTATGGGAACCAACAGCAAGCCCCCAACCCCCCTACTCTGAGAGGGGGGCTTGGGGGGCTGCTGAGAGGTGTGCAGTCTTGGCAGGCTTAGTGTGTGTGCTGGGCAGGGGGCACAGACAGTGGTGGCTCTATCTGACACTGCCCCACAGAGGAAGTGGACCGAACCACCTGCCCGGAAAGGGGCCAGCTGTTTCATTTGTTGTCTTCTATCACTCGAGGGGCTGGAGTTGCTCTTTGTTCAGCCGCAGCCATTGCTGCCTGGAACACGCTGTTCAGTGCTGCCCTGTACAAGGTGACCAGAGTCCAAGCCTGGAGACTCAGAAGATGAGCCAAGGATCCAAATTACCTTTCAGTACTAGGGCCGGGTCAGAACAAACATACTCCCTTGGCCTGTTTTGTTTTCTCTCGTCTGGCATTACTTAATTTTAGTCAAGTGAATGCCATGACCTGGACAGGGAAGGCTGCTCTTGCATCATCTACATAGCAGCGGCCAGCGGCCATCGTGGGGCACTGCCCTGGCCATCGTGCCATTTCTTGCCACCACTTTCTCAATACCGGCAAATGGGCCGCAGCTCCTCAACACCAAAGTCAGAGGCCCAGCTAAGTCACCACAGAATCTAAAACAAGACTGAGATCTGGCAGCTGGCCTTTCTGATGCTGGAAGCCACTGCCACCAGCTGCTGCCTCTGGAGGCCACTCACGTCTTACCTAAGAGGCTTCCCAAATGATGCAAATGGGCGTCACAGCCCATTTCTCCTCTACTCCATTTCTTTGCTCAGTGTCAAATTGGTACCCAAATTAATGGCTGACATGGTCTTATTTTCTCACGAGGTGAGATCCATGAACAACAGACTCACTGCAGATGCTATATCAACCTTTCCTGTGCTGTGAGACATCAAGAGTCAGTCAGTCCTGACCACTGGCTCCAATCCACACCTCAGACCAGCAGGCCTGGCGTTCAGTGAAGCCACACAGCCACCACTTTCCGTCATCCAGCTGGCTAACTCAAACAGACGTGGGGTTTGCTCCCTGGCCAAAGCCTGACCGTTGTTCTCCAGACCATCCGAGAGCTGAAGTTTAAAGCACCAGAGTTACACAAAGATGGCAGTCAGCGGTGCAGTTGGGCATGGGGCTGGGACGGGCAGCAGCGGCTGGGGAGGAGGCTGGGGCCAGGCAGGACTCGGCGCTGCCCGCGGGGGCGCTGTCCGTGGGGGCGCTGCCCCGACAGCAGCTAGCCCGGGGCCAGGCTCACCCTCCTGTGCTCAGGGAGGCCGCGGTGCACGCCACACAGCACGTCAAAAAGGTTGCCCGGAGAAAATCCTGTCCTAACCTCTCGGTGCTGGCACAGCTCCAATGTGGAGGAACAAGTGTTCAGAACGAGGCACTGGGAGGCACATGGATGGGGCTGGGCAGTGAAGTGCTGCTGTGCACACCTGCCCCAGGTTCAGATCCTCGGCACCCACATAGAAGCCAGGTGCAGGTACGCGCCTATAATCTAGCACATGGGGCAGGGAACAGGTAGATCCTGGAGGCTCATCACATAGCTACGGGAGCCAAAATGGTGAGCGCCACGCTCAGTAAGAGACTTTCAAAAATATAAGATGGAGCGTGACTGAGCAAGACACCCAACCCCAACCTCTGGACTCTATAAGCACACTCGCAGTAAACACATCACATGCAAAACAAACAACAAAAACGTGAGGTACTTAGCTAGTAACAGAGCGATAATGCCTAACTGAGGCCGGCCACTGCGGAGCAGGCAGCACAGTGACGAGCTGGAGAACGTTTCAGGGAAACACAGAGTGCGCACACCTTTGCTGGCACCATAAGATGCCGGGGCACTGAAAACTTCTCGCCCTCAGGATCTCATCCTACGTGTGTATCTCCAGATGCAAATATTTACTGCTGTCACAACTGCCCATAACCTTCAGGGTAGTCATATGTACTTACAGCTGGGAGCCATATTCCCCGGATATGTAGGTGATACCATTTACAAGGGTGTGAGCACATGATGTTTTCACACCAACAAAACAACACCCACAGACTCGGAGCACGTGTCCACCAGAAGGCATGGCTGCCAAGGGTTCTAAGAGTGGTCACAAGCACCCAAGCCCCAAATGCTTTCTCCTAACTCACTTGCGTTCTGCACTGTGTAAGTGGGAGGTTTATGTGTATCAATGCTGCAGCCCAAATACTACTGAGGGTCACACATTCGCATGTCATCCGCTGTCAGGAGGGACGTGATCAAGAACCATGTGGGTAGCGGGCTGTCACTCTGACCGTACTGTCTAATGTATGCAGCACAAGGACGTAAGAAGAAGAGGCGAGGTGTTCATGGCAGGCACAAAGACTGGAGGAAGAGGCGGTGGGGAGGAGGCAAGGCAGAGGAGGGCTGGCTCTGTCCTTACCCGGCTAGTCCTTGGGAGCGCCACACCCCGTGCATGGCTGAGAGCACGTTCCCGACAGCTGAGCTGGAGCCGGCCTGCAGAAGATGAGGAAGGGGCAGGGCTGTTGCCTCCAGGTATTCTGAGCAGCCTCCCCACCCTCGTTCAAGGCGCTCTGGGGTTGGCTTGGAAATCTCACTTCGGAGACAAATGTGGGAGGGGGCTGCTTCTCACAGCTCACTTAGAAACTGAAGGCAACTGTTCAGCAGGAAGCCTACGGAGGGACACATCTGGCCTGATGCGTGTGAGGCTTCTATGTGTGAATGGGTCTAATTCTAAAGCCTGACAGTAAACCAACACTGCCACTTTCCGTTTTAAAATGCCCCCACCCACGGGGTTGGTCCTTTGCTTTCCCCAATATTGCACTTTGAGAGAATGCTTGCTCTGGGTATGTTACTGGAATTCGTTAAAGAGCTCAGAATTTGTCTTGTTTGGTTTTCTTTTTAACAATTTTGACAACTGTCTTAAGTGGTCACAGCTAACCATGTCCTGAGTTCCAAGTCTGCAGATTAGCTTCCGCAGAGCACGAAACTCGGAAACCTCTCTTAGTCTTAGATCTGAAAATAGCCATACCAAGCAGAGGCCCTCCGATCTGCCTCCCGGATGGCACGGCTCCGAGAAGTGTGAGATGGAAGCGTGCTACACACAGATCCATCACAGGGACAGCTGCAGATCTGCAGCAGGGGCGACAGTGCTGCTCTTCCAATGTCAGCGCTGTTAGTGGTCCACACGTACTCTGCTCGCTGCGGATCCCTGCAGCTCCTCCCGCTAACAGACATGGCATCGAATCTGCTCCATCCTACCTTTGCCAGCATGATCCTTGTCTTAGCCACATCCAGAGGTGTAGTAACTGCAGCTGCAACACCACCTGTGTGTAAGACCCAACAGTCAGAGAGATGTCTAGACTAGACAGTAAGCACCATCTCTGGATTCTCCTAACCTTCAAAACCATTTCTTTGTCATCATGTCTACTCGACACTGTTGAGAACAGGATGAATTCATGACTGATTTTAAATCCACCTACTTCACGTTTTTTGCAGCAAGGAGATGACGGATTCTCACTCACGTTGAGGAGTGAGGCCCTACAACCCACCTTGTTCTCTCACAGCCTGGTACACTAATCTCAGTGTGAATATGACATGTGTGCAGGGCCAGATGTGGTTTTCCAGTGTGGGAAGCCTGTGGCTCCCGGTGTGCTTTGGGGAGCACCCCTTCCTGCAGGATACCTGTCTCATAGTCTCCAGAAGGCTCTGTTCTGCATGGGGCCTCAGTCTCCAGAAGGCTTTGTTCTGCGTGAGGCAGATGCACGGGCTCATGTGTGTCACAGGGGGGCTTCCGTATAAATAGCTGGACTCGTCATGAGAGAAGACAATGCTCTCTCTATTCCCAGGTCTGGCTAACAGTCCAGGAATAAGTTATACGTCTACCCTCTCTGCATCCCTCTTGCTTGGGCATGTGTTCTGTCTCCAGGCTTCCTTTCCACCTTCTCCCCATGTTTTCTTCATCCAATCACTGTGATGGCCAAACTGTCCATAGAATTTAACAGTGTTCCCCTCTGTGCACACAGAAACCGAGACTTATTGTTAATATAAGCTACAGCTTATGTTCCTAAAAGGTTTTGTTAGCTTGCTTAAGACAAGGCCTCACTATGCACCTGGAGCTCGCCTGGAAATTGCTCTCTAGAGCAGGCTGGTCTTGAACTCACAAAACTTGCTCCCAGCATCCTATCCTGGGATTAAAGTCATGTGACACCAACACACCAGGCCTGATGTCAGTATTGTATTCACTTGGTACAAAGATGCATTTGAAATCCTGAAAGGCTGGAAGGATAGAGAAATAATAACTCCTAAGAGGCTGTCAGGAGGTTCAGGTTCTGGGAGCTGGAGACAGCAACAGTTTATGGGGTTTTGCAAAGGAGGCTCTAGAAATAGCTTCAGGCTCCCCCTGATGTGGCATGTGGACACAAAGGGCATTAGACCTCTGACAAATATCTTTCTAAATACAGGGCTGAGATGAAGTCGTTACAGTGACCCTGGCTGCAGTGGCATCTGTCCCGACACTTGTGGGAAGGCACACCCACCCGTTTATGTTCTATTTTCGGTTACCCGTGATTGCCACATACCTTAGGCCTGTCAGCACCCCCTCTGCTTAGAACCCTTACTTTCCATTCTTTCAGCTTCTCAGTTTGTGGGCCAACAAGATGGCTGAGGAGCCAAGAGCACAAGTGAGCCTGATGCGATGAGTGCAACCCCAAGAAGGTGCATGGAGGAAGGAGAGGACCGACCCCCTCAACTGCCCTGGCTTCCCATGCTTGCGTGACACGCACATCACACGCTAGAGTAAAGCAAACCTGAAAGCCGTCAAAGGCTGTGCTCAGCACAGAGCTGAGACCGTAAGCTTGACCAGCTCCAGCACTACTGGCCCCTGGTCCCGATGCCTCAGATGCTCATCTTTAAGGGGCAGGCAGCCTCGTCTGTGCAAAGCGTCTAGGAGAGGAATGACCCACAGCACTGCTCTTAAGTGATACACTCAGTCTAGGTGGGCGCTGTGCTCATTGGTTCTTTTGCTAACTTGACACAACCTAGAGTCATCTAGAACATTAATGGAGGAATTACATACATAATATTGGCCTGTAAGCAAGCCTGAGTTTCTTGATTAAAGATTGATGTGGGAAGGCCCAGCCCACTGTGGACAGCATCACTTCTGGACCCTAGGTGGTCCTAGGTTGTCTGAAAAAGCAGGCCAAGCAAGCCATGGCAAGCAAGCCATAAGGAGCTTTCCTCTATGGCCTCTGCTTCAGCTCCTGCCTTGAGTTCCTGTCCTGACATCAGGATAAGGTACAAGCTGAAATGAATCCTTTCTTCCCAGGTAGCTTTATGGTGTTTATCATAGCAACAGAAAGCAAACTAAGACCCGGCTAGAGAGAATGGTGATTTTTCTTTCTGTCTCTAGTGTACACACTAGGCACTCAATGTGCTTAGTGGCTGCTCCAGACAAGTCTATAGTTTGTACAACCTAACATGTAAGCTCAGCCTATAAAAGGCAAAGAAAGGTTGGCATCACTGCCACCTCCTGCTTACTTGCCAGGCTCCCCAGACCTATGCCAGCACCATCACTACCACTTAGCCATGGCCACACAGCAGCCAGTATGGAGCTGGGAATGAGACTACATGTATCCTGGCCCCTAAAATGTTCTTCTTGCCACACCTAAGCTCTCTGATACAACAACATGCTAAAATAAGCCTGAGCATTAAACTTTATTCTCCTATGTAAAAATCTTCACAGGCTGCCCTAAATCAATTTATAAAGCTGACAAATAATGTTTAATAAATATTGTTAACGCAAGTCAAACTTGCCCTGACCACCAGCAGAGGCTGACCATCCTTTCCTGTGGACACCTGCATACTCTCCAGAGAGCTGGGCTCCATAAAAGCAGGATGAGAGAAAGAGGAATTCAACACACACCAGCTTTGATAGGCCCTGATTTTACTACTGTGCTGGGATTTGTATTTTATGTAAGGCATTAATAAATCATTTTGAAGGCCCTCAGCACCGGCCTACTTTAACTCACACAACTCACAGCTTTGCATCGTTAATGTTTAGCTTAAAAGTGTTTTGTATATTCCGCTTATAGGAGGAATGCAAGGAACACACTAACACAGCAGACAGGAAAACGACTGACACAGGCTACCCTCATATGAACCAATCTCCTAGGGAACTTTACTGAATGCTCAGCTACAGCTTTCAGAGCCACACTCATAGAACTGATTTTCACAGAAAAACTACTTGCTGCCCTGGGGAACAAATGCAAAGGAACCCGCTTCTTTCTGACAGCCTGAAGCTGTCACCTCGGAGCAGACGCTGGGAATGTTGGGAGGAAGCCCCCAAGCTTCCCCCTGACAGCCTGGCTGCTCTCTGCCCCTGGAACCTCTTAGCTGATGTACTCAGGAGCAAGACCTCCTTCCTGAACTCCTCCCACTCAGCTCCCAAGCAAGGTTCCACCATGTGGCTCTGTGTGTTTAAGACTGTGCCAGGCTTTCACCTGTCACACACACGCTTCTGCACGCTAGTCTACAACTCCAGGATGCGAGAGCCTCATCTCTCCCTCAGACCTTCTCGCTTAAGAGAATATAAGCAAGTTTTTACTACACGAAATTGATCAAAAGATACCAAAACGGTAGTCTACATATCAGTACTCAGCATCATTAGGTTTTATTTAAGAGTCAAGGCCTAAAGGGAGGAAGTGCCTTACTTTAACCCTGACCAGAAGCCAGGGGAATTTTTGAGCATGACAAGCCATCAACACCTCCAATCTCAAGAGACATTTTTTGGGCATTTGTGCCAAGTAGTTTATGAAACAATCCCGGGCACAGAAGAGAGCGCCGAGGATGACACAGAGCACGGGCCTTGGCGATGGCCAGGCTAATTTAGGCTTGGAAAAGCGCATATGGAGAAGAAATCTGAGCTTTGACTGCAGGGCAAGTTTGATCATGAGAAGGGCGTCCGCAAGGCAGTGTGGGGGTGTCTGCATAGGGCTGCGGGTAGAAGGGCCATTCTTCATCTCCCCGGCTGTGCAAGACAGGGCTGCAATCTGCTCTTGCAGAACACCAATTTACCCAGTTTGGACTGTTCTCAAATTATGTTTATCCTGCAGCAATGTTTTCAAAATACTCATCTTGTTTCTCAAGACTAACATTTGTAACAAAATTTCCAAGGAAAAAGGAATATAAACAAGAACTATCTTTTCTGTTAATATATGCAGATCTGTTAACAATGCATTTCCCCCCAAAGGCCTTAAACCCCTTCATTTAGCAGAATCTCGTCTGAAAACAATGAGATGGCTGGATGGAAAATTTACAGGCTCAAATAAGAGACTTCACTGAGCAGTGACTTCAGATCATGATCTTCTCGTGCCATCCAAGAAAGGAGGACAGCTTTCCATTCGGGGGGTGTTGCTCTTTCTTGCAAGAGTGACACTCCTTACAGCGGTTTGGCTTTATGGATCACCAAGGGCCAAGGTGCACACTGCATCATGGATCCCTCGAGGGAGGATTGTTTCTATGCTACAGGTCAGGAAGCTGCTGCTCAGAAAGCCCAAGGTCCGCTTCAGGAGTTGGGGTCAAGCCAGAGATTCAGCCACTTGTCAGACAGGAAGCCCCACACATGTTCTGGGCACTGTCCTCCCAGCCCAGCGCTGTCATGGCCTTGGTGGCAGGTCTGGATGAGGGGTTCCTACTACATAGCACATGTGTGACAGAGACCATCCTCCTTTGACAAATGTGCCATGTAGTATTCCTCAGCAAAGGCGACTGTATTGAAAGCCAATGCCCAAACACACAGTATCCATACATCTGCACGTAAATCTGTGAATTCACGATTTGAGTGATATACCAGTACATACTTATTTCTTACTTGAAGACAGGTAAGTTTGAGAGCAGTGATTCTCAACATATGGGTCATCACTCCTATGGGGGTCAAATGACCTTTCATAGGGGTTGCCCAAGACCATCAGAAAAATACAGATATTTACATTACGATTCAGAACAGTCAGCAAGTTACAGTTATGTAATAGCAATGAAAAGAGATTTCTGGTTGGGGCCGCCACAGCATGGGGAACTGTATTAAAGGGCCACAGCACTGGGAAGGTTGGGAGCCGCTGCGTAAGAGCACTCATCTCCAAGAGGTGGCGTTTCTAACATCTACTCAGTGTTCCGATGCCCCTCTCCCAGCCCCTCAACTCCAAGTCAAGAAGATAGTCAACAAAAATACACGCTTCCCTAAAGGGCCAGGCAGCAAAGAATCCTGGCCTCTGGAAAATGAATCAAGACCACCTCCTCCTCCAACCCTGCCACAGGCAATTCAGGTGTAGAGCCATTACCTCCCTCAGCTGCACTTGCTGACGCCTGGTCTACAGGGAAGTTCTTTTTTTTTTTTTGGTGATTAGTTCCACAACTTAAATGGGTTTGAATAATTAACAAAGGAGCCTATAAAATGTATGATTTCCATTTTCCTGATCGTTACGTGAAAATCAAATCCAACAACTGTTGCTGATATTTGGAAAAGAATCATTTTCCTCTAAGGCTGCTCATCCATTCACCAGCATTGCACTACAATTCTCTGGCCAAGTTCCACTTTGCTTTACTGCAACTATAGTTACCTGTGTTTGTAATAACAGAGCAGACCTTTCTCTTGGGCTTCTGAGCTTACCATTGACTACATTCTTTAAGGCATCTGTGTTTGCAGGACTTAGTGATGGACGGCAAAATACTGTAAAATTGACACTCTGCTCTTGCTTTAATGTCTCCAAAATGCCCAGATGTTCACAGGCCATATTTCCCACCTAGCGCAGTTCAGCCTACAGTGCGCTGTGGAATAGCCCCTGCTCTCCCGACAGTAATTAATCTCCGCACTGTCAAACATGTCACACAGGCTGTGAATCTCAGATCGCCTGCAACACCACTCCCAGCGGACAGCTGCGCAGTGCACCCCCGCCCCCACAGAGGGCTTATAAATCACCCTTAAGATAATCCAAGGGCCCGAGTGAGGCTTTAATAAAGATAAAAAGAAAAACGGAAATTTGTCAAAAACAAATTGGTTGTCATTCAAGCAGAAGACACCTCTTTGGCGGGTCCCCACCACCACCACGAAAAGAATTTCTTTTCATAAAAACCTAGTGAAGCTCTCTTCATCTAAACGGCCTGGAATTCCTGAAGAATGCTGTTTTGCACAGCCAGCATTTTCATATTCTCTCCCCCCACTCCAGTCTTTCCCAGTATAATATAATCCTTTGCACCTGCAAAAGCTCCACAGATTGCTGACTGCCAAGAATCCACCACATGACCCTGCCGCCACGACCAGAGGGCCTGTGTGGAAGAAGAAAGAAAAATACAAGTTATTCCATTTTCCAGTTTATCAGAACCTGCTGTGGGTTTAGCTTGGGATGGGAACTTAAGTGAGAAGCTATTTTGGTAGCATTCTTCAATGATGACGTAAGTGACTTTCCCAAGGACTTAACTGCATTCTAAAATTAGTCGAAGAAGTAAGGGTGACAGCCACATTATAGTTCTCAAAGGAAGCATTTTCAAGGAAGATTTCATACACACAGTAAAATAAATAGAATAGCATTATGACAATGAAATATTTTGCATATTTCCCATATAACTTTAAACATATAAATACTATAATTTATAATTATTCCAAAACAGTTTATGCCAAATTCCCTAGTGTTTTTTTTTAATTCTTATCCGCACCTCACTTTTGAAAGATCCTGTTACCTGAGTGGCATTTTAATAGGGGGCAGGAGCATGTTTCAAGACAGGGTCTGACGACAGTCCAGGCTGTTTTCAAACTCAGGATCATCCTACCCCAGTCTCTAAGTGCTAAGATTACAGGTATGTGCCACCATGCCCAGCATTTAATTTAAAATTAGTGAAAACATGTTTATGCTGTTCATGTAATAATAAATAATAATAAATACGAATACCCATACCAGGCGTAAGTTGGGGAATGGAACAGACTCGGCACTTTGCTCACCGAGAGGTTACTGCCTGGTAGAAGATACAACCAAGTCACTTGGAATACTGTGCAATACCTAGTCTAGTCTCTAAGCATCTTCTGAAGTCTGTGGTCTCACAGCAACCTTAGGAGCTGGGCCCTATCGCTTCTATCTAGGCTTCTGAGGCACAGCCTTGCAACATACTCATTTCCTTGGCTTTACTGAGGAACATCCAATAAACTACATATATTTAACATATTCAATTCGGTAAGTTTGGGTGGACACAGACACTGTGACAGCTGAGACCACAGAGTGACATATGAGCTTAAAGATCTGCATCCCTCTGGTAATCTTTCTCTTGAGCCCATGTCACTGCCCTCTAAGGGGCTGATGTCCCCGCTACGACTGACTGGTCTGCCTGTCCTAGAATGTGATCCAGATGTAATCCATTAGTTTTCTCTTATCTGCCTTCTCTCTATGCTGTGCTCCATCCACATCATGTCCTATATCTCGACTTCACTCCCTTCTTGTTAGTGAGGAATCATCCAGATATAAGTACATCATCATTTCTTTCACTAGTTTGGGCTGTTAGTGGAAACTCACATGAACATTTGCAAACAAACCTTTACATGGAAAATGCCTTCCTTTCTGATCAGGAAATAACTAAGAACTGAGAAGCAAAAAAGTTGCCAGCTCAGAAGCAGGGATACATTTAGCTCTATAAAGCTGCCAAGCGGTTTTCCAAAATGGCTGTGCATTTTACATTCCCGCCAGTCCTGGTTTGTCCACAACCCTCCCAAGCTGGGTTCCCAGCATTTTTAAGTGTTCACATCCTAATAAATGTGCAGGACTGTTTCGCTATACTTTTTTTGTTTTGTTTTTAGATTTCAGTTTAAATTCTATTACTAATTTGTTTCATTTTACTTGAGACAGGGTCTCACTCTGTAGTTCAAGCTGACCTGGAACTCATCATATAGATCAAACTGGTCTTGAACCTGTGGAAATCCTCCTGGTGCTGCCAGGTTGGCACTGAGATCATACCACAGTGCCTGGATTATGAATCCTGCTTTTGGTGTCATTGTCTTAAGAAAACGTTGTCTATCTCAATGGCACAAAGATTTTGTTTTCCCTTATATGCTCATAAACTTTACATTTAAAATGTATTTACATCTTTCCTTTACGTTAACCTGTTGTGGTACAAAGTCTGGGCTGGCGTTCTTTCACTCTGTGTTATGTATGGACAAACACCCGCTGGTTCTTGTGTTTGAAAAAAAAAAAACAGTCCTTTTTTTTCACTGAAATTTCTTCTCCAAAAATCTGCTTTCTGTACTTTCTCGACTGTCACAGGTTTTAATACACTTTGAAATTTTGGAGTTTCAGTTTTTCTAGATTGGTTCTTTTTCAAAGTTGTTCTGACTATTCTAATAGGTTCTTCACATTTCATTATGAGTTTTTACATCAGATGACCGATTTCTACAGGGCACCCTGCTAAGACCTCATCCGGATCCACAGGAATCCATGGATTGGTTTTTTGACAGAATGGACAAATTAGCAATGCTGCTTTTTTTTTCCCTCCGACTTTTTCATGATAAGCATCTTAGTTACTTTTCTATTGCTGTAAAGAGATAATGACCAAATCAACTCATAAACGATGTTTACTGGGGCTCGCAGTTATAAGGGGTTGGCATCCATGGTCATCACGACGGGGAACACAGCATCGGGGCAACAGTACAGAGCTTACATCTGATTCAGAAACAGGAGTCTGAGAAAAGAGAACTAAATAGGAATGGAATGGCCTTTTTGAAATCTCAAAGCCTACCCCCGGCGACATACCTCCTCCAACAAGCCCACACCTCCTAATCCTTCACAAACAGTTCCAACAGAGGCTGAAGGATGCAAATACCGGAGCCTGTGGGGCCATTCTCATTCAGACCACTACAATCAGCAGCCTTCTCCCTTCACTTAGGCTTCCTGGAATTTCTCTCGACCTTGCACTAGTGTTTCACGGGCTTTGATACTGCCATTGTCAGATTTGATTTTAAGTACTCTACATGTGGTGGAGCTATGTAAAGGGAATTGCTTGCTTTGAACTTCCAGTATCTTTTTGTTCATTTCAATATAAATGAGTTTATGTCATTTGTGATCTGCAACACTGGCCACTCAGCGACTTGGCTCGGCTCCTGTGTGGACATCAACTTTTTCTGCAACTAGGTCAGTCCTACCTCTTCCCTCCAATCAAAACACCTTATTTCTTTTCCTCACCCCGAAATAATGGCCACGTGCTACCAAAAGGAGCTACTGAATATTGTATTTTAAATGTTAACAACAGTAGAATGACCCAGAGGCAGTGTGGCTCTGGGGAACCGACCAAACACAGGGCAAGTAAACTAAGAACAGCTGACTCAGCATCCACCGCCCGCTATGGGTATTTATTTCTCCACTGACTATGCCCTCTGGAAGAGTGACAGAATCATAAAGACTTGATGATGCCATAAAAATAAATCAAGATGCACGGAGCCCTGTTTACCTTGACAAGTTTAGGCTTTCAACACTGAATAACCAATAAGATACATGCTGCTGTGTGATAGATCATTTCTTCCCAGCCCTATGAGGAAGAGTGATTCTCTGAATGTGTATTTACTAAGTCTACTGGGCTAAAAGTGTACCTAACAGGCTTTTAAACCCTGTACGAAAACAAACAGCTTTAAGAAACTTTGTTACAAACGCATTTCTTAAGTCTGTAGCTACACAGCACAGAATTTGGTAGATTTTAGTAAATGCTTTAATGTTTGAAAACAAATGTGTGCCTCTGAGGAAAACATTATTTTCTCCATTTCTCTATAAGCATTAGCGACACAAAGGGACACAGAAAATAACAACCTTTATCTTTTGTAGCAATCTTTACACATGCGGCCACACATTTGATAAAAATATCACAAAATATGCATGTTAAATGCCTGTGTTCTCTCTCTCTCTCTCTCATGTCTCTGTGCACGCCTGCCTTGCTCATGCTAAGTACATGTTCTACCACTGGGCTATCCCCCAGCCCTTAACAGCACGCCAGCTTTACACCATCACTCACTAACACACTGACTGGAGAAGGAATGCAGGCATGAACCACATTTCTTAGTGAGAAGAGGTCATCTTTTATTATTAATCTTCTGACATCTTCTAAAAAGGAGATTATTCCAAACACTTAAGGTGCTGCTCATATGCTTGATTTATAGCTCAACAGTAAAGAACAAACAAGAGATGAATGACACCACAGGAGAATTCAAAGATATATATATAATTCATAAATGCAACAAATGTCCAGGGACTGCCTACCAGGTGTTTCTTGCAAGCCCAGGGGAACAACAAAACTCCCGTGACCACCTGTGAGGGAGGTATGTACAGCAAGTCTGGAGGAAGAGGGTTTTGAAAGAGAGAGGGGCGATGAAGAAGCTTACAGAGGTGCTTGCTATGTTGTACCAAGAAAAGAGACCTGGTTTAAGGAAAGGCAACACTCTAAACAGACTCCACTATATGAAGACTGCTTAAATATAGTCCCCAGAGACATGCCTAACTTTCCACTTCACCTGGCCAGAATTAGCCTAAGAAGATAAAAAGAAAGCAATTTGTAATAAGGTGAGTGCTATCAAAAATCTTAGGAAAAAAAAAAAAAACAGTCCCCAAGTCCCTAGAGAAATTAAAACAAAGCCAGGGGCCAATGTCGGTGGCAAACTCAGGGCATAGCGACTCCTGCGGCCACTAACACTTCACACAGTAGGAGCCTCACCACAGTCTCCTGAGGAAGGTGCAACCGCTAAGGTTCTGTCAGCCTTTACACAAGGAAACTGAGGCTCCAAGATCTTAACTCATTACTGAGCCTAGCGGTGGAAGTGGATCTGAATGGGACCATATGGGGTGTCCTATACAACAAGATGTGGGTCTACAGATGGCCACTGTCTTCAAAGCAGAGTGGTACATACAAGAGGGTCGAGGCACCCGGGACCACAGTGGCCACTTCAAGGATGCTGAAATATCCATGTCGACCCTCGGGACCACAGTGGCCACTTCAAGGATGCTGAAATATCCATGTGAGGGGGCTTACACCTACAATCCCAGCACTTAGAGCAAAGACTGCTATGAGTCTGAGGCCAGCCTGGGCGACATAATGAGTTCCAGGACAACCTGGAATGAGATGACCCTAACTCAAAAACAAAACAAAACAAAACAGGCTGGCTAACTGACTAAATAAACACACGTACTATGCCATTTTTCAAATCAAACTGCCTCAGTAAGTTTGAGATTTTGTTTTGGTTTTTCAAGACAAGGTTTCTCTGTGTAGCCTTGGGTGTCCTGGACTCACTCTGTAGCTCAGCTAGCCTCAAACTCACAGAGATCCACCTGCCTCTGCCTCCCAGAGTGCTGGGATTACAGGCCTGTGCCACCATCCCTGGCTGAGTTGTTTTTTTTTAAGTAACTGAATATAAAATCTTGATAAAGTAATATTGAGGCTGACCAACCTAAACAGAGAGCCATTT
Source organism: Pachyuromys duprasi (assembly GCA_028658305.1). Lineage (NCBI taxonomy): Eukaryota > Metazoa > Chordata > Mammalia > Rodentia > Muridae > Pachyuromys > Pachyuromys duprasi. Next base: position 46,135,539 of record CM053761.1, read on the forward strand.
ACAAATGATGCATCTATGAATTAAAAAAAAATAAGAGCAGTAAGAACTGTACAGATAAAAAGTACTATACATAAATTAGAAAAATATTTAAAATTGTATCTTAGCCCACGTGTTTGCAAGGACAAGAGGATGGGATGAACCAACCAAAGTAAAACAAAAACAAAGAAACAAACAAAAAATTCTCTGGAAGGCTAAGGAAGGTCACTGACACAAAGACTAAATATTGGTTCTCTTTAAGAAAGTTTAGCCCACACTGAAACTAGAATAAAAATGAAGACAGTACCAGTGATAGGCCACATGGCTCCTTCCGACACGGCTGGATAGCTCACTAACCAAAGAGCACACCCAAGATGGATGTTAGAGAGGCTTCCAGCTCATCTCATCTAACACAGGAGAGCCTGGAAAACCGCACAAGAGGCAGGGTGCAGAGGCTGACCGGAGTGCCGAGCCAGCTGCCTGAGGCCGCACGGCTAACACAGCTGGCTTGTTTCGCTCTGCACACAGCCACAGAGACTGTAACCGCCCCTGTGCTGTGTCTCCAGATCAGCCGCTGCCGCAGCGCAACCTCAGTGGAGCCACAGCGCAACCTCAGTGGAGCCGCAGCGCAACCTCAGTGGAGTTGCATCCAACATGCAAACTGCCGAGAAAAATACTTCCATTCCAGTAACATCTCTTTAACTACTGTAGGTCTGTAACAGCTTTTTTTTCTTGGTGTTTTATTTTCTTGCCTGAAGAACCGTTCTGAACGCACATACACACAACTGAAGCCTCCATAACACTCTCAACCTGAGTATTTCCACTGCCAGACAAGTGTAACTCCTGGAAAGGCAGACAGACGACTAGAGAGGGAGGGAGGGACAGAAAGGGGCCCAAACATGAAGAAATAACGTCTCAACTTTTAAGCTAAGTAAGAATTGAAAAATGCGGAAGGCAACATATTTCCAGGTATTTGCATCCTGATGTCAATTTCATATTTTTCCCTTTCCAAATAAAAATGAAGTTTTATGATGGTTCTATAGACATTTATTTATATCAAAGAGAATGGCTATCAGAATGTGCTTAACTTCTTCAGTTTTCCTTAGGTAAACCTTTCTTGTCGTTTTGTTTCTTTTGTTTTAATTTATTTTATTATGTATATAATATTCTGCCCTGCATGTACACCTGAACGCCAGAAGAGGGCACCAGATTTCATTATAGATGGTTGTGAGCCACTATGTGATTACTGGGACTTGAACTCAGGACCTCTGGAAGAGCAAACAGTGCTTTTAACCTCTGAGCCATCTCTCCAGCCCCAGGTAAACCTTTCTTAATATAGGGTGATAGGGAAGGAAATATTTTTAATAACATATGTAAACAAATTTATTCTAAAATAACTTTAGAGTTATAGAAACAGCAGAGCTCCTGTATACCCTCCCACCAGCTTCCATAGTTCAATGATCAAAGCTGACTCCAGAAATCAGCACAAGCCTAAGTCGCAGGCCTTACCGGAGTTTCACAAAAATGGCTATTGTCTAAAAGTACACAACACACAAACTTTAGACTGGCTCTTTTCAACTAGTGATAACTCAGGGGCATTGCTATAAAAAAATAACTGAGTTGTTTTCATTTCCCAAGTGATTCTTCACTTTTTCCTTTTCTTTATTTTCTTTTTTGTGGTGTTTCATCTCACAATATAGGACTTGTTCAATACAGGACTCACAAAATAGGACAGGACTTATTCAACAGTCTATTCAAAAGGACTCTAGTGATTTCCAATCTTGTAAGATTATAAAGATTTACTATGTGGTTTTCATGGGCACATAATAGGTTATTTCAGTCATTTACTCAATTCCAGATTAATGATGTCAGATGACTAAGACAACATGAAGGGTTTCAAATCTATGTAGCTTTTCGGATCAGCTCTGGAGAGACTCTCAGTTATAAACCCACCAGCAGGTTTGGCCACACAGCAGAGCTAGCACATGCCCGCTTCTTAGAAATGCTCTGACCAAGCTACTATGCAGCCTTGCACACACATTCCTAAAGCCATCTGACAGCTGCCTGTGACTTTCCCATTCCGTCAGATGAGCCATCTTGTCAAGTACTCATATTCTAACGTGTAAGACATAGGTTTTAAAATAAGATTTGGGAACCAAAAAGAAGAGAAAACACATCAGGGAGACAGCCAATACAATGGTTATGCAAGTCTGTGTAGAACGCAATCAGGAGAGAATGTTAACCTTCAACAATTAGCAAGCACCTATCAACGCCCGATGCAAAAGGCAGAACTGTGAAGAATATAAACAGGCCAATGACAATGTGCTGTTGGGAATGTGACACAAAGATCTACAAAGGGTGGCTCTGGGGTGGCCTTTGCACAAACCTATTGGTCCCTAAGAACTGCCTTCAAGCGGTTGAAGAGACAATATGACTGTGAGCATATGAAAGGGACAATAACAGTAATGAACTGCACTTCATGAACAAGCTTGTGTGTGGAAGGATTAAGACCATAATCAGGCAAGAGTCATAATAGGCAAGAGTCAGATGCCTGGGTTCAAATCTTGATGATGCTCCTTAGCACTCCTGCAACTGGGACCATTGCTGGCTGGCATGCTCTCTCTGTCTGCCTGGCCCCCTGCCTGCCTGCCTACCCACCTATGCACCTGTCTGCCTGTCCCTGACTCTCTCCCCGTCTCTTCCCCCAGCTACAAAATGAGGACAAATGACAACTACCTTCAGAGGACTCACAAAGATCAGCACCAGATCACACAAACAGAGTGGGGACAAAGGGCCCAGAACATTTTAACTTTATGAAATGCGGGGTATTGTTCTCAGTACTTTTGTCAGGGTCACCACCATTGCACAATAAAAAGTGCTAAGAGCAAATATAAGTGACTTGATAGCAGAGGTCTCCTGCATGCTCGAATTTCCCATCTAAGCCTAACGAGAGGCTCAGCTCCTGAGCCCTGACCGACTGGAATGAGATATTAATGTAGGCCTTCATCAGGACCTGCCACGGTATCTGCTCTCCCTAAAGCTGGTGCCTTTAGTAAGTGTGTTTAGGGACGACAATGTAAAAAGCTCTTGAAATGCCAGGAAGGACTACACACGTACTATGATTCCCAAGAGGAGGCAAGGAAAGGTTCCCCCTGGGAGAGGGTGGATGGCAGCATCTCACTGGTGTGATAATTGCTCCAAGACCTAAGTAAGGATGACTAACGGAACTTGAGGAGGCTGAGCAAGAGAGCAGAATAAAATATATGCCTAAAAGTCACACACGTGTGGATGTCTGTGGATGCCAGAAGGAAGCCAGAAGACGGTGTCACATTCCCTGTTGCTACAGGCTGTTGTGAGCTACCCAGCGCAAGTGTGGGGAACTGAACTTGGGTCCTCTGGAAGAGCAGCAGGTGCTATTAACTGCTGAGCAATCTCTCCAGCCCAGCTGTTTGTTTGACCATCCCTCTTTATCACTCATCTCCTAGAAAATGCCCACTCAACATGATATACATGTATTTCAAAACACTGTGTTGCGTACCTTAAATATGTACTACTATTATTTGTCACTTTGGAAAAGTAAAATTGTCTCTGACACACAAATAATGAAATGATAACTGCAGTAGACAGCCTGCACAACAAGTCCATGGGAATCACTGGGGAGCAAGCAGGGAGCAGTACAGGTAGCTGCAGGCGGAACAATGGGCTCGCTGTAGGGTCAGGCTGGGCAGAGGGAGCAACTGGGGAGTTTCCCCTTTTAAGATTTTAGAGGGGTTTTAGCAGAGGGCATCTGATATGCTTCATATCAGTGAAAGAGCACTATGACCACCTGCTGAAGAAGGAATTTACGGAACCCAGGGCAGAACTAAGCTGGGCACAGTAGCACACTCCTGTAGTTCCCGAAAGGGGCTGAGGCAGAATTCCAAGCCCAAAGCCAGCTTGGTCTACACAGCTGAGTGATACCAGGGGGAGCATCTGAGGTGCGGCGGCAGAAGTTAGAAGATGGAGCCTGAGCGAGGCTGACTGATGGGACCAACACACAGAGAAAAGTGAAAATGCTGGAATAATCCCGAGGGTTCTGCTTGAGCAAGCAGCAAGTAACGGAGATGCGTCTTCAGAAGAGGGATAAAAGCTGGGCATCTTGTGGCCGCCCTGTGAAGATGTCCGTGAGACAGCTGAGCATCCTCAGCTGGCACACAGAGGAGGCAAGTGTTTTGAGCTACACATCTGCAAGTCGGGACTACTGTCCACTCAAAGCCAAGGGTAAGAATATGGTAATGCTACAATAATGACTTATCTGTCAGGATAAGAACTGTCAACTCAACCATGGTTCTTACTAGGCTGCCAGGAAGTTTCAAAGGAAACACTTAGCTTTTGGTTTGTTGAAATAGACTCTTGCTATGTAACCCAGGCTGGCATCAAACTCACGATGCTCCTGCCTCAGCCTTCTAAGGACTGAAATACTAGGTATACATTACAATCTGGCCTAAGGCATGCATAAACGGTAAAGAAAGATCTTTCTCTAAGGTTCCAAATGCAATAATCTACCCCTTCATTTACCCTTAAGATGCACTGTCTTTTTTCATCAAAAAATTACTTTGAAGAAACAATATATTATGGTGTCATCTTGGGTGTATAGGAGGGTGGCTCTCCAACCAGCTTGACTGCTCGGCTCTCGGTATGCTGTGTGCCTCCACTCTACTTCAGTCATCCACAGTCCTGTAGGGCTGAACGAAGTCTGGCCAAGACAGGGGCAATGAAGACACACCCCATACTGGCACCTGTGCTGTTTGCTTGTGAGTGAAGGGGCCTTGGCCGTATGTGAGGGCCTTCAGCTTGGCTCTGACATGTTGTCAACACGACACAGCAATTACAAAGCCTGGAGAGACAGCACTTGGGAGAGAAGGGTGAGCGAATGGCCTGCAGCAGACAGCTGGAGGAGATCAGAAAGCCGGGTAGCCGTAGATCACACCTTTAGCCTCAGCACTACACAAGCAGAGTCAGGCAGATCTCGGAGTGACCGCTGGGGGACTGGGGTAGAAAGGGCACTGGTGACACAGTGGAATGAGTGAACTGGGCTGTGTGTGTGGTATTGACTCTAAACACTCTCAGAACTAACGTTTCCTTTTAAAGGGTGACATTTACTGTATGCATAGCATTTCTTGAGGAACTAAAAAATACATAGTACTCTACACGTGCTTTTAACAGGGCTGAAGAGATGACTCAGTAGACAGAAGCACTGGTTGCTCTTTCAGAGGTCCTGAGTTCAATTCCCAGCACCCACATGGATGCTCACAACTGTCTGTAACCACAGTTCCATGGCATTCAATGCCTGCTTCCGGCCTCTGCAGGCAGTAGGCACACATATAGTACAGAGACATGCACGCAGGCAAGACATAAACCTAAAACTAAAAACAAAACAAAAACCTTTAAATACAGTAATGTTATCTGTGTTTGCTACCAAAATCCCTAGTGATTTCTTAACTAGCTAGAATTCTGCAAATGCCCTTACAATTTTGGAAAGAAATGAAGCAACCCCATGCTTCTTCCTTCTTTGGACCTCCGAGCATTCCTCTGTGGCCTCGGTGGCAAGGCGTCAGAATGTGCAGAATCTGTGTGAATGCAGGGATTGAGGCATTTACACAGGGCTCTTGTTTGCTGGACAGCTGTTGGCTTCATTGTTCTTTTGTCACACACTGAAAAGGGGAACTGGTATGCCGAGGGAACGTGACCTTCTCATTGGATAGCTGTTACGTCATGCCTTGAAACACTGGCCAAGGAATCTGATTTTATCCTGCACCACGAAGGAAACACTGAAACACAACAAAAGACCTCAAAACTATTAAATGAGTGCTACAACCTTTTAAAATCATCACATGTTCTAGCTTGTTTTAAATTTTAAAAAACTTACACACAAATTGGGAGGTAGGGGGGTTGCCATCAAAGCATGGGATTGGAGGTCAGAATATAATTTTTAGGAGTTGGTTCTCTCCTTCTACCACATGGATCCTGGGGACAGAACTTGGGCCATGAGGCTTGAAGGTAAGTGCCTTTGCCAACTGAGACATCTTGCCGACTCCAGTCTCCAGTTTACTTTTTCATTTCCAAATGGTTTTTTTTCCCAGTTTACTTTTTAGAAGAGCAATGTTCTAAATTCATTTATTATTCCTTGGTATGCAACTTTACTAGGATTTATTTTGGAGTCCAAGCTAATTTGTATGATGCGTTTTAAGAATGTTTTCTATAGGTAAACCATGCATAGAAAACCCATACAACTACAGTGGCGTTCGCTTGGTTTGTTCCTTTGTCCAGCAGTAGTGCTGGGACTGAATTTGGAGCTTTAAACATGCAAGGCAAGCACTGCACTGCTGAGCTGTCCCTACCCCCAATTCCTACCTCCATACTTTGCCATTTTCCTGCTTGGTTGTTTATAAACCCTTCTTACCTGAACAAGGACTTTCAATCTTTTGTGACCGTTTTCCTCATAAAGACATAAGGTCTACATTACAGGTCAGCACAGTGCTCTATGTGTATGCGCAGGACAACACTGATGTTGCACATGATGATGTTGCACATGATGGCACACACCATGCCATGTAGTATTCTTTTTATTAAGCCCTTTACAGTGCTGGCAAAGACCCATGTAATTCAGACCACTATCACTGCCCCAATGATGAAAAGCAATGCAATGGCTATGCATGTTTAAGTAATTGAATTAATCAATCTCTCCCTCTCCCTCTGTCCCCATCTGTGTGTGTGTTGTGCACATGCACATGTGTGTGCATACATGTGCACATGCCTGTGTGTGTGAATAGGAACAACTTTTGGTGGCTGCTTTTCGCCTTATTGAGGCACCCTCTTTAATACTGCACACCATCTGTCCTACAAGCTTCCAGCCCACTGTTTCTGTCTCACATGGGTGTGCTGGGATGGCAGATATATACTGCCACATCTAGCTTCCTATGTAAGTGTTAAGGATTGAACTGGACTGTTAGGACTGTGTGTCAAGTCCTTTCCCCTGCTGAGCCCTCTTTCCAGCCCTCACCACAAACCTAAAGCGTTCCCCTACATCTACACAAATGAGTGACCTCTCCCTACCCTGTGACATCTACCGGAGTCAGCAGCAGAGATGAAGGACAGTCAGAGACCCCAGCCTGGGGCTGCTCCTCCTGCCTGTCCTGACTCGGGAGCTGAAGGGGCCTAGCCCTTGCTGTCTTTCCATGGATCCTTAACTCCTGCATGACCACTCACCCACACATGCCCACACACATCTCAACTAAGTGCAGAAAGAAGGGCAGTCCAGGGGAAAGAGAAGCGTGGGCTTTCTGAATACTGCTACACTTGGTAGTGCACACACCTCAACAATGTCTAAATAGCCCATAAGTCACATGAAAAAAAAAAAAAACACTTTCAGCTGCTGGTAGTTTGGAGTTTTTAAACTTCTACTCACTACTGTCTTCTTCCATTGCATACCCATACTGTTGGGCAGTAGGAAAATCTTCACACGATGATTAAAAACTTACTTTTAGGGATTCCCACAAGGGAAACTGGACCAAGGAGAAAGGAATCTGGAGAGAGAGAAATCATACAAAAATCATTAGGTAAAAATAAAACAGTGTTTGACCTGGCATTATTGCAAGATTCTGTGATAATCACAGTGTTTCATTTTATTGTATGGCTGCAAGAAGGTGGGTATTGGGCAAATCACAGGTGTAGTACGTCTTTAAAAAACTGATAAACTCTGGCTGTAGATCCTCTCCTATTTCAAGCTCAAGCAACATAAAGAGCACTCTGAGGCCCTGTGGACTGGAGAGAAAATGCCAGATGAGGCACGGAAACAACACACCAACCATCTCCCACAGTAACCGTAACAGTGAGAACCAGCCAGGTTCTACGTGAGAGCTATGGCTGAGTACTCCTCAGCAAGCAGTGAGGGGTTCAGGAGAGCAGCAGAGCAGAAGAGAAAGGGTGGGAGGGGAAAGGAGAAAGAGGTGGGAAAAGGAGACAATATAAAGAACAACAAGGGAAAGAAAGAGAAGAAAGTGAAAAGAGGTGAGCAAGGAGTGGAAAGAAGAAGAGGGGGAGGATAGCAGGGGAGGAGAGAGGAGGAAAGAGACAGAAGGCAGGCATGAAGGAAGAAAAGTGGGGGAAGATGGGCAGGAAAGCAAGAGGGAGACAGGAGGAGAGGAAGGAGGAAGAGAGAAGCAAGGGAAATGGGGAGGAAAGAGGGGAAGGCCAGAGCCACTTGCAGGACCGTGTCAACATGGCAAACTCCAGAAACCTGCAGACTGCCTGGCAGGGCACTGTACCCCTGAGGAAGGAGAGCTCTACGAGGGTGTTCCACACAGCGTCCAAACCAAAACCCAATCGCGCCAGGGAGGAGGTCACCCGCAGTCATCAGGAGAGGTCAAGAGCACAACACTAGGGAACCCACTTGAAGACTGAGCTGCCTAAGGGCTACATCTGAGCAGAGGAACAGTCTCCATGTGGGTTCCCTAGTAAGGGGAGCAGGACCTGGCTCTTTGACCACCTCCCCTAGGTGTGTGCAGCCTTGTCAGGCCACAGAGGAAGACCATGCAGACAGTCCTGATGAGACCTGACAGGCTAGGGTCAGATGGAAGGGGAGGAGGACCGCCCCTATCAGTGGACTTAGAGAGGGACATAGGGGGAGAAGAGGGAGGGTGGATGGGACTGGAAGGAGATGTGGGCAGGGCTACAGTGGGGATACAATGTGAATAAATTGTAATTAATAATATATAAATAAATTAAAAATTTTTAAAAAAAGAGCACAATACTAACAAGTGCTTACAGTAAGTACTTGAACTAAGGGAAAGAATCAGCATGTCCTCAAAAAGCTGTACTTCACTGAACCCGCTAACAAGCCATAAACCGCCAGTGCTGTTATCACCCTGTTGATAGATGAGGAGGCTGGGTTCAAAGAAACAGGATAGCTTGCCAAAAGACACACAGTCAGGAACTTGAGTCAGACCATCTCACTTCAGGGCCCTAACTGAGGGCCTGTAAATATTTCTAAGGTATCATTTACATGTGTAATTTTATTATTCCTTAGAACAATCACAGAACAAGATACTTTTTAATATAGGTAAGGCTAGATTGCAAGTGAAAACAAACACAATATGAATGACCAAGGGAACCTAAGGAACAAGAAGTTATTCTTTAAGAGTGAATATTATATGCTTGGCAAAAATGACCAAGAACTCTCTAGAAACTCAAAGAAATGTGCAGGAATTAAAATTACAAGGTGTAATGGTCAGTCCTAATTGTTTGCTTGTTAAGATTGAAATCAACATGGAAACAAATCTCTGGCATGTCTGTGAGGGATCATGTAGACGAGGTTATTTGAAATAGGATAATGTTCCCTAAACATGGGTGGTGTCATTCCATGGGCTAGCGTCCTAGACTCAATAAAACGAGAAAATGAACTCAGACCAGGCTCTCTGCTTCCTGATGGATAAAACGTGACCAGGTGCCTCCAGTTCCTGCTCATAAACCTTCCCTTCCTCCACAGACTGTGCCCTCCTACGCTGTGATCCAAAATAAACCCATGCTCCCCTCAGTTGCTTTATCAAGAATTTTATTGTGGAAACATGACAAATAACTAGCACCTGACTTAAAGGAAGCACGGAAGTCGTAGGCTTGCCCCTGACACGGGAGTGGGTACAAAGCCCAGCTCGCTTTCCCAGGAATCCTACAAGGGAGAGCTCTCTTCTGTTGTATGGCAGCTTCCAAATTAGCGTGCTTCATTTAGGGTTTCCCACTCTGGTGTCTCATAAATGATAGCCATTCTCCTCCTGAATGCTCAGCCCTTTCGGTTCAGTCCCAGCAGTGGCCAAGGATAAATGATGGCAAGATATATTTTTAAAACTCCTTGCTTCAAAGTGACTCTCATTCTAAAGAAAAAAACAAAACAAAACAAAATAAAACCAACTTCTAATGACAGCCATCTAAAGTCTGCTAGCAACTGCATATTTCAACAATAAACACCTTACTTACGGTCTGTTTTAACTGAACAGCACTGCACATAGAGAAAATGTGTATAAAAGAAATAAAACTAAATGGTGAAATAGTGTAGGGTGGGGTGGCACACCTCTTTATCTCAGCACCCAGGGGTGAGGGCAGAGAACTCAGTCTCCAAAAGAAAAAAAGGGAAATACTGAAGTGAAATCCTTTTAGGATTTCCAAAAATTAAGCACAATATGGCATTAGAGGGAAAAAAAAATCTAACAGAGAGAAGATAAAAGTGAGCATGCTGAAGCTCAAACAGATCTTAAAGATGACCAGGGAGAGACACTGAGGGTCCTGTTAATCACTCCATCACTAACTCGGGCATCGGACACAGAGGACACTTAGCATACGTTATCAGGAAAGGCAGTGTGACTCCATCTTTATATTCTATAGAATCCTCACAACCACTCTACCTGGACTACAAGTGACTCAGAGTATCAACTTACATGTTACTGTGTCAGTCATATTACACTGATTTAGTGAAGAGAGATAAGAGAAACAAACGCTCCCTGCTTTAAATTGCTTTGTCAAGTGTTTCATTGCAGCACAATAAAAGTAATAAATACACAAGAGAGTTAAACATAGTAAGTGGCTGGCTTGCCACAGCACAGGAAATGTCAAATTAGTCTCTAATTCACTATTTTTCTTCTCTCTCCCTCTCTCCCTCCACCCCTCTTTCTCTTACACACACACACACACACACACACACACACGCACCCCAGGGTTGAAAGGCCTGGTTCTTTCTTTCAAAAAGACACTTATTAATACTCAGTTGCACTAAGAGGTTTTCTTTCTAACTGGCCCCAGGAACAGCACAGATAAGAATCTAACTAAGGCAGTCAGCTGCAGGGTGTCCGCCAACAGGCCTTGGAGAAGCCACCTGAAAGTGGCAACTGGGTAGAGAGCCGAGAAAGGTCAGCACCTGCCAGCCCACAAGACGGCAGAATTCTCACAGCTGACAGGTTAGTCATGGTGACCCAATCTCTAAAGGAAATTTTCAAAATAATAGAAAATGTACAGTTTTGTACGTAAAGCTGCTCAAGCCTTCCCCAGCACTGACTGGCAGAAAGCACACTGAGGCAACCCTTTAGAGAGGGCAGCTTCAGAAGGGGCAATGAGATGACGTTCACATGGCAAAATCAGGGGCACAAACACAACTCATATTCTCCCCCCCGCCCCACAAGCTAAAGAGCACTGAGTAGCACCTCAACATTAAGACACACAGGACACTTTGTAAGCAGTCAGGAAGAGGTAGAGATAAAAGAAGTCTGATCTCTGGGCTGGGACTGACTGTTACAGAATTTGCGTAGCGTGCATAAGGCCCTGGGCATGAGGAGATGTGGTGTCTCCGAGGTCTCACCATCTTAATTTGGTCACATCTGATGAAGAAAGTCATAAATAAGGATAGAGTTGTTCACAGGCATCTAAAGCTGAAAACCTCCACAGCACAGAACAGGGTTTTTGTTTGTTTGTTTGTTTTGTCTGTTTTGATAACATCCCAGAATCCCGTTTGACTAGGACTTTGGAATACTGAGATTTTCCACAGCAGAGCCTCTGCCTGGGCTCGGCTGGCCCTCAGTGAGGCAGGCTCCTGCCTGTGTCCCTCCTCTATGGAGGGACATGGAGGGACATTTTCACCGGGCTGAAAATCTATCCTCTAACAATGAGCAGGAACTGAAATGTTGGAATCGATTGAAATCAACGAGCACTCTGAGCCACTTTGTGCTGCGCTCACATTCCCGTAAGTGTTGTTGCCACAGGTGCTCCCCTCTCAGCGCAAACTCTGGGAAGAGGCAGAGTTTGGCGAGATGAACGGCGGGGGTAGAAGGGTGGCAAGAGGAAGAAGCAGCCTTCAGTTAAAGGCTCAGTCCTCAACTTTATGGTCAGCGTTGGGCAGACTGGCCTCAGGCAGTCAGGACCGGAGCTGCAGGGCGGAAATGCACTGTCTCCCCTTCAGGTGCAGCAGAGTCTGCTTCAGCATCCCTTGCAAACAGAGGTGTTCCTCTTTGCTGTTCTTCAGTGGATCTTCCAAGTCATCAACTGTCTTTTCCAGTTTCGCTACAGATCTCTCAGCAGCTCAGTACAGCAGCACATGCAGACACTTCCGGTTCTGGCCCACCAGTCTGACCTGCTCATCCATCTCTAGGCTTCAGGACTCTATCAGTTCAGCTGTTCCCCTATACATTCCAAGTCTCCTTCAAGGGTCACTACCTCACGAGCCATCTTTCCACATTCTCTCTGCCTTTTCTGCAGCAAGCTCAGCTTCCCTCAGGTCTATTTTTCTTCACTGTTTCAATCATCTCTTTATCTCATCAGCATCCTGTTCTACATCGTCTGGCTTTTGCAGGGCAATGGCTAGATGCTCCTGGACAGGGTCCAGTTCCTCTTCAGCCCCTTAGATCCTATAGCTCGAGACCACCTCAGCTTCAGCCTGTTCCCAGCACACCTTCTCCGTACATCCCACCTCAATGCTGGAGATCTGGCTGTGACGGCTATCCAGCTGCTTATGGAATTTGGGTTCCTACCTCCTCTGCTCAGCCCTGCAGCCCTTGTGTGAAAAGTTCAAAGCAAGCCTTGCTGTTTAAAAAAAGAACATTTAAGTATTGATCACTTGCCAATGATAAAACTGATCATCAAAATAAGAACAGATAAAATGCTAAAAAAAGAAACCTCACAGCACATCTCACTCTCAATGATGAAGACTAAGTACTAGAAGTTTAAGATTAGGAGCAAGGCAAGGGTGTCTGTGCTCATCATTAGAGGCACTAGCCAGTGCAATCAGGCAAGAAAAATAAAAGCATAAAAGTCAGAGAAAGTCATGTTATCTTTATTTACAAATAACAGTATTCACAGTAAATCCTAATAAAGCCAAAGGGATTAACATAAATGTCTACCAACAAGATTTCCAAAATCTAGCATCAAATAAGCAAAAACAATATTGAATAAACAATTCTGCTTACACTGTCATCCAGGTAACATGAACCACTTATGAATACATTTAACAAGAAGATATGTAGTACTTCTATTCTCAAAGTTAGAAATATTATTAATGTAAACTAAAGATGACTGAACTAAAGTATAGGCTGTAAATAACAATGCTAAAATGCCATCTTCCCCCAAATTATAAGTTCAATGCAATTCTAGCAGGATGTACTTTCTTTGTTTAAAAATATACATTGACAAACTGATTTTAAACTAAAATGTCATTATAATCTACATGCAATACTTATGCATTGATTTTTTTAAATTTATTTTATCTATTTATTTATTTATTTACGAATGTTCTACCTGCATGCATGTATATGTACCACATATATACCTTGTGCCTATGGAAGTCAAAAGATGGTGTCAGATCCCCTGAAACTATAGTTATAGGTGGTTGTAGGCCACTATGTGGGTAGGAACCGAACCTGGATTCTCTGCACATGCAGCAAAACCAGTGAGCTACTGCTGCAGTTCAAGTACATTGATTTTTTTTCCTAGAAATTTTCATCTAAAATGATGGCCAAAACAGTCCCGAACCACCCCAAAGATAGGATGCCAACAGAACTTGATTTCAAGATATTTTTTTCTATAAGTTAAACAAATTAGAGCAGGAAATAAGACAGCAAGCAGAAGAAAATAAGGAAATTCAAAAACAGAATTTGCAGTAAATAGTACTACAACAGTGGATATCCCTATGCCTAAGCATAAGCCTTGACTCCAACATCTTGGACATGTATAAAACCTAATGAGGGATGAGTCAGAGTCCTAACCATAAAAATGTAAACCCATAAAACTGGTAGAAGAAAACAGATGAGCATGTGTTAGTGACCTGGGAACAGGAGACAAGTAACAGCCCTTAAAGGGGGAAAAAAATGGAAAATTAGGTTAGAGCAATAGGAAGTTATTAAAAAGAGTCCTAGTGGCAGCTTTTCCATTAAGAACATCCACCCTGAAATTACTGTGCCATCTGAAGGGACTTCTAACAGCCCAAACAAGCTTGAAATTAAGAACAACACTAAAGATTACAGGCTTTTCTATTTCAAAGGCTACCGCAAAACGACAATGAGCAAAACATTAAGACACGGACACAGAGGGGAATGGGACAGAACAGCAGCCCAGGAATACACACTCACATACACATCAAATGCTTTCAACATCAGAACAGTGACTACTGTACAGAGATGCTAATGGGGAAACTGGATATCCACTTACAAAAAAAATGGGATTGGACCTTATGTTATACCCTAAGCAAAACTTAATTCAAAACTAACTAAAGAACCAGGCATAATATCTAAAACAACAAAATTATTTTTTTCGAGACAGGTTTTTTTTGTTTTATTTTGTTTTGTATAGTTTTGGCTGTCCTGGACTCACTTTGTAGACAGGCTGGCCTTGAACTCACAGAGATCCTCCTGCTTCTGCCTCTGCCTCTGCTGGGATTATAATCCTAGCCACAAAAATTTTAAAACAGGGAAAGTCTTCTTGACATTTGATTTGGTTGATTTCTTGCACATAACACCAAAGGCACAGAAACAAGACAAAAACAGATGTAACTACATCGAAAGGAAGGCCACGGAAAGGCATCAGTCAACAAAGCGACAAAACATCAAATCAAATTTGATAAGGAGCTAATACCAGAGGCTTCTGCTCAAAATGTACAAAGACATAAAACAATAAAACAATCTGATTTGAAGGGAAAGGACTGGAATAGACGGTTCTCCCAGAGAAGAAACACAACAGTCCACAGGGGTGCTTGTCAGCACAAACTGCCACAGGGTGTCTGTTTACTGCCAATTCCAGGGTACCACAGTCCGCCATGGTGGGGAAGTCACAGCGGCAGGGGCTTATGGCAGCTGGTCTTGTTGCATCCACATCACAGACAGGGAGCAATGGACACATGCTTGCTAGTGCTCAGCCTTCCCTCGGCATTGACACAGCCCAGGATTGCTACCTAGAGAACAGTCCCATATCAATTAACGTAATCAAGACAATCCCTCACAGACTACCTCAGAAGATCTACACTGTCCCTGGTAGATGTGTCTGCCTCCTAGGTGTCAAGCTGACAACACTATTAGATGCTAATAGGTCTCTTGCTGATGCTGGAGCTCATGGGTTTGCCTAGGCTCATTGGCCAGCAAGTGCCAGATCCTGCTGTCTCTGTCTTTCCTGTACTGGGATAACAGACACTTGCAGCCATGCTTGACTGTGGGTCTGGGAACCAAACTCAGGTCCTCAGGTGTGCACAGCAGGCACTCTACTGAGCAAACCATCTCCCCAGCCCCTCCCATCTCTTCCCCATGAGGTCGCTGGTAGTTTAGTAACTGATCTAACCTATTTAATCTCCATTTCTATATCTGGTGTGGCTCAGTGTTGTGGCTGTTACGCTGGTTTACTGTCTTCTCTCTGATTGTTATTGAGAGTACTGAGCCCTCAGGTAAGGGCTGCTAAGTAAGACTCATGAAAAAAAAAACAAAGGAGGCAACCATACCAACAGATGTACAAAACATGAAAAAAGCAAGGAAGCATGCACAATCTGTTGTTTTGAAATAAAGAAATGTTGGAACATATTACAGGGACTTGGGAGAAAATAGGTTGGTTTTTTCATCTCTAGTCAAGTTTCTGTCATAAATTGCAGATTTTAAAATGTTTTAATTTTTTTATTAATTATTTTATTCACTTTGTATCCCAGGTGAGGCCCTCTCTCTCATCCCCTCCCAATCTCACCCTACTTCTCTCTTCTCCTCCCATGCCCCTCCCCAAGACCACTGATAGGGGAGGTCCTCCTCCCCTTCGATCTGATCCTAGCCTATCAAGTCTCATCAGGACTGGCTGCACTATCTTCCTCTGTGGCCTGGTAAGGCTGCACCCACCTCAGGGGGAGCAGATCAAAGAACCAGCTACTGAGTTCATGTCAGAGACAGTCCCTGTTCCCTTACTAGGGTACCCACTTGGACAATGAGCTGCTATGGACTACATCTGAGCAGGGGTTCTAGGTTATCTCCATGCATGGTCCTTGGTTGGAGTATCAGTCTGAGAAAAGACCCCTGGGCCCAGATTTTCTGGTTCTGTTGCTCTCCTTGTGGAGCTCCTGTCCCCTCCAGGTCTTTCTATCTTCCCCTTCTTTCATAAGATTCCCTGCACTCTGCCCAAAGTTTGTCTATGAGTCACAGTGTCTGCTTCAATACTGCTGGGTAGTCTTTCAGAGGTCCTCTGTAGTAGGCTCCTGTCCTGTTCCCTGTTTTTTCCCTTTTCCAATGCCCATCCCATTTGCCTTTCTTAATGAGGATTGAGCATTTTGCCCAGGGTCGTCCTTGATTAGCTTCTTTAGGCAAACAGATTTTAGTATGTTTATCCTATATGTCTAATACCCACTTGTAAGTGAGTATATACCATGTGTGTCTTTCTATTTCTGGAATACCTCACTTAGGATGATCTTTTCTAGTTCCCACCATTTGCCTGCAAATTTCATGATTTCCTTGTTAACTGCTGAGTACTATTCCATTGTGTAAAAGAACCACAATTTCTGTATCCATTCCTCTGTTGAGGGGCATATGGGTTGTTTCCAGATTCTGTCTATTACTAATAAGGCTGCTATGAACATGGGTGAGCAAATGTCCTTGTTGTATACTTGAGCATATTTTGGATATATACCTAGGAGTGGTATAGCTGGATATTGAGGAAGTGCTATTCCTAATTTTCTGAGAAAGTGCCAGATTGATTTCCAAAGTGGTTATACAAGTTTACATTCCCTCCAGCAATGGAAGGGGGTTCCCCTTTCTCCACATCCTCTCCAGCATGTGTTGTCACCTGAATTTTTGATCTTAGCCATTCTGATGGGTGTAAGGTGAAATCTCAGGGTTGTTTTGATTTGTATTTCCCTGATGACTAAGGGTGTTGAGCATTTCTTTAAGTGTTTCTCTGCCATTCGATATTCCTCTATTGAGAATTCTCTGTTTAGCTCTGTACCCCATTTTTAAATTGGATTACTTGATTTGTTGCTGTTGAACTTCTTGAGTTCTTTAGCTATTCTGGATATTAGCCCGATGTCAGATACAGTGTTGGTGAAGATCCTTTCCCAATCTGTAGTCAGTCGTTTTGTTCTGATCACAGTGTCCTTTGCTTTACAGAAGTTTTTCAGTTTCATGAAGTCCAATTTATTGATTGTTGCTCTTAGAGCCTGTGCTGTTGGTGCTTGTTCAGGCAGTTCTCTCCTGTGCCGATGAGTTCAAGGAAGCAGAATAAAGGAAGATTGTGCCACAGCTTGTTTAAAACTTCCACACAGTTCTCTTAAATAGTCACCTTCAGGACACCTGTCTTCCATACCCAGCCCTATAGAGTGACTTGTGTACACTGAGATAACGTTGAGTGTAGAATAAAGCAGCAATAGAGCTGTACATATTCGAACCACTGTTGTAAGGCACTAACAAATTCAACTTAGAGGGCTGATGGGACAGCGATTCAAAAGGAACGTCTCACTGGGGAAGACCTACTGTGTTGCAGTACGAACTCCTTAGCTGTAACAGGTGCTCACAGGCCTACACTCTGTTGTAAGCAGCACACACGAGGCTGTACACAATGCCAACATTGGGCCTGGCTTGGAGCAGATGTGTAAGACTGAAGTCAGTGGTTAGCTAACTCAAAAACCACATGCAACGTTCTGGCTGCAGAAGGGAACAGTCAGCTGCTTCTCGTGTTTCCCAGCGGTTCTTTCTCACTGTGGCCTCCCACAGGACCATGCCCTAGGCACCCCTGTGGAGTTCCACTTTACAGAGTGCCAGGCACCTAAGGGCCTTGAACGAATGAGAAAAGCACATAATGTTACTCTGTTATAGCAGGGCAGGGCAACTAAAGATGGGGACGAGCAGAAGCTGGGCCTCCTGTCAGGAATGAATCAGATGCCATTTGCATTTTGGTCCAGAGAGCTGTGGGACCTTGAGCACAGAAAGAACATTTGCTCTTCTTGCTGTTCCTGTCACCTCAGCTGGCCCAGGGCACACGGTCAAAACCAGAGTGCATGTGTAAATGTAAAAGAGGAGGAAGTGAGACATTTCTACAATAGCCATCTATGAGCTCAGGAGAAAGCATAGAAGACACTGAGCAAAAGCAGGGGCTGGACTGGTCCCCTGATAGGGCTTGTAACCATCTGGGACGGCATGCTTACAACCCATGTGTGAAGCCAATCGAAACAACATGGTCCATCAGGAGGCCCAACGCTCATTGTGACTGTGCACCAACTTTTCTGCAGGTGCTGACACCCAAACCTCTTTCCCTGTGGCCAGGTTAGCTTCTCAACAGTTCCTCCAGTTCCATCTGACTCAGCCAGCCTGAAGAGATGAGGTAAGCACAAGAATGGCCTGTGAAGGACTCTCACCGTCCTAGAGTCTCGATGAATCAAGGGTGTGGCTTACATTCTATGTAGAACGTGGAAACCATGGGAGCACTGTGCTCCGAAGCCCTAAGAAAGGATAAGCTCTAAATATTGCAAAGTGGATTCCAAATTACAAACACCGATAGTCCTTCATGAGTGGTGAAGTATATTCTAGAAACGTGAGGCCGCTCCACCATTTTGATTTGTAGTTAAGAACAGAACAAAAAAGTGCTGTGTAGCCACCTCAAAAGATAAGGAAAAGGCTCCTGAAAATATTGCACGCTTGCCATGAAACACCTAGCAGACTACGATCGCCTGCTTTCAGCCTCATTAACCTGAGCTTGGTCCCTGGGACCCAAACCAATAAAAAGTGAGAACTGATTCCATCATCTTCTGACCTACACACACGCAGAGACACACAAACAACACTGTTTTATGTACTTACACATCAGCATGTACACACACACACAAATAAAAAAATGTTAAAACAATTTCAAATAAAATTAAATTTTAAAACATGCATAAGAAAGCAACAGCTACTATAACACTAAATGGCAAACACCCTGAACATACCTTTCCCCTGGGAGCATGGGAAGATGCTCAGAGTTACCACTTCTGTTCGGCATTCTGCTAGAGCACTGAGCCAGAACAGCCAAGCAAGCAAGAAAGTGATTGCATAACGGAATGGGAAAGTTCAAAATTATGAAGGCTGTCAACAGCAATCACAGGCAAGGACATGGAGCAGCTAGAGTCCTCAAATGGCTGGAGCCAGCTAACGTGGCTCAATCACTATGGGAAGCTGTTTTTGCTTTGTTGTTTTGGTTTTTAGATTAAAACTTCCCCATGTAGCCCAATCTGGCCTTGAACTGGTAACCTTTCCGACACAGTCTCCCCAGTACTAGAATTACAGGCACATGCCACCATGGCTGTCCAGTTTACACACCATATTGACCTCATATTCCCCTAAGTACTTATAACATCCACACATAAGAATGGACAGTCACTTTACTAACCTGGGCCCAGAGCTGACAACCCAAATGTCTACCTATGGGAGACCAGATGAGTCAATGGTCATATTACTCAACTAAAAACCACTCAACAGCCCAAAAGAGGAGGCAACTGTTGCATGCAACAGCGGGACTGAACCCTAAACACTGTGTAAGCCAAAGAAAGATAGGAGGTACGTAAGCAGCAGTTCTCAACCTTTAGGTCACAACCAATTTCCTGGTCCAATTCAAGAAGGGAAACGGAGACCTAGCTCTGACCCACTCTGTGGAATATATAAGAGCCCAGACCCCCACCCCCCAAGGGTGGGAACAAATGGTGCCCCAATTATGGATCCCATGGCCCCTTACAGAAGTCTGTGTCTTAAGTACCAGGTGCTCCTTCTGCTTCAATATATCCTGGCTGTGTGCTGTGACTGTAACCTTCCCATCTAACGATTCTTTACCTGATGGAGAAAGAATCGCTGAGGGGCAACAGTGACAAAACACAGATACCAAGGGAGACTTACTGTATAATTTCATACAGCTAAAATGTTCTAAATAAACCAATACATTCTCATATAGGACAGTGGATGGTGGGGGCAAAGGCAATGGAGAACTCTTCTGGTGGTGACAAAATGTTCCAAACTGCAGGCTGCCCGTTGAGTGAAGCTGTGTGAACCCAGTCACACCCATCCATGCATCATCTACTGTCTCTGACTGTACCCAATAGAGCTGAGCAGTTGCAACAGAGAGGTCCAACACGCAAACCTAAAGACCACCTGACCCGCTGTAGAAAACGCTTAGTGGCACCTGCTCTACATTCCAATCTTACAGGCTGGAAGACTGTGAAAACTCATGAGCCACAAAATGAGCATGTTTCCTAGACACACTATAACAGCTCATTATTTCAAAGAGGAATAACCATGATATAAATACAATCAGATGATTCTCAGAAATTAGGGAGAAAAAGCTTTGACACAAAGTGATGAAGAACATGCCACTGTAACAAGAAAGTTATTTGGAGTGGAAGGCAACACCCTTTCATCTGCTTGAAAGGAAAGCTGATTAAAAGAAGCCCACAGTCATAAATGCCCAAAAGCAACTCGAAGCTTCCCTCCCTGGAGGTCAATGTCACACCATATAGACTCCACCATGAGATGCTGCATTCTATAGAGTAAATTCCACTAATACCTCCAGTCATTTGCCTGTCCGCACGTATGCCATCACCTATCCCTACTCTTCAACGTGTTTCTGCTCTTCCAGAAGAGGCCCTGCTCCTCTGCACCCCACTTAAACAGCAGAGCCCAAGCTAGCCCCACTTGAGGTACATTTCTAATGACCCTGTATACACAGGATCCGTTTTTGCTTTTGTTTGCTTGCTAAATCTGTTTTGCCCCCTTGCTAATCTGTCTTTAGTCAGTTTAATTTGGGAGCCCTCACCTACTAAGTCTGAGTTAAAGAAAAGGTTTTTCATGGACATAAAATATGAGACTAAATAAAATTAGGCTTATAAATGAACTTTTGTAACCAATACAGAATATTATTTTAGCTCTTTACATTATTTCTTCTTCTTACACTGGAATATTTTTGTTAATGCAACATTGTTTTTAAACATGACTTCGAACTAATTGAGGCCTGTTAACAGCATGACATTCAAATCTGTATGGCCTCTACCCCCCATCACACATTGCAACCTCTCCATCTGTCACACCTATCTTCCACCTCAGAGGACAGGCACACTGAGAGAAATCAGCTGTGAACACTGAGCTACCAGGCAGAGGGAAGAAAGAAGAGCTGGCCATGTGTGCCCAGTGTTCAGAAAGGGGATCACAATGCACTATGATTCAAACATCTTACTTCAGTTTGCACAAACAGTTTTAGCATACCATGTCTAATTATTTTGAATTAGTGTTTTGATGCAGTTTAAACAATAATAATTCAAAAATAAGACAAAAAGGATCCATGAGGGAAATCCATGCCTACTTCATAAAACTTGACAAAAAAAATGTATTACAGATAGTTTGAACAAAATGGTTTAGAACAGGTACTTCCTGAAAACTGACACATAGAGAGAAAAAAATTCAAGTCATTACTGATAGATTATTTAACATAGACCAAGTGCTGAGCTACTCACAAATCGGCTCAGAGGTTAGTCACTGCAGATGTATAAAACTTTAAATTCTAAGTCAACATTCATTTGCCAACCCTTATTTGTTATTAAAACCACATGTTGACACTGAGTCATTTTATGGTTCATTTGAAATAAACATGCAGAAAATTATGGGAAACAAATAGAGCTCGAGCAGTTAAAGCAAGACACTCATTCCAACACAACCTCTCTCACCAGGCTTTAGGGTGCCATCACTAAAGAGTGCATCTGTGTTGGGGGGCTGCTCAGAAGAAAACCGTACTGTAATGGCGAGATCAGAACTGTGGCCAACCACCCACTTTTATCCCAGGAATTGGAAAACATGGATCTCATTACTTGTTCAATGAGAAAATGCATTACAACACTTTACCAAAACTAAAATGTGCATTAAACTGGTGAGTTAATATTAATGCAGAGGAATCCTTTCTTGAAGGAGTCTGTGCTATATACTCACAGCAAATACAGGATCATCTCAAAATCCCCCACAACTACCTTCAAAGTTCATTTGTGACAATACAAACACTTTAAATCAAATGTGCCCTGGTTCATTTTGGTACAGTTTTTGTTTGTGTTTGTTTGTTTGAGATGGGGTGCCTGCTGACCAGATTCTTGGACTGGAACACATATGCAACAAACTAGCATCACTCCAGGTGGGGGCTGGTTGGAAAACTGCCTTTCAACCAGGGACAGCATTCAAATGAACCAAGATCTATAGCCTCTTGGGATTCTCTAAGGACCAGCAAAGTACTCCACGTGGAGAGAATTAGCAGGCCTGCTGCATAATCACCTCAGGCCCAGCTCAAACATGGGTGCAGGGTCCTCTGTGTTTCCACTTCACGTAGGACCTGAGAACATGCTTTCATTTTCAATGCCAGCTGATGCTATGCTCTTTGTCCAAAGACCACACTTGCAGAAGAGCCTCTGTGACAAGCAGACGCTTGTGGCCTATTTGGAAAATCCTAGTAAGGTGGAAGTATACGCTGGCATTCATTTAAAGTAAGCAAGGCATGTGGTGCATGCCTATAATGGTGGCACTTGGGGAGTGGGGAGGAGACCAGGAGCTCATGGACACCTCTCCACAAAGAAAGTTTGAGACCAGCCTGGAGTACATGAGACCCTGTCTTCTTTTAAAGAAACTGAAAAATTGTTCTTCCTTACAAAAATGTTTCCATCACATTGTTTCTTTTTTTTTTTTTTTTTAAGGTGATTTTCTTTCAGACCATGACTGCTGAGATAGAAATGACCAGTGTTGACACAGAAATCCCTAAAGCACAGCACAGGAGTGAGGACAACTGGGGTCACATCACACTGAGAAGCTTCTGCACAGCAAAGAAAACAATTAGCAAAGTAAACAAACTATGAAGACCGTTTTGGAGCCATTCATCTGATAAGAGGCTATTGTCCTGTATATGGGAGTGTGAAGCACCTAACCCAGAACCTTGGATGTGCTAGGTATGTGCTAGACCCCCGAGTTTCAGTGCCAGAACTTGTCCTGTCATCAGTGTTGTCTGTTGTTCTTAGTAGTATTTGTTTTGCTTCATTTGTTGTTTTTTTTCTTGAGACAGTGTGCCATTATGTAGCCTGCACTGGTTTTCAAATCTCAATCCCCTTGCTTCTGTCTCCTGAATGCCAGGATTACACAGGCCCGTGTCACCATGCCCAGTATTAATTAGAAAGGGCAAGTAAAGGGCTGGAGAGATGGCTTAGAAGTTAAAGGCTCTTGTTGCTCTTGCAGAGAACCGGAGATACGATTCTCAGCATTCACATTCCAGGACCACTGTTCACAAGTGCCTGTAATTCCAGCTTCGGGAGATCTGACACCCTCCTCTGGTCTTCACCAGCATGCACGCACACATGTACATAAATAAACAAAATAAACATATTTTAAAGACTTATTTACATGATTTTATGTGCCTGGAGCCTATGGAGACCAGAAGAGAGTGATAGATGACCAGAAATTGGAGTTGCAGACAGGTTTGAGGCACTATGGGGTGCTACGAATCAAACCTGGTTCTTCTGTAAGAGCATCAAGTGCTTTTAACTGCTCTCTATGCAGCACCCCAACCCCCCAAAAAAATGTTCTGAAGAGACATTTCTCTCTCAAAAAAATATTCAAGCAGACAACCGGCATCAAGTTAATTAATTCACTAATAGTTCAATATCGCCTACCAGGGAAATGCACTAAACCTACAGTAAGTACCACCTGCAGTACAGTCTGAATGTGAAATTTGTCCTGAAGATGAAAAACAGGACAGATAAATCAGAGCATTCAGACACCAAAAAAAGACTAAGAAAATATGAACAGAGCATGCAAGTTCTATCGGACAACATGAAAAACCAAATTTATGAATCACACAGAAGAGAGAGAAGAACTTTGGCCTAAAAGGAAAAACAATATGTTCAGGAAAGTTGCAGTGTAAAACATACTAAGTTTAGAGAAAGAGATGAACATTCAGATCAAGAGGCATTCAGAACAAACAGACAAGACCAGAAAAGAACTATTTCACATCATATTATGGCTAAAACACCACAGAAACCAAAGAAAATGTATTGAAACCTTCAAGAAAAAAAAAAAAAAAGAAACCTTCAAGAGAAAAGTGTCAAGTCACATATAAAGGCAAACCCATACAAATACAACACATTCCTCAACAGAAAGCTTAAAAACCAGAAAAACACAAAGTGGTGCATTTCTAAGCGCTGAAACACAGTAATTGCCAATGGAGATTGCTGTACCTAGCAAAACTATCTGTCATGAGTAAAGAGAAAAGACTTTTCATGACAAAAATAAGCTGAAGGTACTATAACCAGTAAACCAGCTTTACAAAAGATCTTTGAAGAAACCTCAAGCTTCCCTTTAGGCTTCAGGAAAGAATAAACAATGCAGGGGTAGAGAATAAAAACTGGAAGATACAAAACTACAAAAATCAACAAAATGACAGGAGTTAATACATACCTTTCTATAACAACTTTGAATATTAAAGGACTAAATTCCCCAGTTAAAATTAAAAGACCCAAGCTGGGCGGTGGTAGCACACATCTTTAATCCTAGCACTCGGGAGGCAGAGGCAGGAGAGTCTCTTTGTGTTTGAGGCCAGCCTGGTCTACAGAGTGAGTTCCTGGAAAGCCAGGGCTAAATGAAAAAAAAAACGAAAGATAGATAAGAGAAAGAAAGAAAGAAAGAAAGAAAGAAAGAAAGAAAGAAAGAAAGAAAGAAAGAAAGAAAGAAAGAAAGAAAGACTGATCCTGACTAGCACATTGGCTTATAAAATAAGATCCATTTATTTGTTACCTGAAAGAAATACACCTTATCATTAAAACAAACAAACAAATAGAATCTTAAGAGTGAAAGGAGGGAAAAGGCATTTTAAGCAAATGGAACTAGAAAATAAGTGGGAGTTTCTATTCTGCTATCCAATAAAATAAAAGCTCAAACAAAACTAGTCAAGATAAAGACTGTCCCATCAATCCATCAAGAGGATATTACTTATCTGACCATGTGAGGGACAAACAAAGGCAAATCCAGGTGCATAGAACAGCACTAGTAGAAGTGAAGACACAGATTTACCGCAACACCAAACACTTCAATATCCACTCACACCAATAAACAGAGCATTCCAACAAAAATATCAGAAATCTCTATGATAAGTAACCATAGATCAAGTGAACCTAACAGACATTTATAGAAGATTCCACACAAACATTGCAGATTACACAATTCTTCTCTGCAACCCAGAACACTTTCTCTAGAAGAAATTATGTAATAGAAAATAAAGCAAGTCATAACAAATACAGAGTTGATTTTTAACAAAACTTCTTGCATGCTAGCTGACAATAGAGTAAAATTTTAAAAAACAAAGCAAGTGAACTGACAAGGTACCACGGAAATTCAGAAAACCATCAGGACATACTTTTGAAACTTATATTCCACCAAACTAGAAAATCTGAAAGAAATGGGTAAATTTCTAGGCTTATATGACCCTTCAAAAGTAGACCAAGATATGATAAACAACTTAAAAGACCTTTAACAGGCAAAATTGAAGCCGCAATAAAAAAACAAACAAAGAAAAAACTCTCAAGTGGAAAAAAATGTGCAGACACAGTGGATTCACTGTTGAATGCTTCCAGACAGTTAAAGAACTCAGACTAACGCTTCTCAAAGTATTCCACTGAATAGAAACGTTTTGAAAAACAGTATTACTCTGAAACCAACAGCAGATAAAGCATCACAAGAAAACTATATTCCATTCTCTCTGATAAACATAGATCCAAAAACACTCAGACAGAATTCAAGAACACATTAGAAAGATCATTCTCCAATGTCAAGATGGCTTCATTTCAGAAATATAAAGATAGTTCAATAATCCCAAATCAGTGAGGCAGGAAGGAGTTAGTTCCCCATGGACATGGGTGAGGGCCCATGGTAAACTGAAAGCTGAATATAACTAGAGAACAAAGAGATCAGAGATAAACAAAAGCTCAGTTTAATTAACAGCCACAAAAAGAAGCTAAGGTGGGAAGCCATTGACACCAGCAAGGGTGGCTGGCCATCATAAAAAGCCCAAGGTCAGCATCTAACAAAATAAATGAGAAATGGGTTGGAAGGACTTCAAAACATGACTGGCCTCTAATCTGGCAAGCAGTGTATAATCATCTCCTCAGGGGTAGCAAGGGAACATCCTAATATTGTGCAGTACCACACCCCACTGGCTCAGATCATAATAAACCCAAGCAAAATAACCAATTTTATTAAAATTCAGCCTTTGTCTAGTCTTCACCATGAATCTTATAAGTTTCTAAACAAGACACCCCACAGCAATGCCTTCAGGATTCTCCCAAGTACAGGAACCTTAGTCCTTCCTGTCCTTTGCTTAGTAAGCTTTTTTCAGTTGCTCACACTCTTTCGTCCATGCTTCTTTTTTATTTTTATGTGAATGGGTGTCTGGCCTGCATATGTGTGTGTGCACTATGTGTGTGCAGTGCCCTCAGGGGCAGAAAGAGGGCACTGGATCTCCTGGAACTGGAGTTGTTTGCCACCATATGGCACTGTGAATTGAACCTGGGTCCTCTAGAAAAACAGTAGTGATCTTAACCCTTGAGTCATCTTTCTAGCCCTCCATCCATTTTTTTTATTCTTCAACAACATGAGGCCAAGAATTTGAGAGCCACTATCTCGGGACACTTGGTGAATGTTGACCTTCCGCACTTTAGGCCCTGAGTCAGGCCTGTAAGAGTCCAGAATGGCTGCTATTCTCAAAGACTGCATCATCAGGAACTAAAAAGGTATTCACTGCTGCTGCACAAGCGTAAGGAAATGAGTTCAAAGCCCAGCACTCAGAGAACAGCAGGGAGTGGCCACGTGTGTGTCTGTGGGGAAGACCTAGGGATTGCTGGGGCGGAGGCTTGCGTGATGCCAGCCTTCCTCCAGTTCAAGAGAGACCCTGTCTCCAAGAAGTAAGGTAGTGATAGAACAGGACCCCAAGATCCTTCTCTGGGGCTGGAGAGATGGCTCAGAGGTTAAGAGCACTGGCTGCTCTTCCAAAGGTCCTGAGTTCAATTCCCAGCAGCAACCACATGGTGGCTCATAACAATCTGTAGTGAGATCTGGTGCCCTCTTCTGGTCTGCAGGCACATAAGCAGAGAGACAGATGCATAAAAGCCTTTTGATAAAAATCCATTCCTTCATGATAAAAAGTCCTAAAGAAACAAGGAATGTAAGGAAGATATCTCAACATAATAAAAACCATGTATGACAAATTTATAGCCAACATTATATTAAGTAGAAAAAGAGCTCAAAGATTTCCACTAAAATTGAAACAAGACAGTGTCTACTTTCCCCACCCTTACTAGGTATAACATAAGCAATTAAAGAAAAAGAAGATGAGGGGGAAATACAAACAGGAAATGAAGAAGGCTATCTGTCTTAAGTTAGGGTTTCATTGCTGTGAAGAGACACCATGACCACAGCAACTCTTATAAAACAAACAAACATATAATTGGGGCTGGCTTACAGTTTCAGAGGTTTAGTCCATTTTCATCAGAGCAGGAAACATGGTAGCAGGCAGACATGGTTCTGGAGAAGGAGCTGAGAGTTCTACACCTTGATCCGAAGACAGAAGGGGACTGTGTGCTACACCGAGTGTAGCTTGAGCATAGGAGACCTCAAAACCCACCTCCACAGTGACACACTTCCTCCAACAAGGCCAAATCTCCTAATAGTGCTACTCCCTGTGGACCAAGCATCCACACACAGGAGTCTATGGGGCTAAACCCATACAAACCACCACAGTATCCTCATTTGTAAATTAAATGATTTCATACATAGATATCCTAAAGACTCCAGCAGAAACGTGTAGATTTTATAAATATTTTCAGCAAAATAACAGGATAGCAAATGAAGATACCAGAATCAGTAGCCTTCCTATAAACCAGTAATATGCTGAGGAAGAAAGAAACAATCAAAAATATCATTCACAATTGTCTCAAAAAACTAAATTAAAAATACTATGGAATAAAACTAACTAGGGAAGTGAAATACCTCTGCACTGAAATCTTCAAACTGTGGAAGAGGCTGCAGGCAGGACTCTACATCCAGTATACGCAAAAAAACTATGTATCAACACACACGCACACACACACACAGCACTGAAGGAAAAAAATCGAGGTTACTAGAAGATGGAAAGATCCCTTGTGTTCATGGATTGGAGAATTAACATTTTGAATGTGACCAGTTTACCAAAAACATTCTATGAATTCAGTAAAATACCCAATAAAAATTGAAAATCATGTTCCATAGAAATAGAATAAAAACATCAAAAGTACAAAATATCCCGGGTTGCCAAAGCAATCCCGAGCAAGAAGAACGATGCTGGAGGTAGCACCATCCAAGCCCTGAAGTTACACTACAGACATGGTAATAAAAACCGCATGGACTGGCAAGGAAACAGACACGTATGTCGATGGAACAGAAAAAAAGCACCCAGATATAAACAGAGTTACAATTACCTGATTCTTACAAAGATGGCAAAAATTCACATTGAAGGAAAGACCACCTCTTCAACAAACAGTATTAGCAAAACTGAATGTTCACATGTAGACAAATGAAACCGGATCCCTGTCTTTCAGCCTTGCAAGAATCAACCCCAAATGGAGCAAAGACTTTAATGTAAGATTGGAGACTCTAAAACTGATAGAAGCCTGGGCTATGAGAGAACTGATCTCAAAAAAAAAAAAAAAAGTTATGGCCACAGACATAGACAGCACCTTTGGAACGAGACTAGTCATTATAAAAGAATGTTGCAGGTGTGGCTGCTGTGTCCCACGTGCATCAGTAGGTATCAGAGAGGAGAAAGGCAATGTCTATGCTCACAGTTTTGATGAATGAACATCAAAACAAGTGAGCTGAGACAACCACCTGCCCCGTGCCAGGGAGGCCCAGACAGGCTCCCAGGCAGGGGGCTAGCCTGAGACTAGAAGAACCCAGCTGGGACCAGAGACCCTGGGCAGGGGTGAGCCTGAGACAGACAACCCTTGTAAGGGGCGAGTGGGGGGAGGGGGAGGGCATGGTGAGGACTGAGCCCAAGACAATGACCAGACCTGACAGACAGCTTAGCCTAAGATGACCACCAGTCCGGTGCAGCACAGGTCTAGGGGAGAAGGGGTAGCAGACCCTTGCCTGGCACCATAATGCACAAGTGGGCACGTCACTCCTGAGATGACTCCAGACACTCTTTGACACCCCGAGAGCCACCAAGAGGAAAAGTAAGCGATGGGGAAATGGAAGACAAAGAGAAACAGAGGGATTTGGGCATAACGAAGAGAGGCTGGAGCGTAATGGGGAACAGCCTGCTGTGAGTAGCTGGTGATGCCACCTGACACCATGGTGGGGTCCTGGTCTGCCACCAGGGGCCACAGCTGGGTACTTGGCTCTGCAGCAGCAGCGATCTTGTTATCACCACGGGCCAGGCAGACTGGTCTGGGCTGCTGCCCTGGGACATGTTAAGGTCTACAGGCTGTGCAGAATGGCCCCTCACCTGGGCATTGTGAGGGAGCTGGCCCTGGAGGCTTGAAAGCAAGACAGCTGACCCCACCCCTAGCCAGCTGCAGCGCTCCAGAGAGCAGGCCCCGCACATTGTGGGAGCTTGGGGTGAGTGTGGGAGAGCTGCTCCTACCGCTCATCCCTGTGTGCTGGTGTGGACAAGGAGAAATACCCTCCTCCACCCTTGCTCCCCACCAGCAGCAGGCAGGAGAGCTGGCCCTAGGGTCATGAGAGCAGGAGAGCTAGCCCTGCTCCTCGCCTGCTGCAGCAATTGGGAGAGCAGGCCCTGCTCCTCGCCTGGGCAGCACAGTTAGAGCTGGCCTTGGATGTCGGGGTTGCAGGTGAGCTGGCCCAAGGGCATGAGCACAGGAGAGCTAGCCCAGCTGTGCGGTAGTGTGGACAAGGGATCTTGCCAACAACAGCAGGTGGGAGAGCTAGACCTGGGGTCATGAGTAAAGGAACTGACCCTCAACAACTCTTACTCTCAGGAGAGTGAGCCCTGCACTTCACCTGGGCAACAGGGTAGAGATGGCCCTGGTTGCAAGGGGTTGCTGGTGAGCCACCCGGTGGGCATGAGAACAGGAAAGGCAGTAGGCTGACCAGCTCAGGTACCTCTCAGGCCCAGATCCAGGGCTTTGAATTGGCCCACTCCATTGATGAACTTCTGGAGTACATGAAGGGGCCAGTCCTACAGATCCAAACTACAGGATCTCCATGACACGGGGCAACAACAGGATATCTGAGAAGAGTCCCAGTGAGGTTCCAGCACTGATAGAGTAGTAGAAGCCAGAAGCTTTGTATCATCAGACCAACAAGTCATTGCAGCGAACACTTGCAAGCAAAGAAATGTGGACAAAAAGGTGTACTGTGGGACACACTATGACACACTACAGCTTCCACAGTGAGTTTTTCTGTTGGGGGAAAGTTGCAAGGGTGCAGGGTGGGTATGAAGGAAGGGAGAAATGAGTGGGATTGGGGTGCATGATGTGAAATTCAAAAAGAATCAATAAAAAAGAAAAGAAAAGAAAATAGTGTCAACAATTGACAAATGGGACTTTACGAAATTAAAAGGTTTTTACACAGCAAAGGATAGACAACCACACAGTCTGAAGAAGGGGAGAAAATCTTTGCCAGCTACACATTTGATGCAGAATAAGCATCTATACAAAGAACTCAAAAAACTAAAACAAGAAATCAAGCCTAATCAATAAAAGGGCTAATGAAATGAGCAAACACTTCTCAAAGGATAAGGTGTAACAGGCAATACACATACAAAAAACTCACCGTCCTTCCAAGCAGTGCAATCAGGAAGAGTCAGGCCACTGGGTCGACCCAGTTCCTTCTAATCTCTTTCGCTCTGGGATGCCATTAGGCAGCGGTCACTCCCTGTGTGCACCCTACCATGAACGTCTACCTCACCACAGGCCCCAGAGCAAAGGGACTGACCAACCAAGGACCAAACAAACCTGTGAGTCAAAATTGACTTTTCCTCTTTGTTCAGTTTATTCTGTCAAGCATCTTGTTTCTGTAACTCAAAACTGACTAATACAAGGGTTTCCTGACACCAGGAACACTACAAACAGGTGACGAATGCACCATGTTTGCCCACTTGTGAGTGGCTGCTGTGACAGCAGGCATCCATTACAGTCTCGAGAGACGACATCATCTGCCTGTTCTACTGTCAACCAGAACATCCCTGTGTACTGCACAGCTATGTTAGGAAGGAGTTGAGGGTTAAAACAGCACTAGATATACTCACAGCGGCAAACACACGAAGCTACTCTATTGTAACTGTCACTTCCTATGCCTTCATAGCAGCCACGTCCAACCCAAGGACAATTCCTCTGGGGCTCTTCCAGCCACCCAGAATATCTGGATTTTCCCACGCAGTGAGCAGCATTACCTCTAGCGGGTAGAGGCCAGGGTGCTGCTACAGGGGGAGAGAGCAGGCCCTGAAGCCCTGCTGGCGAGGCACAGGTATGCCTCTGGATGCTCGTCAGGCCCTCATTTCTGTAACTAGGCATGCTACTCAGGAGTGGTCTCAGACTCAGAAGCAGAGTTCGTCCAAACTCCAAGTTTTGTGGCTTGAGTTTTCACCACCGTTGGTTTAGGGTTTGAACTTAAATCTGAGCTATATTTTCTTCACCTTTTCCTCTTAGCAAGTAACATCACAGCTCTGGAATAGCTAGGGCACAATTTTACCTATCCATTTTTAACAAACACACACTGATTAAAGTTGGATGACTTGGTGGAGAGGGGCTAATGGAAGGAGAGTACAGAGCATAACAGGCGAGAGCCACCACTGAGCAAATGGCTCCAGCAAGGAAGGGATCGAAAGAAGGCGGCAAGGCGGGAGACCTTCAGATCCTGGGGCAGTTCCTGAATAGCTGCCACCTGCAGGCTATATCATAGGTCCATCCCCAAGAAAACCTGGGTGCTGGAGGTACTCAGGAAGGGCTGAGAACTGAGTCCACGTCGCCTTCCAGGAATGGAAGGCAACATCACCACCGCCATGATAAACAGGATCACACACCACAGCACTGTCCGGGCACTATCCTAAGCCCTCACATGTGTGAACACAGATCTATGTGGGCACTTTCTGGAGCCCCTCATGTATGTGAACACACATCTACTATGCTGGAATTCTCCTGAGCCCCTCACATGTGTGAAAACAGATCTATGTGAGCACTTTCCTAAGCCCTCCCATATATGAACTCAGATCTACGTGGGCACTCTCTTGAGCCCCTCATGTATGTGGCACACATCTATGTTGCTAGAATTCTCCTGAGCTCCTCACATAAGTACAAAGATCCATGTGAGCACTCTCCTGAGCCCTCCACACGTGTGAACACATACAATCCTTAGGTAGGCATTGTTTTGTTCTCATCTTAAAAAGAAACAAAATGAGAGGAGACAGCTGAAATAACTTGCCTAAGGCCATACAGGTGTCAGGTGCTGGGGCTGAGGGCCGCACCCCGACTGGCAACCTTGGAGCCGGTGCTCTGTAACTACCACCACCAAACATCCTCACGCCAGCATCTACAGGCATTTAGCTCCACACTTCTCAGCATTGGGAACTGTGGACAGCATGTCTTATCAACTCAAGTTTTAATGCAACATGTAGACAAGAAAAAGATGGAAGACTAGCTCAGGGTCCTCTGTCAAGAAACCAGAAGCAACTGTTTTAAAATGTTAGCCACTGCTCTCAGGAAATTGTCTTCGCCCAAAGGTTCGGTCCCTTTGAATCCAAGCTTGGCATCCAGTCACAGGCCGGCTTACATATGAAGCCTGAGAAACACACAGCTGTCATTTACTCTCCTAGCAGCGGAAGTCAAAGGTGCACTATGGTGTCCTTTGACAGAGCCTGCCCTCCAGCTGGGGTGAGACACAGCCAACAACCTAGAGCAGAGCAAAGACTTGCATCTATTGCAACACAGAGCAAAGTTCCACCTTCAAAGTAATGAGTATATATATAAACCACTTCACATTTCACTTCATTTAAAAGGCCCATGCCATAAAAGACTCAAGGAAAATGGCAATTTTGAGTTAAAATTTCAAAATAAAGTCAGTTTCCACCTTACAAGGAGAAATGCTTTTGCTCTTTTCCTTTTCTAAAAATAAAGTCTACTTTCCGTCTCAGAATCAAACATCCAGAGGAAAGAATAAATCTGCCATTTGATTCTTACAGCTCAAAAGTTGATCCAATACTAAACCTGTACAGGTTTTTATTTACAGATGAAAAGAAACTTCAAATCTTTTTAAATGTCATTATTCCCAAATCTACTTAGAAACCCGAAATTTAGTTGTAGAATAAAATCTGCACTGTGCTGCGGAAAGCCGAGCACCTACAGAGGCAGGGATGACTGATGGGACACTACACGTGCCAGCAATCCCAGCGGCGGCAGGCACAGCAGGAGGAGTACTGTCGGACTTCTGCCTGCTTTCTCTCCAGGAAATGCTACTGTCCCAAACAGGTTCTTAATGAATCAAAATGGGGAAGGACAAGCTTTTTCAGAACACTGGGAAACTGCACAAGTCACGCTGGTATCTCCAAAGGGGACAGATGGGAACCTTTACTGAGTTTTAGATCTTAAGAACAATAAAAATAAGCATGAGCAACAATAAAGCCAAGGCTTTCTCTAAGAAAGTCTCTTTCATCCTTCCGAAGGCTTTAACTCCTGGTCCTTCCCAGACAATTCTACCAACTGGAGAATTCACTTAAACCACCATGCTAAGTATAGTTCAAGTCCCTCAGTATCATATACCAAACATACCTAAAGACAGCTGGAAAATGGAAGGAAAGCAGAATGGAAAGTCCTCAGAACTACCAGCACAGTAGGCAGTCATCTGGTTTTGTTATGGAGCAGATAATTGAGAAAGTAGCAACCCGGAACTGCCAAACCAAAAATACAAAATAAAATAAAACTCTTTTAAAAAGAAAAAGTTTTCACATTTTAATTCTGGATGTTAATTGTTCAAGCCGCTAAATATGCTATTAAAAAAGATTACATAAGAATTATGCAAAGAAAGGAAAGCTGCTTATGACTAATTCATGATTTCTTTAGAATGGAGAAAGTTCAAATCATATTACCATGTCAAGTAACAAAAACCTGGCCACTGCAAAGGGTCTCCCACACTGTGGTCAATGGCCTGCTCGCTTAATGTAATATTGGTAATGGCTGAATTCCAGTGTGACAAAAGAGAAATACAGAAAAACGGCGTCCTGGAAGTCTCCCGGAGTTCACTGTAACAGGATTTGAGCTATAATTAAATTTGATTAGTTTGGTTCAAACCTCAAGTTCAAAAGAATTATCACCATGAATGGATGAAAACCCCTTTTACACGGGCATGAAAATATGAAAAGAGCTGGCACAGCAAGCATCAAAGACTTTGGAAGCAACTGACCCTTCCCAGAGCACAGGAGAAAGGCCAACAGCTGAAACTCAGATGCTGCGTGCAAAGAAAATAAAGTTCCAGGTGGCTCCAAAGTCTGGCAGTTTATTAAATATTAAATACTATTATTTTTTAACTGGAGCTAGCCCAGGGATAGCCAAATGGGTCATCAATAAAATGTGAAAAAGTCTGATTCCACCCTTGGAAAAACTGTAGCAAATAAACAGTACCCTTTCCAAAACCCCCCCAGCAAGAGGAAGCTTCTCAGGGACTTTCACAAACAGCTATGACATCTAAATCAGCACAAACACCTCCAGCCTAAAAGTCCAAGCCAGTTTCTTGGAAGAAAAGCAGCTCAGGGAATCTCATATCATCACCAGGAAATACTCTTCCGCCCTTAGGAGAGCCTCTGCGCCACACCTATGGACCTCCCGCCACAGTCAGCCAGTGCACAAGCTCGGTTTATGGGAGTCTTCTAGTGACCTCGATCCACATAGATCTTAGAAACACTTGAAAAGAACCATTACGGTGTGGAATATATGTACTGTGCAGGGTGCCTAAGCATGCACTTCCATAGAGCTGTCAGATTAGCTGCACGTGTAAGTGTGTAAGCACGTAGACACCACGTAATGAAATGAGTATGTGTTTATGTGTATGCACACATACACTGAGGCCTGTTCTCGAGAAAATAAAGTGGACTAATAGTTTACATGCTCTGGAGGTTTCGATACACTTGTGCTTTTCATGTTGGGTGCGTTCCTTGTTATTGTAGCCACAGCCTGGGGTGGGGGCGAGGGGTGAGCGTGGAGAACACTGTGCCAAAGGAAGCAGGTGGGAGACATCTCAGAGATGAAAGCAATTCTTCAAATAACTACGTCACCCCATGATGCTCTCCTGACACGCACAGCTCTCCTCTCTTTGAAACACATCTGAGCGGTGAACAGTTCTATTGGGTTTTAGCACTGAGAGAAAGCGTCCATTCAACATGGACATCACTCAAAACAGGAAGAAATCCAGCCACAGCAGGTAGGCTGGCTAAATGTTCTTTTCTCAAAGTGTTTTCTGGACAATCAAAATAATTCTTCACATCATTCTTTTATCTGGAAAACTATTTTAAATCATTTAGTCTTAAACTACTTCAAAGTAGCCTACTACCAAGAGCAGGAGAGAAGAAAAAGACTCGTGAAGAGACCAATCATGTTGATTACTGTCCAACAACAACAACACTATGATAAGAGAGGGTAGGGGAGAGTGTGAGCAATGTGTGTGACACACAAACATGAAAATATCAAAACAATCTGCTACAATGTATGAATGAAAAGTATGTGGAAGATAACATAGGTATCATGAATTTTTAAAATTGTTTACAAATCTGCAAATTATGAGATGAAAAATAAACCTATTATCTCCCAAGTTCCTGCAATGTTGTCCAACATTTCTTTATTTCAAAACAAAGCTCTGTTTTACTTATGGCTCGTTTGGGGTCTGCCATGGTTGCTGTGGCTTTGCTGCGCTGGGAACTGGATGGTACAGAGCCTTGCACACACTAGGAAAGCCTAGTGGGATTTCCCACAAGGAATCTCTTCAGTCGGCTTGGCATCATGTAGCACACTGGTTCTCCCACTTCAGCAGGCTCAGATTCAGGGCATAGAATGTAAACCCTTGGTGCCATCCCCAGAGTGCCACATTCCAATGCCTGGGCAGAATCTGGGGGCCTTCATGTCTCCCAAGTTCCCAGGTAACGCTGCTGCTGCTGGCCCAGGCCCCACAGCTGGAGATGGGCGTTTCCCCTCTCTGACAGCCAGGTGACCTGGCAATGCGAAGGACCTCTGGGGCCTGGAGCAAACAAGAGGTCCTACAGAGAGGAAGCTCACTCCAGGCACAGAATCAGCGAGTCCAGGACTCAGCAGACTTTCTAACAGAGCCAGGGGACATGTTAGGGTCTGCGGGCTGCACACCCCCACACGACCACATGGTGCACTGCGGTGTAAAGGCAGATGGTACATCAGAGTGGCCATGTGCCTATAAGCTTGATTACAAAGACGAGCTACAGCTTAGCGAGTTAAAACTGATATGACCAATCAGGATATTAGACATCTCAAGAAGCCCTAAGACAGCAGATTATAGCACTTTGATTCGGACTCTGCTTCCGGGTGTCTGATATAGTGAATGGTAAAGGAAAGCCACAAGTGGAGCACACTGTAGATCTTATGTAGTTTGTCATTAATGAACAAAAAGGCTTTATGTAGGTGAAATCTCACTTCTAGAGTTAATGTAAGACATGACTATCTCTACTTTTAAAAGATTTTTCTTTTTTCCTTTTTTAAAATTGTTATTTTCATTTTATGTGCTTTGTTGTTTTGCCTGCATCTATGTCTGTGTGAGAGTGTGGGGTCCCCTGGAACTCCCACGTGGGTTTCTGGGAACTGAACCTGGGTCCTCTGAAAGAGCAGCCAGTGCTTGTAACTACTGACCACCTCTCCAGACCCCTTTATTTTATTTCTTAATTATGTGTATATAAATGTGTCATGGGTGTGCAGGTGTCTGCAGAGGCCAGAAGACAGTGCTAAATCCCGTAGAGCTGAAGTTACAGATGGTTCTGAGATGCCAGACATAGGAGCTGGAACTGACCACCATCCTCAGCAAAAGCAGTACACTCGTAACGGCTCTGCGTCTCTGCGGGCCCTATTATTTCTCATACTATCTGTAACAGAAAGATGCAGAAGACACTTACTGGATTCCTACTATGTAGCTTCACTCACCCTACACCAGGCTGGATGCAGCCTCCACCTCAGTCTCCAGACCAGGGAAGTGCTGAAGACAAATCTTGCTTCTTAACATCTTGGTTTTAAATGTTTCTCTCTTACCATTCACTTTCTGCCCTTTCTTAAAACCATTTTCTCAAATACCAAAATCTTCGTACATAGAGCCAAGAGAGATATAAATTATATTTAAGTAAAAAGTAATGTTTTGTGCACTGAAGTGAAGTAGCTTAGGTTTGACCTTAATTCTAATTATCAAATAGCTTTAAAATTAAATAAATACTTAGCCAGCATGACAAGAATGTTTATAGATGTCTAAAATATTTAGTCATGTGTATATACATAAACACATGTAAATAACTTTCTATGTGTCTACAAAATTATAAATGTGCACACATACATGTGAATACATGTGTGTTCACAGCTATCTCAGCTTTTATGAGTGATATTTAAATAAGTCAATATGTTTTGGTAGTTGGTGAGTAAACTTTATGTAGTACCTTATAACTGCTATGCCACTTATTTAAAAATAAAGAAAAATAAAATCTGTTCTCTTCAGTTCAGAAATTCAAGCTGGCAAAGTGTGCATGTTCAGTTCAGGATTGTGGTGATGAGTCAGAGTACATGTTTCATGTATCCTGAACCATGCATGAAAAAACAGCTGTTATTTACAGATCAAAGCAGCCCTGAGGATCCTAAAACAACTAGAGTGAAAAGGGCCTAAATCTAATTTCATCCCTGTCCACATACTCCTTTGAACTAATAATTCAGAGAATTGGTCAGTATGTTGAACTAATTAGCATGCTTAACGCTTGCCAATTTTGGTGGCTCCAATTCTTTATTTTAAGAAATAAATATTAATAATAGGCTTTTTCAGACACAAACAAGTTTGAGAAAATACAGGGGCCACTTGGACCTGACATATACATTGAGGGACGTCTTACCATGCGGTGATACCTGTTCACTACTATCTAAGCTGTGAAGGAGATCAACTACTTGGGGGTGTTGTTTTGCTTGGGACTAATTTAGTAAGATTTTGTGAGTATTTACTCATTGTTGCAGCCCACCTCTAGCACCTTCTCAGTATGAGGAACCAGAGTAGGTGCCTGCCAAAAGGATGGGGCTGTTTTTAGTTGCGCTGAGAGTAAACAGAGTTAAGACCTTCTGGGTGAACCCCAAACTATGAGGCAACAATAAAAGGATACCCTTAGATCCACACATTTTAGCTATGGTCATTATTCTCTCTGGCGTTCAACAAAAACATCCACAGTAAACGGCTGGTGGGTGTCACACACTGTCACTGGAGCTAGCATGGAGGACAAGTACCAGGTGTTTTATTTTTTAAATAATTAAATTATGATGACATCATTTTCCTCTTTCTTTCCAATCCCTCCCATGTACCCCTTTTGCTCTCTCTCTCTCTCTCTCTCTCAAGTTCATGCCTTTTTAAGTTTAGTTGGTGGTGGTGGAGCTTGTATGTGTTTAACCTTTTCTAAACAGCACTGACTGCCTTCAGCTGACCTTTCCTAGATCACACGCAATCAATGCACAAGGCCTTCTAAAACAAACTCTTCTTGAGCTTTACCTCTTCTTGCTTCTGTAACTTAGACATGGGGTTGGGAGGAGTACCAGCTCCCAGGGGGTCTGTGCATGCGGCTGCAGGAAAGAACGACAAGTACAGAGTTCAGTACCACCTGAAAAAAACATTCCAGGCACAAAAGATTCTGGAGGCAATTAAGCGCACACTTCTTAGAAAGCTTCCCAATATCAGCCCACTCAGCTCCTCACCCCTCCTGCTAAGAAGGCCTGTAAAAGGGTTACTCAAAATTCCGATCAGTCAGAAAGGGGGCTCACTCCCTGGCTGACTGCTTACATTTGTCAGCACTGTACATGTCCGCCTACCCAAGGAATAGCTCTGAGCCACACTCTCCCTATAAATGAATCCCGCTGAGCAAGCATTACCAGCGACTTCGTCAGTGACATTAGTTATTCTTGTGACGTGATCAACACCCCAGCTGTAAAATATAAAGAGAATAGCTTCAGCCTGCCTCCTGAGTGAAAACCCTCCAATGAATTCCAGCCTGCAACCTGTTCCCTTTAGTAGGCCAGTGTCAAGTTTTCCTATACAGTAACCTAACAATAACTTGAAAACACCAGTGGCCCAATCTCTACAAGGAAGTATTACTTTGTGAAGCAAAATTAGGAAAAGAACTGTCCTAGTTCAACAGTGTGACAATTTAAGAAAAAGCTGGCATTCTCAAAAAAGGTATGAAATTATGTATAAGGTTTTGGAATGGTAGTGAGCCTTTCATGGGGGAAACCCAGAAGAAATAACATTTGGAGATTTAGCCTACTCTACCAGTTAAAAAAGAAAAAGAAATTCTTTGGACAATCAAAACAGAATCTTTCAAACAGATGTTGAGAAATAGGCAAACAAATACCTGAGCATGACAAGAAACCAAGGACACTGCCTGGCACACACTGAAGAATAAGCACACACCTGTCCACACACAAAAAAACAAACATCGCCAGCTGGGGTGCAAGAGCATTTCAACAAACCATGCTAGAACTGCACCCACATATGCAAACAACAACAACAAAATCCTCACCCCTAAATACCAATCACCTCAAAATGTAAACAAAATGTAAAGAATAAACCATGAGACCTTTAGAGGAAAATAAATTTGACTTTTGTAGACACAACAACGGGGAAGAATCTAAAAGCATCATGCTCGGCCAGAACTGGAGGTTATGAACCAGAAGCCAGTCTTTGGGAATGGGTAAAGGCACTAGCCATGTAACCCTGATGACCCAAGCGCAGATCCCCAGAACCCATGTACAACACAGACAGCATGGCAAGGTGGGACGTGGAGACAGGAGCATCCGTGGGAAGCCAGCTGTCCTGGAGCACACAGCAGCAAACAAACTAGTAATCCAGTGTCAATCAAGGAGGAAGGCTAGGACAAACACCCAAGGAAGATGACCTCCACACAGGAGCCTGGGCAAGCACATGTTCTCACACACAGTCTCAAACCTAGAAACCAGGTTGAACATTGAGAGACAAGGAAACTCTAGAGGGCCAGTGGGAGGGTAGACCTTCAGGAAGGGAAGATAGCAGGACATGAATGATACGAAGAGGGAAAGGGGCTAAGTGAACAGAAGTTTAAATAGGGAGGAGGAAAGGAATGGTGGGTAGGGGAGAGGAGGAGTAACTAACAAGGATGTTTGAAAAAGCCAGGTAGAAGCCTGCTAATTCATCCCACCACCACCACTGTGTGTGTATGTACAGAAAGGAAAAAAAGAGAGAGAAAAGTTAAATAAAGTTATACTACACAGTGAGTAATGCTCCTCCCAGAAGCCACGATTGCCAAATAAAATGTCTAGTGTCGGGTGTGAGACATTACTACTCAAGGTGTTGGGTATTGGGGTCTCTGGGACCCCGAATAATACACGCTACCACCATTGCTCTTGGCTGTCCATATGAAGTTGGGAATGGAACTGAGGGAGTGAGACTAGATCCAGAGAGATTGGAGGAAAAGAGCAGAGGGTGAATATGCTTAAGATACATTGTGTGCAAATCTGAAATTCTCAAAGAACTAAATATATTTTAATTAATAATTTTGATTTTAAAAATAGAAATCAGTTTTAAGAGATGGTGTATTATATGGTGCTATTTAAATGACACAAAAAATTACAGCAATAGATCAATGGAAATAGCAGGTAATAGATGTGACTACAGAGATGTATGTATGTTTCAGGACTGACAGAGGTGTCCTCTATACACGTGTTAAACCAATGGCACTACATATCAGAAAGAAGTCCACCCTATAAGACGACGATTCTCAGTTACCACTGCTTGTGTGTTCTCCCAGTGCTAGGCATGGCACTAGGGCCTTTCTCATGCTAGGCAGGTCATCCACCACTGAGCCCATATATTGTTGTCTGGGATGAATATATGGAAATGGAAGGAATAAATAACTTATTTAATTATTTTTTTCTGCTCCAAATGAGAGCTTAGGTGCAT
This sequence comes from Pachyuromys duprasi, assembly GCA_028658305.1. NCBI lineage: Eukaryota > Metazoa > Chordata > Mammalia > Rodentia > Muridae > Pachyuromys > Pachyuromys duprasi. The sequence goes on from CM053761.1 coordinate 46,176,740, forward strand.
GATGCACCCACCATCTAGATACTGGTTTCTAAATACACTTTCCATCAACATCAACCTAGGATCAGGAAGGTTAGGTAAGCTTGCCATGGCTTCTAATAACAGGAGAGGAAAGTCTCAGCAACAATAGGAACTTAGCAGACTCGGAAAGGCTCCCGTTGGCCAAACTTAGGGAGTTAGAGCCCAAACAATATAAATACATCATAGCTATTGATCAAGGATCCCTGGGAATGGTGAGGAGGAGTATCTACCTGTGGCTATACTAAGATCCTCTAAGTTATCATTTTAAACAGGTGAAGTTGATAGCATATGATTTAGATGTCAAGAAAGATGTTACCCAAAAAAGGAAATAATAAATCCATGAGTCTGCAGTAACAACAAATAATAATAAAAAAATCTGAGGGTGAAAAAGAAAAACTTCTTCACAGATGAATGCCAATTGGTAAACTCGTAGGGAAAAGACAGTATTAGGAAAAATCATCATTTTGCAATACCACTGCAATAAATGTTCCAAGCAAGAAGCATCCACAGATGGTAAAACTACTGGGTGAAAGATTATTGGGGAAGAGGAAAACCACACAGCCCCAAAATATAATCCCACGGATCACTTCACAATAAAGACCTGAATCATCTGTGTGTGGAAATCAGAGAGGATCTACCCAAGTAATTAAAGAGGGCATTGCCTGTATACCGGCCATCACAAGACACCAACACATATGTAATGCCTGTATAAACAGTCAAACTAAAGTCACCCAAGCCTAATCATGAGGAAGTCAGACAATCTACATGTATAGTTCCACAGCATGAGGGAAATGACCACGCCTGGTGTGTAGTCCTCCACCTTCCAAGGAGACGCTGGCCTTCACAACTGTGACACCCTGAATGCACTACACTTTCTAAACTCAAACATCTGCAAGGACAGGAGAAAAACGCTTGGTAAACAAATCAGCAAATCAGACAGCACACACAGTGTAACTGTCACAGAACCTGTCAGTCAAATTGGGGCATAGCACATGCCCCAGAGAAAGAAATGGCAGGGTAGGGAGAGGATGAGGAAGACACGAATACACAGCAGTAAGTGTGGTTATCTGGGAATGCTGGGACATATCTGTTCTGGAGAGGAGCAGAGAGCAAACCACATCCCATCTTCCACAAAAATTCCACAGTCTAAGAGTTTAGACAGTATACAAGTATAGGCCTAATCAGAACATCTTTAAAAAGAAGCAGTTTCAAAGGCTCCTTCCAGAAAGTGATAAGGACGCAGGATGGCCAGGCCTGCTGCCCCTCGTGCCTTCTGTTAAATCCTTACACATATTTTTGACAAAACTGAACAATTTTAAGAATTAAGTTCTTACAGAGGACCTCTGAAAGGCTCTACCCAGCAGTGTATCAAAGCAGATGCTGAGACTCTTAACCAAACTTGAGGCAGAGTAGAGGAAATCCTATGAAAGAAGGGGGAGATAGTGGGACCTGGAGAGGACAGGTCCTCCACAGAAGAGCAACAGAACCAAAAAATCTGGGCCCAGGGGTCTTTTCTGAGACTGATACTCCAACCAAGGACCATGCACGGAAATAACCTAGAACCCCTGCACAGATATAGCCCATGGCAGCTCATTTTCCAAGTGGGTACCCTAGTAAGGGGAACAGGGACTGTCTCTGACATGAACTCAGTGGCAGGCTCTTTGACCACCATCCCCTGAGGGGGGCACAACCTTGCTAGGCCACAGAGGAGGACTTTGCAGCCAGTCCTGATGAGACCTGATAAGCTAGGGTCAGATGGAAGGGGAGGAGGACCTACCCTACTAGTGGTCTTGGAGAGGGGCATGGGAAGAGATGAGGGAGGGTGGGCATGAGAAGAGATGAGGGAGGAGGCTATAGCTGGGATACAAAGTGAATAAACTGTAATTAACATAAAAATGTAATTTAAAACATAATTAAGTTGTAAATTTAATTTGCCATTTTTAGATTATTTTAAATTATTTTACACAATGCTCAAACCTGACCCTTTTTTTAAGCTTTTAAAAATAAAATTATTTTTTTACTTTAATAATAATAATTTTTATTATTTACTTTCTGCACGTGGATGCTTTGCCTGCCATGTATGTTTATGCACCACATGCATTGCTGGTACCCACAGAGGCCAGGAGAGGAACTAGGTGCCCTAGAAGTGGAGTTACCACATGGGTTCTAGGAACCAAACCTGGGTCCTCTGGAAGAGCAGTCAGTGCTCTTAATCACTGAGCCCTCTCTCTAGCTCCACTGTGTGTGTGTTTTTTAAATAATTTATAAATTTCTGTAAACGTCACTAGGATAGTATAGAGTCCACACATATTCTGCTGCTGGCTGTAGCGTAGTCTTTGAAGCCGCTATCCACGGGGCTGGAAAAGTAGCCCAAGGAAAAAGCAGGTATCTAACAAGGCTGCAGGCTTGTTCCTAGCACATGGAATACAACAGCAACTCCAGCACAGAAACACATACACACACCAGAGCTGCAAACTGAGGCCAGCACCACAAACCCTGTAGCTCTCATCTGAAACTCAGAATTTCCTCTTACCCACCTGCTTCCTGTTCCGGCCCCAAAGCCACCTTCACCAGCCTCTTGAATCTCCCGAGCTCCTATCTCACGCAGACCTTTCAACATCACTTTTCAGCTCCTTGACAAGTTTGCACATCCCTCCATCTGGGCCTCTATGAAGTTTCTTCATGATCACACTGAAGTTAGTCACATTTTTGTCTGGGTTGGGAGGCTGACAGAAAGACCGAGTTTGAGGCCAGCCCGCTCTAGACAAGGAAGCAATGCCTTCATTTGTTTTGGGTTTTTTTTTTTTTTAACTTTCTTTTTTAAGTGTTTTGTGTATCCAAAGCTGGTCTCAAACTTGAAAGACAGACAAAGATGACCTCGGATTCCTGATCCTCCTGTCTCAGCCTCCAGGCAGGTTCTATTATATGCAACTTCAAGCAGTGCCGGGGATCATGCATAGGCTCTAACTACACTAGACAAATACTCTACCAACTGACACTGTCTTTAAATTAAAAAAATAATTAAATTCTGAACATGTATGTACCAAGGTTAGAAAACAAATTCATGCATTCAAGTACCATAAAAATTGTCATCATGATTAGATTTGCAATCTCCAATCTGAACCACATTTATTGATACCAGGCAAACACCAGCAAGCTTCCAGGTTTCTTCTGCCTGTTGAGACATCCGACTTCAACATTTAAAACACAGGCCTTGGGCGCCCTCTAGTGTCCCATCACACACCACACACTTCACATCAAGTCCAGGACGCAAAGGCTTTTTTAAAGAAGAGAAGAAATGCCTTTTTCTTACTGCTTTCTTCTTTTCCACCATTACATAATAGTTACTTGGCTATGTACCAAAGCCCCTTCAGTGCCTGAGCATCAGCTTTCCCACCTGTACATGCTGACGCCCAGAGAAGGAAAGGACAGCAGTCCAAGGAGTCTGATGAAGATTACAGGAGAGATGATGAAGTCAACATTAACTCCTAAGTGTTACCTTTTAGAAATCTTTACAATTCAGAAACTGTGCTCTAGGGATGGCTACTAGGTCCCAGCACTCATGTAAGATCATACTTTAAAAATCAGGGCAGAACCACATGCTGCCTATAACCCTGGTGTCACGGAGGACAGAGACAGGAGGACTCAGTGGGGCTTGCTGACTGCCAGCCTAGCTCTCGGCTAAGTGAGAGGACCCTGCCTCAAGGAGCAGAGAGGGAGGGAGAACACTCAGGCCCTCCTCTGGCCTCCGTGCACAGGCATGAGCATGTGCACCTCCATGTCCACACACCCACACATGCACACACGGGAAACTGGGCTCTGTATTCTGCTCCCTAGGTCTTGACCCAAGCTTTGCACATCTGTAGTCATTTTCCTGGAATTTACTGAAAATGAGTGATCCATAGGCTCGTCTGTGAGGGGTAAGCAAGAGGCGGTCTGTAACCAGAAATGCATGCTTTGCAGTTTCACACACTTGACCTCAAATTCCGGCCCCACCACTTCCTGGCTCTATTAAATTTTTTCCAAGTTTCAGCTCACTGATTTGAAAAAAAAAAAGGCTAATATTTTATAATTTAAAAATGTTTAAATATATTAAGTACATAATAATAATTCATTTCACACCACAGCTTTTCCTTCTAGGAGCCCATGGGCGTCTGAGCCAGACTATCACACCTTCCAGATACAAATCTTCAAGTTCTTTCAAATAACCTTCAGCCCTGAATTGCTTACAACATTACTGTATTTTACTTCAAGTTTAATGTTATTACAGAAGTACAGTTTCTCTCTTACTCCTTCTTTTAAGTTTGTTCAGATAGTAAAATCACATAATAATAGGATTCAAGATCTACAACTTACAGCGCTCAGTGGCCACATATATCTGATGAAGGAGCTTCTTCACAGAACAATAGGATGTTTACTATTTTTGTATGTAACTTGAGAAAATAGTTCATTCGTATGTGTGTGTTCACAGACTGATTCCACCGGGTATGTAGGAGAGTTGTTTTCACCATGAAATGTGCCAGAAAAGTATGTGAGGACTCCATCATTCATTTTTATTGCACTTTCTTTATTGTATCTATATGTCAGCGTGTATATCTGCGTGTCACAGTGCATGTGTGGAGGTCAGAGGACAGCTTATGGGAGGTCCTAGAAATTGAACTCAAGTTGCCAGGCCTTTATCAGCAGGCCAAAAAATTTTTGAGACTTTACAAGTGAGAACAAAATTTGTCCAAAGAATAAGAAAAGTAAATAGCAGCTGCCTTCTGTAACCAAAACCTAATAACACATACAGCAAAGGGCTAAAGTTATTTTTTCTACAATAAGTTAATTTTACTAAATTGCTCTGCTTATAAATGTTTATTGAAGAGATGGTGAAAATTGTAGGCTAAAATCCAAGCTGGAACACAGTGCCGTCAAGATCTTTCACAAAAGGATTAACTGAATGAATTGTCCTTTATTCCTCACAGTCAACGATGCAAATGCAACTAAGTGACTCATCTTATAAACCTTTGTGATTAAAGGGGAAATTTCATTTTCACTTGTTTAATACTCCCATTAATAAGAATGTCTTAGTACACATTTACTGAATGAGACAGCAATGGACAAATTCCAAGGACAAATGGGGATTTTCTTTTCTTTTCCCATGAAGCCAACATTATGGAATTTAAACAGATGTTCTATTTGGTCATAGTTAATAAAGTGAATTTTGGAGGATTAAAGTCAGGCTCAGTGTTTGCACTCGATTGTAACTGAAAGACAACTTCGCATTAAAAGCTTGGAAAGGCTGCTGCTCACTGCGTCTGAGAATCGCTGGGACGTAGATCAGTGAATGCCTACAGCACTCCCACTCCAACAGAGCCACACTTACAAAAATATTTTTTCTAAGGGTTAAGAAAATTAAAATTTTGGAAAAGGATGTCCAAATTGGAATTTTCCTGCGTAGCCAATGTGCAGGTCATAGCAGTTCAGCGGCGTATCATCAGAAGAGCCGCTGCCTGATAGTTTCCAGCCCCAATCGGAGCTGCCTCTCCGTTCAGAGATGAATGCGGTGTCTGGAAGCACGTGAACAGAACAGAGCTACATGGAATGAGGAAACAACACATACTCACTGAGAGCCCACTGTGTAGATGGTACTATGCTTGAGAGCCAGCATGCAAAGGAAACAGACAAGGCAGCAGCTTCCAGAGGAACGCAGACTGTCTAGAAAAGCAAGGCACACTGGAAATAGGAAGGAGAAATAAATAATTTTAAAGACACATGCTGGAATCCATAGCTAAAAAAGAAAACCTCTCTTATCAGCTGGTAAAAAGTATACACAAGAAAGCGGACGGACCAAAGGGCAGTAAGTGGTAAAGTTCCAGCGCCAGCTGCAGCACTGAAGTGCCGAGCTCATTCAGAAAGTTAGGCTGAGGATGCCCCTCAGTGGCGGACAGCCTGCTTGCCTGCCAGGCCCTGGGAACAATCCCAGCAGAGCAAGAGGCTTCCTGTGAAGGGATCACTGTGCTAGTGAATGTTCTGCTGATGGGGATACAAGCTCGAGGCACCCAGAGAGGCCTCAGCTGACACAATGCCTCCACCAGATTGCCCTGTGGCAAACCTGTGAGGCATCTGCTGGATTAATAATTGAGTGGCGCCACCCCGTGGCAGCTGGTCCCAGGTTGTATAAGAAAGCAGGCTAAGCAAGCCATGGGGAGTAGTAGGCCAGTAAGCAGTGTTCCTTCACCAGCTCTGCTTCTGTTCCTGCTTGAATGACTTCCCTCAATGATGGACTGACATGGAAATGGAAGCCAAATAAATCCTTTCCTCCCCAAGTTCCTCTTGGTCAGAATGTTTTATCACAGCCAACTAAGATAGTGCTCTTATTTGAGAAAAAGCAAACTTTTACAGTATATTACCAACAAAAAATTTTTAATCACATTTTTTCCTGCCCTACTTATATTAATGATTTTGAAAGTTCAAGCATTAGGGTAACTATACACCCCCTTCCCCACCACCCGACTCCGACACTACACATACACTGATAAAACGCCTCTCTCCCAGGATGAAGCATCTTGACCCTTGGCTAAGCAGCTGTCAGCAACAGCAGCCTGTGGGCCCTTCTTCTAAATACCTGCTATCATGAACCACAGTCACACATTCAAATGCAGACACATCCAAGTAGCTTCTGGAGGCAGGAACCTAACCTCAAATCAGCTTTAAGTCTGGGTGTCCTGGTAGGCTTGATTACTGTAACATCTTCCCAAACCACCTAAGATTTCGGTAGGACGAAGTATGCAAAGTTCCTAGCCAAGCGGGAAAACTGAGAAATGTTACTTGCCAACTGTGGATAGGTCCTTGGGGGCAGAGTTGTACCTTACATGTAGGTATGTTTTACTGTTAAAGGCTTTTTTCTGGCTTTGGCTTTCTTTGAAGATAAGATCTTGCTATGTCCCTCATACAGGCCCCAAACTAGTCATCCCCCTGCCTCCAATTTTAAACACTTGATTACCAAGAATACAAACAAACATAGCTCATGTTTCTTGCATTCATATTAAGTAGGAGGCATGACAAAAGAGATTTACATAAATCCTCTGGGTTAATTCTCCAAAGAAAGGTGGGTAATTCAAATAACCCAATAAACAAAAGAGCTCTAACACACATTTTAATACATTCAGTATCACTTAAAACCAAAACTACAATGACATCATTTTCAGCTCACAGACTGCTAGCACCCCCAGTAAGTCAGAGAACAGGAGAGTTTCCAAATTCTCAGCAAAAATATAGACTGGAGCCATGAACTGCAACTTTATATCATCTGACAAAATTTCATGTTTATTTCTTTAGCCAAATCATTATGTCTTGGCATGTAACCTACAAAGAACCTGAATCATATACAAGATGGCATACAAACAGCATTACACACTGAGGCACAACTGTAATGGCCACCAGTGGGGGACCGGTTAGGTAAATAATGGCTCATTTGTACAATCAAGCACTACACAACTGCAAAGGAAAAACCTTATCCAAAAATATTTGGTTAGTAAACACCATCACCATCACCACAGAGCCCAGTGGATCAAATGAACAGCAGTAGAAGGCACTCGTGAGACTCTCACAGCCTGAAGTGTTTGGGAGTAACACCAGGGCAGGCGCCAGAATCAGAAAGAAAATATTAAGGACGACCCACAGGCATCGCTAAAGAGGACCGCTTGTCGCCTGACTGAGGCTGCAAAGTAAAGGCACCTCCTCTGGGGAGCCTTCCAATGACTCTGGCTTCTCAACTTGGGCCCTCCAGTCTACAGAGCAGGCTGTGCAACCCATTTAGTCCGCTTGGAAGTTGGGAGGGCGGGAGGCGGGAAATATTCTCATCTACCTCCACACTACTGAGTGGCTATGTCCCTGAACAAGAAGCCAGGAGTTGGAGGTGGGGGGAGTTGTGTCTTTCTCTGTTTGTTGTTGTTTTTAAGGCAGGGTTTCTCTGGCTGCAGTGGCTGTCCTGGATCTCACTCTGGAAACCGGCCTTCTAGCAAACGTGCTGCTGAGCTGAGAGGCTCCGTTTACCCTTTGTTCAAGCACCCGCCTTATCAGTGCTCTCGAAAAGTATCCGCCCTTGGCTTGGGATGTGCGCGGGCACACAACCACACACACACTACTTCCATGTCTTTGTTCAGGCTATTATATCTACTTATTTCTTTGACTACTTTTAACTGGCAAGCCTTCAAGAATTTTGGTTCATTTTATGTATGTCTGTGGGCTCATGTGTGTACCTCACAAGCACACGTATGCAAGTATGTACCCATGTGCATGTGTGTGCATGTGGAGACAAGAGGTCAACATCAGATGTCTTTCTCAATCACTTTTTACCTCATATTTGGAACACAATCTCCCACCAAACCTGGAACTCATCAACTCAGCTAGGCTGAGTGACCAGTGAGCTCCAGGGATCTGACTACCTTTGCTTCTCCAACCCTGGGATTCTAGGCCAAAGCCAACACACCCCTCTTTTTATGTGGGTTCTGGGGGGGATTCAAACTCATATCCTCACGTTTCTGTGGCAGGTACTTTACCAACTGAGCAGCACTCCTAGGACTAGGAAGGTGTCTACTAATGTGACAAATGCTGAGCTGCACCCCTGATGGGCTTCCTCTGAACACTCAGGTGCATTCCCACAGCAGCCTTAAATGCAGGGTAAAGGGGACTCCTGTGGGCCGCCCCAACCAGGGTGCAGCTGTTCTGCATACTGCTGATAGTCCTGGAGATAAAATGGCATCAGCTGAACTTAACTTCAAGATTGTTTGAAACAGATTGCTTTTCTCTGCTTTCTTTCCCTTCTGAGTCACGTTCAACAGCGTGAGTCTAATCCGTACAGAACTTCCAGAGCAGTGGACCTGACATCATCTTGACTATGCCCGCAGGTGTGACAGTGCTCCCCACCTCCATCTTACTGCAACGAGCCCAACACACCAAGATGCTTAGCCATATCTAATTTAGTTAAGTCCACGAGAAAGAGGAAAAGAGACAAGGTGAGGTAAATAGTCTAATCTGTTGGCCTTGCATAGACTCCGCATGCAAAATTCACAGAAACCTAACTATTCCAAAAGAACAAGAGGAAAGGAGACAAGCTCTACACAACCGGCAAACAGCACAGTGTGTGGCAGTGCTCACAAAGCCCAGAGAACGCATATCTTGCTTAGAATGCATGGACCCAAACTGCAGTGCTCCCCAAAAGGCTGCTGCTAGTGAGATAAAACTATTTAAAAACAAAAAACAAACAAACAAACAAAAACCTCACACTGAACAAATTGCGTTCCTGGTGGTTCTCACTAAAGCTTCCTCGTGTTTCTTACTGAAACAATCAAATGGGCTCTAGACAAAAAGATTTGATATTACTGTCAGGATAATGCTCGGAACTCTTCATGATGCAAAAATGTTGTTTAAAGCAGACATATCACTTCTGATTTGTCTCACTTGGAAAAGAAGCTACATTTCATTCAGCAGTAACGCCTCTCTCAGTCCAGCTGAAACGTGCACAGAGCAACACCTCGACTGAAATCAGCCCTGAAGGCTCCTTTACGAGCACGCATAATGCACAAGACCCCAATTAAATTGCCAACAAAGCACTGCCATTTTGAGTAAACAAAGTCATCTCAGTAAGGTCACACAATTCGCAAGGATTGCAGCCAAAAAATTAATTACTAGCATGACATATGTCAAAACAAATTTTTGAAAGGATGGAACAGCAGTTGTGAGCATGTGTTCTATCTCTTTGTATGCAAAACTAGCACTCTCTGGGATGAAAATATATTCATTTATTCAGCCCTTTTCAGAAAACTGAAAAATGTTGATTATGCTTTCCTCCACCTTTTCCTGCATCTGGGTGAGAGATGAGCAAACAACACAGAGGAAAAAAAGGGCAAACGGAGATTCACATGGATGATATTTCTGACAGACAATAGCAACTAATAGCAGAACATCCATTTTGCCGAAAATGAAGCTGTCGGGCTGCACAGCAAACGGGCTGCACAGCAAATGGGCTGCAGTGCACCTTGTTCCCCAGCGAAAAGCAGAGCTTCAGGCCACACTCTACACTGTCACTGCACCCTAAGGAGCCTGCAAGCCACAGGAGTGCAACACAGCAGCTTCCAAAGAATTTCAGTATTCTACTAACGCCCCCATTGTTTCCGTTAGAAATACTCTTACAAGTTAAAACGTTTTAGGTCCATGACTATAAGAGGAGAAAACATCAATCAGCAAGTTCTTCCTTCTGTCATGGAAAACTGTGTCCTGGACCAAAAAAAAAAAAAAATGTTTCTCACATCTCACTATGTAAAAACCCTCTGGGACACAAAGATTAAAGCATGCTATCTACAATATCAGTGATGCCATTACTGAGAGCCAAGTCTTGCTTCATCACTCCCTCTCCCACCCCACTACAAAACAAACAAACAAACAACAGTATAGCATGTTAGTTAGACGGCACAAGATGAAAGCACCTGTTTTCTCTCCAGAATGAATTCCCCAGCCCATTGCATTTTCTATCAGGGGACCACAAGCTACCTCCCTGTGGTAGGCTTCTGAAGCATTGTCTTGCCGTGAACTCGGTATCAGACACTTGGTAGTTCTTTCTACCAAGTTCTTACTACAAGACACTTAGCCACCTACAGAGACAATGACACCAGCCTGCCCAGCAAACCACCACAAGCATTCTTCTAGATGAAAAAACCAAAATGCAAGGTGGGTGATGACTCTCTCCTTTTGATTTCTTTAAGGATTTATTTATGTATATATATGAGTGTTCTGTCTTCCTATATGTCTGTATGACAAAAGAAGGCATCAGATCCTATTACAGATGGTTCTGAGCCATCACATGGTTGCTGGAAATTGAGCTCAGGACCTCTGAAAGAGCAATCAGCATTCTTAACCAATGAGTCATCTCTCCATCCCCTCGTTTTGATTTCTTAAGCTGGTTTCTCCATTTTATTTCTAATACTTAGGAAACCCATAGGTTCCCGGTGGTGGTGGTGCATACCTTTAATCCAAGTACTTGGGAGGCAGAACCAGGCAGATCTCTGTGAGTTCGAGGCCAGCCTGGTCTACACAGCGAGAGCCAGGACAGCCAAAGCTACAGAGAAACCATGTCTCAGGGGAAAAAAAGAAGAAGGAAGAAGAAGAGGAGGGAGGGAGGGAGGGAGAGAGGAAGGAAGGAAGGAAGGAAGGAAGGAAGGAAGGAAGGAAGGAAGGAAGGAAGGAAGGAAGGAA
>CM053761.1:46188095-46208227 GCA_028658305.1 Pachyuromys duprasi
TTGTTTGTTTGAGGCAGGGTCTATCATCTATCTATTTACTTATTTAGGGGCAGGGTCTCCTTATGTAGTCTTGGTTGGTCTGGAACTCACTGTTCAAATCAAGCTGGCTTCAAGCTTACAAAGTCCACTTGCCTCTGGCTCCAGAGTGTTGGGATTAAAGGCGTGCACCCCAGACTCAGGGAGAAATGACAATTTCATATAACATGATGATGCTGATAATGATGACTAGCCCATTATTATACTTTTATATTAAATACTGCTTCTCTTCCAGGGGCCCTCAAATTTTGAAGCAATGTTCCAGAAGAGTATGTTAGTTCCTTCACATAATTAACTCGATTCTGACATCTGACAAAGATTACATTCAGGGCACACACAGCAGTGGCACTGGTATTCAACAGCTTCAAAATTTGGGGGGAAAACAAAAATAAAAATTCAAAAACAAAGGAAAAATAATCCCAGCAAAAAGAATTATTGTAATTGGACATTAAACCCATCCTGAAGTTTCCCCTGAAGCTCATGCAATGAGCCCACAGTGCTGTCACCGATACAATCTTCCTCGGAAGAGAAAGAAGAGGCAGGATCTAAAGCAGACTTACCTCTTCACTTAAGATAGCGTAAAAAATCTGCAAGGTCTTAGAAGAAGCAGACACCTGCGCCCTCTGCTTAACCACTTCAGAAGGAACTCGAATCAAGCAGGCAACCTAAAATATACAAATTTAATCATATTTGAAAAGAAAGTAGCTGTTGCAAAAACTGACATCTTTTCTAAGCAAAACTAATAATGCAAATAACTCAAGGGTTAACGCAAGATGCCAAAAAGTCTTTTGTTAGCCTAACGTTCTTGAACCTTTAAGGACACACTGAGAGCTTCACCATCAGTGCCAAAGCCCTCTTCTGAACAAGATCTACTCACTTTCTGACACCGTGTTCCACACACATTACTCAACCCTCAGTGACAGGAAGAAAATTCGATTCTCTTGACTTCCCAAAGCACAGAACAGTATGTCACACACGATCAGTTTCTGAGCCCTACGTGATCAAAGAACAAACCAGAACAACCTCTGCTTGGCTGGAAGCAACATACAGGCAAGGCTGACTGTAGTACGTTGGCACCCTACACCTGCCCACCACACACCAGTCTCCACCAACTCTCAAGCAAGCCTGACACTGAGGCCTTCCCACCACAAAACTAAGGAGTCACCCCAGACATGCTGGGACCCAGACCCAGTATTCCCCTACACTGGGCCTGACTAGCCATACTCACACTTAGTTGGTCAATAATTCTTAAACTGCCTTCAGTGAAGTGAAGAGCAATCAACACTGTAAGGCTGCCTGCCTTCCTTCTGAAACAGAACACTAAGTGTCCAAAGCAGAAGGCAGGAGTGGGGAGGGGTACTCAGGGACAGGGAGGAAGACACAAACTGTTAAGGGAAACTGCTTAAACTTTTTAAAGGGAAGAGCTGTGTTCAAGTCTTGACACAGCAATATTCCAGACAGACAAATGCTTGCTGTATCTCGGAGGGGTGTCCAAGGTTTTACATATGCTTGAAGAAACTAAATTTCAACTTTTAGAATATGAATATATGTTCATTTGCAAGGGATGGCAAGAAATGCAGATACTCTTTCTTCAGTGACACATATAGCAAGGCCTGGTGGAACAGGTCTATAAGCCCAGCTTCTGGGGTAGCTGGAAAGGAGGATCCAAAGTTCAAGGCCTCCATGAACTACTTAGTAAAACTGCATCAAAAGATAATGTAAGAGAGCTGAAGACACACAGGCCAGTTGTATAGCACATATGAGGCCCTGGGTTCAACCTAGTACACAAAATTAAACTATGCTGCAAAACAGAAAGAACTGCTCTCATTATGTAACCCAAGATGGCCTTCTGCTCATAATCCTCTTTCCTCAACCTCCAAAATGCTAGAATTACAGGCACACATGTAGCAACATGCCTACCCAATGCTTGTCTCTTTCCTTTAAAATACAGTATTTTTATTGTTTGAGAATTTTATATATGTATACATTGTATCTTTGAGACTTTTACACCTGTATACAATGAAATATGATTATCTACCCCCAAGACAATGTTTTGTTTGATAAGCTGTAAATCTACTTAATGTTACCTATATATGTATGAGTGTAGAGCTATCCCCTGAAGCATGGTTGACCTACCAGAGGCCATATTCCTGGAAAAAACAAAAAAACAACCGAAACTCCAAATAAACAAACAAATAAACCAACCTTCTGAAAAAAACTCCTCTACTTCCTTCCTGCAGCAGCCATCAACAAGCTTCTCAACTGGGGGGTTGGATGTGACCCACCCCCATGCTCGAATGCTTATCTTGTAGGTCTTGTGCAAGCAACCACAGTTGCTTCGAACTATGGGTGTGGTGGTCCTGTCGTTTGTAAAAGCTACTTTTTGCCTCGGTACTCCTTGATCTCTGTCCCTTATCTTTCTGCTCCCTCTTCCATGACATTTTCTGAACCTAGGGAGGAGGAGATGTATAACAGATGTCCCATTTACAGCTGAGCATGCCACAGTGCTTTGACTAGTTCTACACGACACTGACCTATGAGTATAGAAACATGACTACAGAGGTCAGTTTGATACTTTGTTCGTTTATCAAAGTAATAGCAGGTTTACCTTTGGGGCTTATGAGCTCCCCAACCATGGCCATAATTACATTTGTTTCCTCCTGTTAAGTAGATTTTAAGCAAGAAACAGTTGGTTACTCACATAACATTCATACCACTATTGCACAGATGGGCCAAATAAGATTCCTAAATACACACATACATACATACACAAACACACATTCATAAAGTGTTTACTTGAAGTTACCTTTAACAGGGCATAAGTTCCTCAAAAAGTCATAGCTTCCCCAATAAAAATCCCAGTGTCAAGTGTGGGATACCTCCCCTTGAGTTGTTCATAAGGAATATCCTGAGTGAGGAGACACTCAGGACAATACAGACTACTGCTCTTGGCTGCCCACCAGAGCCTGACGGTTAAGACCCCATCACTGCAGACAACACACACCTGGGTCATAGGACATGGAGAAATCAAGTTGGTGCCGACAGAGTGGCTGCTTCCCTGCTGGCTAGGCTTCATGGAGCCGAAGGTGCTATGCAGGCTGCTGGGGAGAACCGCCACCAACAGTCTCCCTCAATTCTAATCTAACTTGGATATAACAAAAGGGATTTTGTTCTTTCCAAAACTAAATGTCTCTAAGAGTCAACAAAACTTCTGATGTCAAAAAAAACTACTGGCAAACATTTTAGACTCTGCAAGCTTCACAGCCTCTGTTACAATGGTTCAACCATACTATTTTAGTACAAAGAAGCCATAGGCAATGATATGTGGATGAACAGCTTGTACATGTTCCAATAAAGCTTTATTTACAAAGGCAAGCAGTAGCTTGCTCCAGGCATGAACAGTGACAAATTCTTCTTTAGCACTCTCCTTAGTATAGCACACAGCATGGATGTACGCCTCAGCACTCTGAGGTGCAAGGACAAAGGTGACAAGGACAAAGGTGACAAGGACAAAGGTGACAAGGACAAAGGTGACAAGGACAAAGGTGACATGATGTATCTCTATGTGCTGTGAAGTTGGCTGGCATGGAGCATCATCTCTGAAAGCTCAATGCAATGATGCTGACACACAACAACAGATATGATTCTAATGAAGGATTCATTACCTCAAGTTACATTTCTCCAAAAACAACCATGTATAAAGCAATAAAAAATGTAATTTCCAGTTCTTCACTCACCAAACATTTAAATCCCGTACTACCTAAAAAAAATGTCTGCAATGGAGTCCAACATCTTTCTACCCAATCTCCCCTTGAACTGAATTCAATTCAAAAAACTGTATTGAGTCAGATACCATACAAATCCTCCACTGTAAAGATGAGTAAGTTGTGCCCTTTTAGTTGGTGTTGTGATGCAAGCCTGTAATCCCAGAACTTGGGCTCAGGAGGTTCAAGGTCATCCTCAACTATGTAGGGAGTAGAAGGTCAGCCTGGGCTACATGAAATGTGGTCAAAGAAGAAATAGAAGAAAGAAGAAAAAAGGAGGAAGGAGAAGAGAAACAATGCCCTGTCTCTAATAAACACAGTGGGTGGGGGTAGACAAGGATTTCAGGAGCCATGGGGGTGGGGGGAAGCGGGGATAAGGTCTAGGGTAGTGGTGTGCTGGGTGTACCTCCAGACCCAGAGGAAACCGTAAGAGATTATTCAATTGAAGAAACTTACAACTGAGCCAAAAGGAGCTGTCTAGAAAGGTGGGGAGAGGAGATAAAAAAGGCAGATGAACACAAAGGCTGAGCGCTGAAGGGAACCACGTCAGCCCCTGGGTAAACACGGTATCCCTCAGCTGGCGGCCATCAAGCCATAACCTATTATCAAAGCACCAAGTCACGGTCAGGAGCCCAGGAAATCAGACAAGGAGGCCCCCAGCCACCGTCACACAGAGTTTGAGCTTCGTGTCACAGACCAAGAAAGTGAGAGCATTTAAGCAGGGACTCGATCACCTGTGCCAAGACTATGGTGCAGGTAACAGTGTAGTGTAGAGAAGAGAAAGATTCAATACCAGCTGTAAGGAAGGAAACAAGCTAAAAGCTGCCACAAAAGTCCAATGAAAGATGCCAGCAAATAAATACAGCTTAGAGAAGAAGAGTCAAGTTTAAAAAAAAAAAAAAAAAAAAAGACAGGAATAGTCTCAGACTTGCTTTGTTAGACTACTCAGAATATAGCCTGTAAATTGCTCTAATAAAGTCCTTACTAATATATAGGTATATATATTTGGGTATATGTATAATTACATAATTAGTATATTATATATATGTACATGTATTCTAGTATATAGGTATATATTAGTACAGTCATCAGTTCTGTTTCTTGGAGAACCATTAATAATACAGCTAACAAACAACAACAAAAAATACCATGGCTCCAACTACAGAAGCCACTGGAGGTCAGATGAGGGCTGGCACCAGAAGAACGTCAGATCACCCAGAGAAAAGGCCAAGAGAGAAATCAAGACCAGGAATAGAGTCCCGAGGAGCACATCTGGAAGGGCAAGAAAGACAAGAACTGGTCAGTGAAGCAAAAGGGACAGGAGGGCCAAGGAGCTGCAATGCCTCGGCCATTCTGTGAGACGCTTCCCAGAGAGGGCACACAGAAGACGGTCTAAGCTTAGAGCGACACTGGCCTGTATGCGAGGCAGAGGCAACCCAGACCATGGCGCACCTACCTTTGAGCCAGGACAACTGAGATGTGTCATACTGCAATACACACGAGATCTGAAAAAGGTAGTGAGGAAGTAAACTATCCTGTTATGTATTCTTCTGCTCTGCTTACACAACAAAATATTAGTACTGTGGATGTGTGTGGATGCAGTATAAAAATCATCCTGTTGTTTTCACTTTTTTTTGTTTGTTTGTTTGTTTCTGAGACAGGATTTCTCTATGTAGCCTTAGCTGTCCTGGACTTGTTTTGTAGACCGGGCTGGCCTTGAACTCACAGAGATCCACCTGCTTCTGCCTCCCGAGTGCTGGAATTAAAGCCATGTGCCCCTGTACCCAGTCATTTTTCACTATTTTTAATGTGAAAACACATCAATATTCTGTACCCTGTTTGTGGTGGGACTGCTAAGACAGCCTTATCCTCATTCCCAGGAGCAGCATTTAGGGACGAGCCATCAAAGCCCAGTGTTGGTTGCTGTAGTGTGGACAAGCGCTGGCGTCTCAGCCACGCTGCTCCTAAGATCACATGTCACCTGGGGAGGCAGATCTAGGAGAGACCGATTCTTGCTGCAGCCTTCACTCCACATGCATTTCCAGACCCTCATACTCCAGACCTCCAAGTATCCTAAGTGCCGTGGATGAGAGACAGTAGTAACAGCGACTGTAAATGATAAGTATGTGTGTGAGCTCATTAGAGATAGGCAGTTCAACACTCAGACCCGGGCTCTCTGACCCTATGCCCCACCACCCTGCCATATCCAACAGTTTCACATCCTTAGGTATCTGGCCTCACACAGAAAAAAAGGGCTTATCTCCAGCACCTCACAACCTTCCACCATACTTGAGACAAGAATGCGCTCCTCTTTTGGGGGGGTTGCCCTCCCAACATTTAGCATTTAAACATCCCCTTGCAGGGTTGGCTACAACAAAGTGATATGGCCACGTCCTTTGTTAGGGAGGCTCACAACATATATGTCTGGCAAAGGTCAGGACTATATCCACCTGAGTCAGTGTTCTGTTACCATGGTAACAGTAAGACAGAGGTTGGCCAAAAAATCTGGACACAGGGGTCTTTTTCTCAGGCCGATACTCCAACCAAGGACCATGCACAGAGATAACCTTGAACCCGTGTTCAGATGTAGGCCAAAGCAGCTCAGTGTCCAAGTGGGTTCCCTAGTAAGGGGAACAGGGACTGTCTCTGACATGAACTCAGTGGCCTGCTCTTTGACTGTCTCCCCCTGAAAGGGGGGGGGGCAGTCTTACCAGGCCACAGAGGAAGACAATGCAGCCAGTCCTGATGAGACCTGCTAGACTAGGATCAGATGGAAGGGGAGGAAGACCTCCCCTATCAGTGGACTGGGGGAGGGGCATGAGTGCAGGGTAGGATTGGGAGGGGATGAGGGCGGGGGCTATAGGTGGGATAACAAAGTGAATAAATTGTAATTAATAAAAATAAAATATTTTTTTAAAAAAGACAGAGGTTGGCAACTAGAGAGGAAGAGGGATGATATATGAAGACACAGAGGCTATGAAAGAGCCCTGGCCAGTTCCATCCATCGTAGGACCATCCCTACCCCAGTGAGGACCCCAACCCCATGAGGTGGGCAGAGGGGCTTCAGACCACTACTCTGGGTGATGTCCTAAGCAATTCCCCTGATCTCCCCAGGAACTCCTTTCCTAATTGTTTCACTTTATTTCCTGACTAATGAATAAACATATATATATATATATACACATACATACACACAATTACATGCATATGTGTGGTTTTCCTAATTGATCTGAAGAACTTTTTATGGTATCCATTAGATATTATTTTTTATTAGTTGGTGTGGTATGTAGTATATGTGTCCATTTGGGCAAGCTCCTGCGTCTATGGGTGCACATGAAGAGGCCAGAGGAGACACTGGGTCCTCTACTGTTTTCAGTTTACTATTTTTGTTGCTGCTGCTGTTTTTCTTATTGTTGAGACATGGTCCTTCAATCACTCTCTCCCCCTCTCTCTCTTCCTCTTTCTCTCTCTCTCTCTCTCACTGAACCTGAATCACTGATTCAGCTAGGCATCCAGACAGCAAACTTCTGGAATGCTCTTGTCTTCAGCATCCTCCAAGAGGGTTATCAGCACACATGGCTATACATGTCTTTTATTTGGTTGTTAGGGATCTGAATGCAGGTCCTCTTGCCTTCACAGGAATTATTTTTACCCACTGAGCAATCCCTCCCAGCCTTTCAGTCTACATTTTTTTTCATTTTCCATTATTATTATACCTTCTCGCTCACAAAAAAAAGGTCCTTCATTATTCATTATTCTTAATTCCCAAATAAACTCTTACCTGCCAGTTTGCACTTCTTCACTTTGTGTGTGCGTGTATGTGTGTGTACATCTGCACAAGCACCTGAGGTCAACACCTGGTACCTTCCTCAGTGCTTATCACCTTTATACTTTGAGACAGGGGCTCTCAGCCATTTCAGCCAGGCTGGCTGGCCGGTGAGCCCAGTAATCTTCCCATCACTACCTCCCAATAACAGGGTTACAGGCACACGCAGCCAAGCCAGCCTTTACATGGGTGTTAGGGATTTGAACTTAGATCCTCTTGCTTTCATGGCGAGGACACTTACTCACTAAGCCACCTCCCCAGTCCTACTTAGTAACATAACATATAATTTTTAAAATTTTTTCCTGAGCCATAAGCACCTTGAAAGTGAGAAAATATATATCAACCTCACTAACCAGCTAAAGAAAAAGAAAACTCTATAATATTTTATTATGTAGAAAGAAAATCAAACTACCAAGAAGAAAAACTCCAAATTTCAATAGAAATATCTTTACTAATATTCCCTCATTTTTCAATTATCTTTACACAAAATAGCCCATACATACATATATTCATAGAAAAACTACACCATGATTACGGTAATTTTTTCTGCTTATCCATGTATTCTCAATTATTTGCAATCACTACATATAAGTTCCGTGGATGAAAGATTCTATGTGAGGAAGAAAGTAAAATGAAGGTGCTAAATTAAAGTACACTTACAGATGCAAGACTAATGCTGGGTTTGACGACAACGTCTCTTTTTAAGTTGTCAATGATCTACAATAGAGCCATTCAGACAGCGTCTGAGAGGCTTGAAAATGCATACAAATCGCTTCTTTACATAAGAAAGTGAACTTCCAGAAACCCACTGAAAACTGAGATGCAAAATTAAGCTCAAGGACACCGGTAGGAGCCTAACGGTTAGCTCCCAACACCTACAACTCACCAAAGAATGAAAACCCACAAATAAATGAAAGAGAGGAGAAAGAAAAGGGCACACTAATGCCCTGTGCTTTCCAATTCAGGAGGTCAACAATGAAATACGACCCCAATATGTCAGGAAAGCAGCAGCTGTCCACTTTTGAGGCTCGGCATAAATATTGATGGAACTTCACGCTTCATAACCCTTCGTGCTCTTAGATTACATTTTTATTTCTTAAAAATACAGAAACAAAAGGAAAACTTGGAAAAGGTTCTCAGATGAAAAACAGTCTGGGCCATTGCCTGGCACAAAGGCCCCAGCGTGGCATCTGACTTCTGGAGCATGGCAGTTCGGGCCCAAGACAGTCTACAAAGAAATGCCTCATCTATCTCCTCCCGCTCTTCAATTTGAATGTGAGGGACAAGAGAGTATTTCACTGCACAGGAACAAAGCATGTCTGAGTGCTGCAGATCTGTGGCAGGAAATGCAAGAAGCGCTGTCCCCAGGTCTCCTGGGACATCTGCTCTGTGGCGTACTGTCTCCTCCCACACGTGGGATAGACGCAGAACATCGGGACGGTGGCATTTTCATTAAACCTGAGAATGTTTCATGTGTTAAAGCTCTTTCAAAAGATGACTACAGTTTTCCATAAAGGAAATATATATGGGCCTAAGCATGGTGGTACATACCTGCAATCCTAAAACTCAGGAGTAGAGACGGGGGGGGGGGGGGGAATCAAGAGTGAAGGCCAATATAGCCTAAGGAGACAGAGACAGAGATGAAGAGACAGAGAGAGAGGTGCCCCACATTTTTTTAATCAACCTTAAAATAGAAAACAGAATGCTGGGATCACTAGAATCAATACCAGAAATATGATAAAACTTAAGGTTAAATTTTGATTAAATACTGATGCAGCTACAAAAAGTTTTCGAGTTTTCTTTTTTTGAAATTAAAACTTCCCTGAATGTTAGCTTACTGCTGCCAACCCAACCATCTATTAAATAAAATGCAAAAGTGAAAAGCTATAAACCATAATATACGAGAGTGAGCTAAATACAGTGACCTTCAGCATCATAGTAAGAAAATGACCAAGGGCTGGCGAGACGGCTCAGCAGGTGAGGGAGTTCGCTGCCAAGCCTGGTGCCCTGCGTTTGCTCACACTGTGGGGGAAAGAACCGAACCCTAAGTTGTCCTCTGACCTCCACATGTACACCACGGGATGTGTGTGCAAGCACACACACAATCTCACTCACACACGGTATGTGGAGGGGGAGATGGGAAAGAAACAGAGATGATGCATGATCCTAAAAGCTCTGGCTCTTTATTGCTACAGCCAGGTTCCATACATTCTACATGTCATCTGCCAAGGTTCCACAATTTCCCTCTGCCCTCTCACTGTGGACATACGCAAAGTCTCACCCAGGGAAGCTGTTATTAATACACTATCTGTGCCTCATCTATTTCAAGATGGTAGATAAGAAAGTTACATGAATTAAGACTCAGTGCTTGAAACAATGTCATTGGCATTTTCTACACCTGACATGGAAGTTACTAAAGGCCAGACCACTACTTGGCTCAGGAAACACAGGTCAGAGACTTTGTGATCACTGTTTCCAGAAATAAATGTTATTAAAAGTTTGCACACTTACAAGCATTCTAGGGACTCTGCTAATTTTAAATCAGTAAATTCCTCATATGATTTTAAATGGCAACTCTGTATTACATTCAACCTAAGACTATGTTACATACAGCCAGGCAGAGATTAATTGTATCTGAAGAAAAATCAACATTGAGCTTTACAGAACAAACTCATGACAGACTGCTGCGGGGAAAGATGACTTTTGAAAAGCAGTTTATTTACTTGCATTCTATGCCACTTTCTTTTCATAGTTCCCCAAATTCTCTTTAGAAAGCGGGCTTCAATTAATAGCTAACATACCTTTCTATATGGCCATTTAAGATGAAGCCACAGTTCATTTGTGTGTTAAGTCTGCCATCTTCTGGTAACATATGGAACTGTATCTACTGTTGACCAGCAATTTGGAAATCCCTCCTATTATCTCTCACACTGTGACAGTTTATCAACCTTTCTTTAAATGGCTCGCTCACTTACA
The DNA here is from genome assembly GCA_028658305.1 of Pachyuromys duprasi. NCBI lineage: Eukaryota > Metazoa > Chordata > Mammalia > Rodentia > Muridae > Pachyuromys > Pachyuromys duprasi. Next base: position 46,198,698 of record CM053761.1, read on the forward strand.
CAATCACCATATAAGCACCATAAGAAAAATTTAAATCTCTGCAGGTACTGGTCTCTGTCTTGAGAAAATCAACACTGCACCTGGTAAAACAGACTGTATGCTAAGTGAATTGTCTTCTCAATGGAAATCATTATAATGACCTCAGGCCCTGGGTAGTAAACATTGAAGAATCATTATACAAACCAAAGCCCTCCCACTTCTGCACTTCTCCATCCCAGAAGTGAGACGTAATTCATAGGAGAACAGAAGCCATACTCACCAATCTATAGATTCCTCCTAACAAATAATCCTGGAGATGGGCCACACTATGATAGCACCTGTCATTTCTATAGCTCACCATCGCACGTAAGCTGTGACATTGTGTTCTTGAAGAATTATAGAGAGAGCCCTCCTCAGCTGAAGAGAAGACATCAGGGAGCAAGCTTTCTGTCGCACAGAAGTGTCACTGCATCCCCTGGCTTGTGGTTTCTCCTCTACCTTTAAACTGGCAGCTTGGCATCTCCAGGTCTCCTAGACCCTGCTGCTTCCCTCCCTTCTTGGTGGAAAGATGTTTGGGATTACACTGAGCCCACTGATGACCCAGGAAATCCTCGCTCTCAAAATCCCTAATCCTATCTGCCCAGTCTCTTTTGACAAGTAACATTCTCAGGCTTCATGAACCAGGAGAGGGAACCACAGTGTTCTCTAAAATAGAAACAGTATAGACCACTGTTTTCTTATTTTAAAAAAGCTCAAGATGATCTACATTTTTGCCTCACCTGATTTTAATTTTTATTTAATATGCATGTATTATATTTATTTCATCCCTTCCTGTTCTCTCCACCCCCACTCCAGCTCAAATTCATGGCTTTTTTCCCTTTGTTTGGGGTTTTTTTGTTTTGTTTTGTTTTGTTTTTGGTTGGTTGGTTGGCTGTGTGTGTGTGTATATTGAGAACTAACCTACCAGGAAGCTCATCCTTGAAAAAGACTAATTCTCCCTCTCTCCACATGGGCCCGTGAGATTCCCCCATCCATGTTAGCATGTCAACTGTCATTGTTTACACAGCCATCATGGGTGTAGCTTTCCTGTAATATCTACAAGGCACAATCTTCCTGCAGATTTTCTGGTCCTCTGCCTTTTACAAGCTTTCCACCCCATCTTCCTCTATGTTCCCTGAGCCTTGGATGTAATGGTTGTGTTGTGTAGTATCAATTGGGACTGGGCCTTCCACAATAAGTTGTCCTCTGTATTTTGGACCAGTTGTCTATTTCTGTAATGGTCTCTGTCTGCTAAAAAAAATTAAAAAAAAAAAAAAGCTGTAAGAGAAGGGGGGAGTTACACTCCCTGTGACTATAAGGATGTTAGAATGCAGACAGGAATTACACTGGTTGGAGAATGGCAATAGCAAGTCCTCTAAGATCCATGACCTCACTAGCCTTGGGCAGATGGCTGGGTTTCCAGAACCAGCCTCGATTTCCCTCCTGGGCCTTAAGTCCAACTAGACAGCTGTGGGTAACTGTCAAGATTAGAGGTGGCATGCCATGCTGGTCACTGTTGTGGCTCACAGACATCACCGCTGAGTAGGTCTCTTTTATTGCTTCCTTCTCTTGGTAGCTTGCGTAACACCTTCTGGTGCTATGAAAGCTAGCCTCCAAGAAGTGGCTTTGAGGCTAGATCTAGCTCTAGTCCTCTAAGTCCTGCGTCTGAAATGCATGGTGTCTTTAGCGACTGCCTTAGCTTCGACTGATCTGGCAAACCAGAGTAACAATAACCTTCATTGTTGGGGAGTGTCTCGGACTCTCCTGACCAAAAGAAGATTTCTCATGCCTGGTCATGATGGTTTTGTTAAACTGTCTATGGTTCTTATAGGGAGCTGTCACACAAATTGCATAACTTCATTTAAACTACACACACACACAGTATTGTGCCTGATTTTAGGTAAATGTAAAATGATGTGACTCCCTAAGGCCTTTTTAAAGATCTGTAGTGTTATTTTCCCCCCTCCTCCCTAGGGTTCACCTAGGTCATTCTCACTGGAGGCCATTTCTGCAGGTCTAGTGGGTGGGTGGGGTGTACTCTCTTGACCTTTTATACTGTTTATTTGTGATGAGACCTGGACAGATGGATTTCTTTCATTGGTTGTATGTTGGACTGTATGTCTGATGTAGATACAGCAGGCTAGGCCAGGGCTCTGGCTGTGGGTCTTTCACTGGATGTGAGGACTGGGAAAGGCGCAGGTTGGCTGGGGTCAGGCAGACTCACCAGGCTAGGCCAGAGCACAGGATGTATGAGCAGGCCATGGGGGCTAGGTATGGTCCAGGTGGGACAAGGTCAGATGGACACAGGGGACTGGGCTGGCACACAGTATGAATATCTTGGGCCAAGCCTGAGGTTTGGGGATGGTACAGGCAGGGTACACCAAACTGGACTGGTACACAGGATATATAAACAGGATTAGGCCTGAGGACTGGAGAGGGTGCAGATGGGCGAGGGCCATGCAGGCTCACCAGGCTGTCAGGGTACAGAATGTGCAGGCCTGGAGGCAGACTATGACACAAGAAGGATAAGGTCAGATGGCCAACTGATCTGAATGCTTAGTACCCATGTCCCATACTTTTTCATCTCTCCTTGTCGTTTTTATACATAATGTTAAAAAAAAAGCAGAAATCTCTATAGATACTCCCATCAATATACAGAATCGCCTCATCAATCATCCTCCATGGTACTTATTGTCCACACACAGCTAAGAAATCTTCAGCAAGTCACTCAACTTTCTTGAGTTTAACTTCTTTGTATGCTTGTATCAAAGCTGTAAAAACATATCACTTGGAAATTTATGAGGCATGGAACCAGAAATAGCATTTATTGTCGTCTGTGTGTGAGGTGCAAGGCTGAGTGCTTTGTGAGTACTCTGCATTGTTTCAGGCCAGTAAGAACTGGGAACAGCTCCACGAAGCAAACAGTGCATGAACAGGTGTGCATGCACGCATAGACACACGCACACACACATACACAAGGGGGTTTGAGTATGTGGAAAAGTCATAATTCTGGCCCCATCTATAATTTGAAAAACAGATGAGCCCCACACCACAAGCCCTCAAAAAATAGTTCCTGGCCATTCCATAAATGCATCTAACCATTTATTTTATGTGCCACTCAGAAATAGCATCAACAGTTCCTATTCTGCTTCCTAGCACTTATGGGTCCAGCTATACATAGCACACACAAATACTAGAAACCACACAGCTGCAGACCAAGGCAAATCAGTGACCAAGGCATTTAATTCATTATTTTTCCAAGAACTGCACTCAGAAGGGGGCCTCTAGGGAGAGAGGCCACATTCACAAGCCAATATTGTCTTAGGAATGAGTTTGCTTCTCACAAGTCTCAGAGTCACACAAATGTAGCTAAACCTAACTTCCTTTAATGCTGCTGTTCTTAGAGAGGGGGATTCAGTTTTCCAATTCACAACATAATGACTGGCCACATTACACTCTCACTGCTCAAAATAGTTCCTTTAACTTCATAATATATGAACATCGTGCTGTTACTGTAAAACTCAACTTCGTTTTCTTCCATCAACTGATTGTGTTCCAAAACCCAAAGTTAACACATCTTCCCTTTCCTCTTGTATCCTAACTAAATAGCATAGTGAAAGATGCCACTGAAATCATACATCAAGGCTATCTGAGCTAAAGCTGCATACTGTATTAGAAAAATGAGACTCTTCAAGATGGAAAACCTGCAAAGGTCAGAAGGGACATCAGCAAGAACTCTTCAAGGTCACACATCCCTCATCACTCTCACATGTAACCACCACAGGTTACATGACTACACATAGGTGGTGCCAAGCCAGGGTGAGCCCTGACTGTCTCCTGCCTCCTCTTCATGCCTGTGTGCTGGGCCTGAGGTGGCTGGGACAGCTCAGAAGATGGAGCAATGTAGACTGCATTGAACCAGTAAGCTCTGCTGGAGAACTCTGGCAGCCACTCAACATACATCAGTCAAGGGGTACACGGAAGGAGTGTCGTTTAGAAGCTCTTCTAGAAAACATTCCCTTCTCTGCTGATTCCTCTTTGGCCTCTCTGAAGTTCACTGTCTTTCTTATAGGCCCTCCTCGGGCTGTGGTGACCTCCAGCTTACCATGCTCTCTTCAGCCAGACAGCTGCCAGACACTGATGCAGAAGACCCAGGTAGGCTCACTGTCGCTCTTCTATGCAGAATGCCAAAGAATGAAAGCCAAGCCTTACCAGACCAAGCAGATCCTCTGCCGACAGTCCCACCTCACCTAGACAGCCCCGTCATACTACACTCCAACAATGAGGAACTTGAAACTGCATGGCACATGCTCTCCAAGACTTTTTCTTGCTTCCACTCAACAAAACATCATATTGTATAATGCAAGGTAATAAAATTGCAGGATAGTTGGCATTCCTGGTAAATAATATTTTAGCTGCCCTTGCCACCAAAAAAAGAGAAGAAAAGACTAACTATGTAAGGTAAGATATATGTTGACTTGTTCACTACAGTGACCATTTTACTACCTGGGCCTATTCTATAACATCAATGTATAGTCTTAAATACATACAATAACATCTACTTCTTAAGTAAGGAGGAGAGAAGGCTTTGCAAGGGTAAGCCCTTAAGTTTAGATCCCCAGAACCCACATATCTGGATAGGCATGATGGCCACTATAAACTCAACATTCAGGAATCAGAGACAGGGGATCCACGAGGCAAGCTGTCTAGCTGGACTAGTTGAGTATGTGACTAGTAGGCTGAGCAAGAAGCCTTCAGTGAATAACATGGACAGCTATAGATAAGGCACCAGATGTCAACTCCAGGTCTCCACGTGCATGCACACACACCAAGGCTTATATGTGTGTCCTCAAACATGCATACACATACATGTGCATACCAAATGCACACAAGTAAATTGGTTAGATCCAGCAGGCTCAAAGGTTAAACATTCTGTGAGACATCTTCTAAACTGACACCTCATCACCCAGCCCCATCCAGAAAAACCTTTAGGCTTCCTTCCCTTTAGGCTCTCACTCTACCATGGACTTCCTTTCCTTAAACCTTCTGAGCCACTTGAGTACACCGTGTGTCTCCTGCCCATTTTCTGTCCCTCTACCTCACCCTAGACACGGGAGACTCAGATCTAGATCCATAATGTCAGGCAAAGACAGCAAAGGTGGAGGAAACTAAGATGAGCTGAACAAGTCATAAAACAGTCTAAGAGAAGAATGCAGAGGCTTCTATGAGCTATAAAAGGTAATAGAGATGGGCTATTTCTACTGAACAGCTTTTTACACAATTCTATGGTTTAGAGTTGCTAAGGTGAAATGTCTGCCTACTTCATATACGTAATGCACTGGGTAAACCACGTGTCCCAGGCACATGGGAAAGCAGTGTGACGGTGTCCTTGAACATAGGCATGTGCTCACATTGCACTGAAGAAAGAAAGCACTTGTTTGATTTCAGAGAGCTTGGGTGGGTAGCAGTGCTGCTTTGGCTTCTAATTGTATGACGCTAAAGGTAACACTCACACATCTCCCGGTTCATTTTCAACTATAAGCAGCCTCCCCCGCAGCATCATGGCCAGTTCCGTCTTATCCCATCACTGCACTGTCTGGAGCCCAGGAGAGGAGATCCTACTGTCCCTCCCCAACCTATGCCCTACGGCTCAGTAACACAACTGAGCAGGCGTTAGAAAAATACTACAACTGAAAGAAGCTGGCTTGGTGATTCATGCCTGGAATCTAGCACTCAGGAGAATGAGAGGAAAATCAGGAGTTTAAGGCCAACCTGGGTCATACAGCGACACCTTAACTTTTTTTTCTTTTAAAATGTTTTATTAATTTGTTTATTCCAGTTATATCCCAGTCATAGGCCCCTTCTTCCTTTCCTTCCCTTCCTACCCTCTCTCCCACACACCCCCTTCCCTGTTCCTCAGAATAGGGGAGCCCTTTCACCCACACACCCCAGCTCATCTACCTACTCACATAAAGACTGAGTTTGCCTTCTTCCCTGTGGCCTGAGGGCAGCCCCATCATGGGGAAATGATAGTAAGGGGAGCACGGACTGGAGCTGGACTTGAGATGATTGTAAATAGCCTAATAAAGGTGTTGGGAATGGAATCTACAGGATTCCAACCTACAGTCCTCTACAAGAACAACAAGCGCTCCTAACTGCTAAGCCATCTCGTATTTTTATTTTATGATACTAGCAGGACAAACAGAACTGCTTACATCCATCCCCCTAGGGAAAACACAGCCAACACCAGCCTGTGCTCTGAGCTTTTTAACTGAGAAACATACTTCAAGTCCTCAGAGCACTTAGCCAAGCAGATCATCTGGTGGGAAGTGTAATACCCTGTGTATCCAGTGAGAGCCGGCGGGAGTGGACTGGTACAGCAGGTCCATCTGCATTGCAGTTACCAGAGGAGGGAACCCTTAATGTCTCCAGCTACAAGACTCTCCAACAGCCCAAGTCTTTAAGAAAACACTAGAGCAGGCGGCAAAACTCACCTAACGTCCCTACATAGAAAAGCCAAGTCCATACATATGGGTATTGCTCTCTGGGGTTATTTACCTTGCAGAGTCCCCACCACCATCTCCAAAGACCTTCCTCTGCAGCCAGCCACACAGGCAGCTGACTCCATGGCAGGTGCTCCCTAGGTCACATTTGGTGAAGTTGTCTTAGACGCTGCCAGAATAGCATGTACAAAACAAGATATATTTTATCTGCTGGTTGTTTCAGTCATAAGTGAGAATGGGTTTGAAAAGCACAACCAACCAGCACCTGTGTGGGGGACCCCTATGTCATTGTGCATGCATTTAGTTCACATGGGGCTGCTTTTGGATGCAAAGAATTTTCAATGTTCTTGCATTTTTGAAAGTAACAGAAACCAAGCTCTAAGAAGCATGCGATTCAAGGAGAGGAAAGTCTGAAAAGGGTTAGAGCACCAGCGCTACTAGGTAATGGTGCCAACACCATTAAGGGAAAGCTGCCGCACCTTGAACCTCATTATGGATTCTGCTTCTCACAGGACTTGTTCTATGTGTGATGAAAACCGGGCTGGGAAATAATTGAGGTAGGGATTTAGAGATTTGGTACAACAAACTTCCTAATAAAATGGCCCAAACGGGACTCTTCTTGCTGTGGTTACATATTAAATCTTATCTGATCGATTTCTCTGTATTCCAAATTGTAAGCAGAAGGCAGAAGGCTGTGATTAGAGTCATATTGATTCACCATTAACATTTAATCAAGCAGCTGCTATAGCTACAGGGAATGCTTATTACTTTGGCAGTGTTCGTTTCTTTCCAAGTTGCTTTTCTAATCGCTACAACAAGGAAACTGGATATATTCAATACCAAGAAAATACAGCACTGTTTCTAAGGAATCTGTCTGCAGCGTAACAAGGCTGGTGAGAGCAAAGACGCTGCCTAGGAATGGTGCGGTGACTTACTCCCCGTTCCCTAGGCTGTGTACCTCTGAGCAGCGACTGCTAGGACTGAGTTTCCTGCTCCGTTTATTTTACATATGAAATTGTACTTCCTGGGCCCACTTGCTTCCTTCTCTTATTTTTAGCACCATCCACATGAAACTGGAACACAAAGTTTGTGGTCTACGAAACGAAAACAAGATACTATAAATGGAAGGAGGTAATATATACACTTGTTAAACAGTTTGACCCTGAACTTGAGAGTTTTGAACTAAGTTTCCAGACTATTAATATATTAGAACACTTCTATAAACTTCAGAAGTCTGGAAAACTTTTTAAATTTGGTATTTATCCTTGAGAAATTCAAACATGTCTGAAATATGATCATAAGCACCCTGAGCCCCGTTTCTTCCCTTCAACCCCCACATCCTCCTCAACGTGTCCCCTTACAAACTTGTGCTCTGTTTCTAATAGCCCACTAGGTCCGGTCAGTGCTGCCCACATATGCATGGATGCAGGGCCTTCCACCTGGACAAGGAACCTACCACTGCCACATCCAAGGAAGTCTGCTTCTCCCATCCCAGCAACCAAGGCAAGAATGGGGCCTGGAGGTCATCTACCCCTCTGAAGTCTGGAAAACTTTTTATGAAATAAATGAGTTTTACTATCACATTTTTAAAATTATTTTTAATTATGTGTCTGTGTGTCTGTATGTGGGTCTTTGCGGGGTGAGAGAAGCTGCCACAGAGGGCAAAGGTGTCAGATCCCTAAAACTGAAGTTACAGGTGGCTCTGAGGTACCTGATATGGGTTCTGGGAATTGAACTAAGGTCCTCAGGAAGAACAGTACAGGCACGTAACTACTGAGCTATCTCTCTAGCTGCACTCCCAACAAATGAGTTTTAAATCAACTAGAAGTCAACACAGAAAATGCTGCATGCCTCAAGCCCTCAATATATGCACCCCCTGCTCACCAGTTCTCCTCCTAAGTGCCTCTGGAGTCACAGAAATGATAAACAGGCATTGAGATAAGGCCTTGCTACCTAAGGAATCAAGGAACCCTAAGTGAAGCAGTGATTATGCATGTCCTAGAGCTGTGTCCTTGCTCTTACAGATGCGTGGCTCTCAACTCTAAGACCTGCCCCCCATCCACCTCATGTCCAAAAGTCTGCACAACAAAATTAAATTAAAAGGCTCCAATTCATTGAAAATAATGACTACAGAGTGATTCCAGGACAGCCAAGAATACACACAGAGAAGCTCTGTCTCGAGAAGGAAGGAAGGAAGGAAGGAAGGAAGGAAGGAAGGAAGGAAGGAAGGAAGGAAGGAAGGAAGGAAGGAAGGAAATATAAGCCAAATGACAACTATATTTGGGGCTGATCAATGCAACATGAAATTACAAAATAATGGATAATGGCGAGGCTAGAGCTCGAGCTTGGGTATAGCTTAGTTTTAGGGGGCTACACAGAAGACTCTGGGCTCAAGCTGTTATGGGGAAGAACTGGGGAAGCACATCATTCAGTGAAATACTTGCCTCACAAGCATGAGGACCTGGGTTTGATCCTAGCACCCATGTAAAATGCCAGGCCCAGTGTTCCAGGGCAGGAGACACCAAACACCTGGATTTCATTGCGGTGACAGACAGGCCAGAGTTTCTGCCACAGTGCCTGCCCTGCACCCCACTCCTGTTCATAACCAAGGCTGCTACTTCACTCTTCCTTAACTTCTCTGTGATTAAGTACCTAAAACAATGTGTAGAGGTCATTCTGGGAAGATAGTTCCAATTCAGCTACACTAATACAAACAACACCAGCCAAACTTATATCGATAACCTTTTTTCATCCCTTTAATTCTATCTCTATAATGAGATTTCAGCGCTGCCTCTTACAATAGTACACAATGGGCTTTTCTTACATCCTAAGTCATATTCAATCCATTCATATTTATTGGGGTTTTACCACATTCTCTGATAGAAGCATTGCACAGTAAACTCTGACACAGTAATACAGTTTGTCTAGCATTTTAAAAGCTCTGAATTTGATCCTCAGCACCAAAATAAAATAAGATAAAATAAGATAAATATATTATATAATATATAT
>CM053761.1:46208727-46304832 GCA_028658305.1 Pachyuromys duprasi
TTTTAAATTGAAATAAAATTATATCTAAAAAACAAAAAAGATACATACAATTTTTAGATTTTTATCTTTAAAAAATGTTTAAAGCTGAAACGATCATTTGTAGAAACAACACAGGCCTAATTTACATTTCTGAAATATTTTATACACTTTTTTATAGACTTTTGCTCACCACTTCTCCTGCAGAGGCAGCCAGCATGTGCTTCAAGGGCCTGAAGTGAGAAGCTGAGTCAGTGTGTAGCAAATATTTCACATATTCGTAGGTGAGAAAAAATGCAGCAGCTGAAATGTAAAAGTAAAGTCTTTTAAGTGTAAATAAATACCTCATCTACCAAGGAATGTCTCTCAAAAGCTGTGACCATAATTATTAAATTACAAGGTAATAAATGGTAAGTGCAAGCCCTTTCCACCCTCTTACAGAATTTACCAAACCTGATGTATATGACTGAGCTTGGGCTTTGGAAAATGCAGGAGACATGATCCTATTCAAAGTACACTTCACAGGTAGCCTGGCCCCACCATTCCCTGATGAGGGACTTAGAGTTTCCTAGCAAACTTTTTAGAAAGGACTATGGGCTTCACAGATTCAAAATATCATTGCACCAAGTCATCAAAATAAGTAGCTGCACTAAGTTATAAATTAAGACACATACCTTAAATGTCAATTCTAAAACGTTTACTGCTGACTATGTAAAATAACCACGCTACTTTTCACTACTTCAATTCATCCTTATAAATACCAGCTACTTTATTAAAAATGGGAGTCAGTCCCAGGCGTGGCGGTGCACACCTTCAATCCTAGCACACTGGAGGCAGGGGCAGGCTGATCTCTGTGAGTCTGAAGCCAGTCTGGTCTACATAGCAAGTTCCAGGTTAGCCAGGGTTACATAGTGAGACCGTACCTTAGGGGGAAAGAGAAAAGGAAGTCAATAGAAAGCTACCTTTATTGCTGTAAAGTTATCAGAGCTGCACATGAGGCTTTAAAACTTTCTGTGTACTATCAATCAAGAGATTTTTTTTCCTCTTCTGTAGGAGATAAGGCACAGAGGTAAAAGAGGCAACAAATTCATCTTCTGAAGACATGAGAGCACTAAACAACCAGTAAAACTGCCTGAAAGGGGGAACCATTTCCCAAAGTCACCCAGTGCGTAAAGGGCCCATAGGTTGCTCCCGTGAGTAATTAAAAATACAACAGCTGTAAGTAACTGCATCTGGGCTACTCCCACATGTGATTCCTCACATAGCTTCCCTCACTGTGGCTCATTCACTAATTAGGGCTCTACTGCATTCAGCTTATGTTCTGCAGGTGCATGCATTCCCTAAGCCCCGCCCCACCCCAGGAGAAAGGAGGAAGTTACGGGCTTCCATCCTTGCCTACCTCAAGCTTGTCATTTATAGCTTGCATTTAAGTTCCGGCCCCTGCCAAACAAGTAGCCTACAAAAAGGCTCTACTAATTGGAAGTGATGGCCCAGTGCAGGTTTAAGGAAAGCTCTGAAGGGACAAGAAAGTGGGCAGCCTTCACCCACACCCCCACGAACAAAACCCCAGATTGGCGCTCCTTCTGTTAGGCTCTTTTCTAAAAGGGGAGTGGGCTCTTTAAAAGGCTCCCTCTCCCGCTCAGTCCTTCACCTGTGCTGGCTCTGCTTTCAGAACTGTCCACAGCCAATAATGCTTACAGTGGGTTCTGCCTTCACACAGACAGAGCCTTAAACGGATAACAAAAGAACAGTGTTTCCATAAAGGAAAGTTGGACTCATCCAGAATCTATAGAAAACCCCATTCCTAAAGGCTGCCCTTTAACTCTGCCACTTTATGGTGCAAAATGCAAAAAAGTTTGGACATAACCTTCCCAGAGACAGACAGGCACACAAACACACATGTGTACCTGTGTGTGTGTATTCAAATTCAAAATTACATTATGCATGCAAAGGCCATGAAGGAGGTAAAACAGTCCCATGAGCTTAATTACATGTACCACATACACCCCCCCCAGTGATGTCACACCTACCTGAATCCTTGCTGCAATACGTGTGAGCTAAAGAACCACAAAAGCCACAAGACCTGGTGACCAAAAGCTATGAGCCTAGAGCATATTCCTTTGCAGTTCTCCTGCTCAAAGGTCCTCAAACTTGTCTACCAAGAGGATTACCTTGGGGTTCTTTTTAAACCACCAGTGTCCTGGACATAGCTGAGAGTAATTAAACCAGTCTGCGGGGGACCACTGGCAACAGTGCCATGAGCTCCGTGTTCGGTCATTCTTCTTGGGACAACGCTATCCTTCGCCCATACTTAGAAACATGAACTCTACAAAGTGGGGATCCCAAAACAGCTCATTGGCTAATATTCAAAGAATGAAGACACACTAAGAGTCAGGGGTAACTGCAGGAGTGACTCCTGGGGGGTGGGGAGAAAGTGAAGCGACAACAAAGGGACGGAGAACCTACTCCTTCTCTGCACTACAAGTTTCTGTGAAGACTGTGTTCAAAGACTAGGCACGGACCCATAACATACTCACTCATTATCCTGGGAAAGAAACAAACCTAAGGATTTAAGAAGCCCCTAGAGCCATGAGACTGTGGACGTATGCTGTGCATCACTTTTGCTAGTTGGCTTAGTTTACTTTTGAGCATTAAATGCACCCATCAGGGACGAGGAATTGGGAAGTGGATACAGCCTCAAGAGAACACTGCCTGCTCGGCATGTGCAAGGTCCCGGAGTCCATCCAGAAGAAAAATAAAGCATCCATTGGTAAACAATTAAAATCAGGTAAGTAACTGGAAATAGATACACTCCGAAGTAGATAAAAGTAAAAACACATCATCCTAGTTACCAAATGAAAACACCAAAAGTCAGGACCCTTTAAAGCCCAAACAACAGGCATTGGCCGTAGAGTATCCAGGACAAAACAAAGCACCAGCCTCATCTAAGAGCAATTTAAGATTAGCAATGCCTCTCAGTCTCACCTGCTCACATCCCAAAGCAGTGATCATGCTGAGGTCACATGGGAAGGTCTGAACACTCCTTTATAAAGCTGCCTGAGAATTCTAGTGCACAGGCAAGGTTGAAGACTACTACATTAAGGAATCATGAAGAAAAAGCAACATTTTAAAGACTCTAACTAGGGGCTTAAATAGCAAAACCATTTTTAAAAGATTATATTTTTGCTGCTTCTTTTTTTTTTTTAAATAAACATCCTGGAATGGAATCTACAACACTCTCTGAATTTGAATTCTGTTTAAATACAATCAAAGAACAAAAATAAATGCAGAAGAGCAGCTGTAACACATTGGAAACTTTACACAGATAACATCTTATACTAACCTGAAAATAAACCCATTGTCTTGGCTTCTGAGCAGTGTGACTACTAATACCCTTACCATTAGGAAAGGATCCGACAGCTGTAGAAGGGACGCCAGCATATATTCCACGAAAACCTCCAGCCTTGTTGAATCCTTGGGGGCTCTGCAGCCTTGTCTTAATCGTATCCAAAGGAAATAATATCAAGTCAACGGAGGCACCTGCTACCCCTCCAGCCTGTGCAAAGGGAGGAGGAAGAGAAGAGAGAAAGGTGAGCTCTCAGCCACGTAGGGACAGGAGACTGGAGTTTTTTCTTCTTCCTCTCCCATGCAGGGTCAGGGCTGTGAACGCCTGCCCATGCTAAGCAAGCACTCCATTTCTGCACTACCTCCCAAACCCTGAGAAAGTTTTAAACTGATTTCTTACATCATTCAGTCCACAAATTTCGCTGCAATACTCAAAGGACTTGCATTTTTATACTTATCGATTGTGCTACATTTGCAACTTGTATTTTTTTTTTACTTTTAATGAATTAAATATATTTTTAAAATAAAAATAAAGCTCATTCTTGATTTACTCTCATAATTCAGTAACTATTTGAAGCCATTTTAACAAAAAGAAGAGAGTACAAAGTATCCTAATTACTCAAGTAGCTACTTTTATTAGTTTCTTGTGTCTTTCAAAATTACCGTAAGCATGTTTAAGGAAGCAGTCACTCTTTTCTTACTTGTTTTGGTTTCTTTGTTTTAAATTTTGTATGTGGTGTATGTACTGTTCCTGAAGGTGTGTACAGAGCAGAGTAGACAACAGGCATCTTTCCCTGATTGCTCTTCACCTTACTTTTTGAGATAAATCTCACTAAACCTCAAACTTATGAACTCAGTTACAGTAGCTGACCAGTGAGCTTCATAGCTTCCTCTCCAACTCCCCTCCTCTCTCTTGAGACCTGAGAGAACAAATTAGCCTTGAATTCCTAAACCTTCTGCCTCTTTTCAAGTGCGACATACATATATACACAATGAAATACTATTCAACTGTAAAAATAAATGAAATAACTTCAGAAACCAGGAAAGTAAAAATAAACTATGGGAGGGGGCTAGAAAAAGGAATGGCAGTATTGAGGTGAAATGAAGGGGAAAAAAAAAAAAACAGAGGGAGGCTAGAGAGGAGGGACAAATAACACCAAGGATAGTCGATAAAACAACAAGGAATCATATTATTTTATATTTACTCAAAATTATACACACTATGTAGGAGCGTAAGAGTGCATGAGTGAGTGTGAGTATGAGTGTGTGTGTCTTAAATGAAGATATGCTACCTGAGCTGACAATGCTCCCCATACATACACTACCAGACATGAGAAACCTCCATTTGAGTTGCTGGTCAGGGTAGTCAAGTGACTCTCCTTCCTCCTATGACGGAATCAAGAAGCCAGGCTGTGACGATAGTCTGCAAGCAGGCACAGCTGAACTCAAGAACATGGCGGCAGTCTAGCTGAAGGGCACTGCTGTACAACACACACACACACACACAGAGTAACTCCAGCCTCAGCACTGGGGAGGCTGAGGCAGGAGGATCCCTGGGACTTGCTGGTTACCAGCCTAGCTGCACCCTAAGTCCCAGTAAGAGATTCTCTCTCAAAAAAAGGGGGTGTTTAGTCTGCTTTCTATTGCTATGATAAAACATCAAGACCAAAAGCCACTTGGAGGAAAGGGTTTATTCGGCTGACAGGACACGGTCCATCACTGAGGAAAGGCGGGCTCGAGCAGGAATCTGCAGGCTGGGGAGGAGGCAGAAACCGTAGACAAGTGGTGCTTACTGGCTAGTTCTCCACGACTCACTCAGCTTGCTTTTTTATACTACCCAGGGCCATGTGTCCAGTAACGCACCACCCACAGTGGGCTGGGCCCTCTCGAATCAATCACTAATCAAAAACAACAACAACAACAAAACAATGTTCTACCCCCCCACCCCCAAGATTTGCCTAGCTTCTGTCAAGTTGACAAAATCTATTAAACATGGTGGGAAATTCTTGAGGGACAACAGTGGAGGTTGATCTCTGGCCTACAAACATAAACATAAACAAACATACACACACATTATGCTCTTAAACTTATCAAGCAGGAAATTACATGCTGAACATTCCCACCTCTGAGTAGGTGTAACTATGTGTGAACCCAAGTCCTGGACCCTTACTCCCTCCTCTCCATCAGCAACCTGTACACTCCGGCAAAACCCACTCCAACTGCTACAGTTCTCGAGCATGTCTAGAGGTTCCTCCTGTCTTTGCTTCAGCTTAGGTTTTTCTCTCAGTCTGAATCGCCCTTCTTACCCAACTTACTCCCAGAAGACCAGTTTTCCCACTGCTCCTCACTCTCTTCTCCCCTTTTCACCCCACAGACATACATATCCTTGCCAAAACCCGGTCTGCTAGTTTGGCAGTAACCAAACGCTATATTCCTCATAAAGCCATTCCCAACCTTCCAGACAGAGTTAAAAGCTACCTCCTCTACTCCTCTCACAATTGTGTTTACATTTGCCTCATACAAACCATCATGTGTGATAATGCAAGACTTTTCAGAGTACAAGTCAAGTCGGTCACCTTCAGCTTGCTAGACAGCTAACCCAGCATCTCTGCCTCTGCAGGTCTTCCCAACAAAACTGGAAGATAACATTTCTTGGCATTCCCCAGCCACAGTGGTACTTGTATTCTGGACACTTCTCCAGAACCCTTCTAGTCATCATCCCCTCCTGACAGGACTGTCAGGTTCAATCTGTTTAAGGAGGCTGTTCTTCAGAGTGCAAATGGAGCTGCAAAACTGAGCTTGACTAGTCTTCCATTTCTTCAGAAATCTCTCCAATTAAATTACTTCCTAGGAACACAAGTTTGTTATCAGACAGAGCTAGTTCAAGCTCAACTTCTTGGGAGAGCCTTGGCTCTTCTTAAAAAGTTATGTCGTTTCTGTCTCTTCATGTACAAAAAGAGTACCTATGCTTCAAGAATTTTTGAGAAGTAAATAATATTAAATGAAAATTAAAAGCAATTAAGTGCTAGCTAGAGGCTACAGCATGTCTAGCACATAGAAGGCCTTGAGTTCCATCCTCAGGAAGAGGAGGAGAAAAGGAAGGAAAGAGTGGGCAGAAAAAATAAAATGAGAAAAATATAAAATACATTATGTAAATATATCTAAATATTATATAAAATGTAAGTCAGAGGTAATAGAGTACTTGTCCAGCATGCATGAAGCCCTAGGCTAATCTCCATTACTGGAAAAAATGAATAAAGCGTACAATTCCTTTTTTTTTAAATAAGAAAAAAAAATACAATTAAATGAACCTGTTTTAGTTAAGTGTTTGTGTGTGGTATGCATACATGCTTGCATGTATTGCCTGTATGTGTGTGTGTGTTTAAGTACAGGTAAGTGAAAGCCCAACCTTGAGTAAGAAGTCTTCCTCATTGTCTCTCTACTTTACTCACTGAGGCAGGGTCCCTCACTTGAGCCCAGAGATCACCAGAAGGCTAGTCCAGCTAGCCAGCTTGCTCCAGGGATGCCTTTTTCTCCACCTTCTGAGCACTGCCATTACAAATGAGCCACCATACCCACCACATGGGGTCCTCACACTTACACTGCAGGTACTTTAACCACTGATCCATCACCCCAAGCCCAAATGAACCTCATATACTTAGAATGCCTGGCCCATAACCTGTTATCAATACAAATGGGCTATTATTTTTACAGGTAAGTCTATCAAAATATATGAGCTATTATTTTGGCATTGTGTTGCTACTGATATCATTCAAAGGTTACCAATGCCAATATTAAAAATCATGCAAAAATAAGGAGGCCTCTACCAAAGAATGATTACATTCAAATATTAAACCCAATTAAATTCATAGATTAAAAGCTCTAAATTCAAGTCTTACGTTACTAATAATTGCCTCCTCCTAGACTATTAGTCTCTGAGGACAGGGACAACACTACTCTAACAGAAGATACCTGGCTTATGAAGGTAGTGTAACTTTTTCCTTTTATATGACATTTCATTATTTTACTCAAACTTTGTGTAATAAAAACTTAAAAGTGGCAACTGGTGTGCACTGTTAGGGTTTAGAAGGAGAAATAAAACTTCGTAACAAGTAATTCACAGCTAAATTAACAAACACTAAAACTATCAAAGCACCTCTCTCTCACTTAAAAATAAAAGATTTTTAAAAAATGAGAAAAGACAGACAGTCTTGGTACTCTCATAAACTGTAATAGCGGGGGGGGGGTGGGAGAAGAACTGTTCTTCAGCTGGCATGAACAAAGTACAGCTTCTTAGAACTGCCATTCACTGACCCTACCTTGAACCTCTACCAAACAATGACAAAAATTGTACTTTTCTATATGTTCATTTTAGTAACAAATACTGACTTATGTAATGGGTGTTTTGCCTATGTGTATGTTTGTGCAGCAACATTCATGCTTGATGGCCAGAAGCCAGAAGGAGGCATAAGATGTGCTGGAACTTCAGTTCCTGAGGGTTGTGATTGCCGTGTGGGGTGCTGGGATCAAACCCAGCAAGTGCTCCTAACTGCTAAGCCATCTCCAGTCCTCCTATAAGTTCATTTTTAAATCATTCTTCTTTTGTTAACTCCAGCCCTAAAACATTTTTGAAACCACTACTGTTGCTGATCTAAGAAATCAGAAAGCAGCTAAGAACATAGAGCCCCAACACTGAACTACCTAGAATGAAGCCTGAGCTCCAAGCTAGAGTCATCAGGGAAGAGGGAACCTCAATTGAGAAAATGCCTCCATCAGATTGGCCTGGAGGCAAGTCTATGGGGCATTTTTTAAATTAACGATTATTATGGAAGGACCCAGCCTATTGTGGATTGTGCTACCCTGGGCAGATAGTCCTGGGTCGTATAAGGGAGCTGGGAAATAAGACTGGAGGCAGCGTAGCTCCACAGTCTCTGTTTCAGTTCCTGCCTTAGCTTCCCTCAGTGATGGACTGTGATCAAGACGTGTAAGCCAAAGAAATCCTTCCCTCCCCTAAGCTGGTTTTGGTCAGTGTTTTATCACAACAGAAATCAAAATAGAACACTGAGGTAATACTTCAGCTGTTTGTGAGAACTAAATTGAATAACATGTAGCGTACATATATCCTTTTAGAGAACCGTAATGTCAACTGGCAAAACTACTAAGTGTTGCCTCACCTACTGTAAGAGAGAGCTCACTGAAATAATATATTTCTGTATATCTCAGAATTCTGGACTACGCAAGTTTCAACAAATCTAAACTTAAAACCTTGATCCCCTACGTCTGGCCAAGATACTCCTCCCTTTCGCCTATTCCTATAATTCCCGCAACCTAGCCCACCTGTCATTTACACCAACATTCACTTCAGCGTGATCTCCAACACCTGACTCTTTGGGACAGGTTTCTCTTGTTCAACACTCTTATCTCCAACCCCTTCAACAGGACATTAGTTAGTTCTGTGGACAAATACTTCTGGGGTTCTATTTGCTCTTTCAGGGGGCATTTTAAAAATTAAGGTGTTTCCGGTCGGTTTCTGTTCACTCCTCTACAATGAAATCAGAGTCATAGTCTTGCATTTAATGAGTCTATGATTATTCCCTGCTAGACCTGCTGTTACAGACCCCACAAACAGGGGTCTCATAATTTGGCAGAGTTTAACAATTATCTATCGACTCCACAACCCAACAATTTATGCTCGGTATTTCTTCAAAGCCTAAACTTGGCACAAACTAAGCAGATTACTACGAACTAGATGTGTAGATACTGCAAAAGGACAGCTAGTGTCTTGGAAGGGTCATGAGTGTTTACTTACATGTTTTTTTTAATTCCCAAGTTCGGAGGGAATGTGATGTATAAGGGAAGCTGTTTTGCCTTGAGTAAAGAAGACAATGAGTCAAGCTTCCTCCCCTCCTCTGACTGCCCAGCAGAACCCACCTAGTCTTGAGAAGAGGGTCCCGGGACGCCCCTAGACTTGGTCCTAAACTTAGCTGCCAATGACCTGAGGACAGACCATTGCGCAAACCCGGAAAAAAGCGCTGGTGCAGAGAAGCCGCCACGGTTCCCATGCAGCCTGCACCCAGCAGCCCACCCCGCTCTGCACTCACCACCAGCGAGGCCGTGAAATCCGGCGCGTCCATGGTCCCGCCGAACCCGCCAAGGCTAAGATCAGAGGCTGAGGAAAGGCAGGTGCTGAACCAAAGAGCTGGGCGCCGCCATGTTGGGGCGGGATATGGAGCTACTACTTCCGGGGCAGGTCTCGTGACGTCACGCCACAACACCCGCACGTGTTCCGCCCGGTAAGGATCGCTGAGCCTTTTCTGGGAGAAGACTGGGATCTGGAGTGACTCCGGCGCTTTCTTGCCGCCCTTCCGCAGCCCGGTCGTGTTGCAGTAAGTAAGGACCTCGCACCGGCCAGTGGCCCGGCTGGAATCGACGGGAAGAGCCCGCAGGAGAGCCCAGAGAAGCGTGGCTGGCTGGAGGAAGGAGAACCGAGGGCACTGCCTGCGCCTGAAGGCCAGACCGCCCCGCAGTCCCAGTCGGTTATTCCTTTGCTTCATCTGTGCAAGTTCTGTCGGAATTTCTCCTGATCCGTTAACAGAAAAAAAATGTTAAACAAAAATACGCTTTCTTTACCAAAAAGAAAAAAATATATATACATATACATATATATGGCATACTCCTTTTCTACTGGCATTTGCTTCCTGTTAAATTAATTTACTTAGAGTAGGAGCGTGGTCACTAGAGGCAAGGAAGGATACAGGGGTAGCTACTGTCAAAATACAACTAGGTGGGGCCAGTGAGATCGCTTAGTAAGGTGCTTGCCACCAAGTCTGGAGGTGTCTCCTAACAAAATGCTATTAGATAGGGCCAGTGAAACGGCTCAGCAGGTAAGGGCCACCAATCCTGAGACCTGGGATCACTCCCCTGGACCCACATGTTGAAAGAGACAAGCAGTTTCTGCAAGCTGTCTCCTAATCTCTACACCTGCCCATGGGGCACACACTTGCTCACATACGCTAATATTTATCACATATTTATATATTAATATGTGTTGTTGCATATTAATATTTTGATAACTAAATAAATATAATTTTAAAACTTAAATAATATAGCTCAGTAACGAGTGTGTGTGTGTGTTCGTGTGTGTTCTTTTCAGTTTGGGTTTTTATGGGGCATAGGATCTCACTGTAGCCTGTGATAGGCTAAAGCGCACTATGTAACCCAGGGTGGCCTGAAACTCATAGTTCTCCTACCTCCTAAATGCTGCGATGGGAGCCATTACACATGGATAATAATTTGTTGTTTGTTTTCCAGGGCCTTGAACATGCAAGGGCAGCATTCTGCCATGTAGGCTGCACCTACAGTTCCACCCTCCTAGCCACTATTATTATGTATTTTATAAAGAACTTGAAGAAAATAGAATTTTTCAAGGGTTACCCACGAAGAAATGATAAATATTTAAGGAATTGGAAATGCTAATTGCAGACGTAGCCGTTTCACATCGTGTGAGTATACTGAATTATCACAATGACTGTGTCAGTTAAAAATAAGATGGAGTTAAAAAAAAATTACTCACTCTGATATAATGGCGCATCTTGCTCATCATGGAGGCAATATATGCACTTGGATGACCATGTCATTAACTCCTAATAAGTTTTTTAGAGTAGCCTTGTCTTTATATTTACAAGACGGTACCTTCTAATCTCCCTATATACCAAGGACCTGCTGTATTTCAGTCATGGTATTAAGTGACCGATGGACTTTTAACTTCAGGTAATCTGTGGGAGCCACAGAGCATAATCTTCCTTCTGACTAACTCAGTTCATTGGAGCCCTAATTTACATCTGCAAAAATTTTTTTCTGTAATATAATACAATGTGACCGTGACAGCAGTGTTCTGTCACTCAGGTCCTGCTTACAGTCAAAGGCAGAAAAGGATTATACAAACTATGGGCATGAAAGGGCAGGAATCTTGCGGGCCATCTGAGAATTCTCCCTACCACAGTTTTCTTTGTAGAGTGGCTTCATTGGTCGCTCCCTGACAGCCCCTTCAGGCCTACAAGGAAGCTTTCATTAACATTCCCCTCAAAGTCTCTCCACCTTTCACCGCCGCCTAGTGTCAAGGCTTTCTCACAGTTCAGGAAATACTGTTATAGCCCATCTCCATGTCCAAAAGTTTGGTTGGTTGTTTGGTTTGTTTCAGCTTAACCTGTAAATAATTTAAAATATCCACAAATTTTATTTCATACCATGTCTGTTAGCTAAGAATCTGGGAAGACTTAGGCTATGTAGTTCACACTCAGGGATTCTCATAACTTACTCCGATGGTGTTGACCAGTATCATCTCATAACACAGTGATTGGCAGGAGACATTAGTCCCCCAATGTGTTTATATGTGTCTTCATAGTGACTGGTTTCCCTAGAGCCAGTAATTTAAAGGATAACGAGATAGACACAACAGTATCCTTTTTGGTTTATGATTGTTATTTTAAAAAATTGACTGTATATGGGTGCTTTGCTGCATTTATACCTGTGTACCATGTACATGCCTGCTGCATGCAGAGGCCAAAAGATGGCATCAGATTCCCTAGGACTAGAGTTACACATTGTTGTGAACCATCTTATGGCTGCTGGGAATCAAACCCAGATCCTCTGGAAGAACAGCCAATACTCTAAACTACTGAGCCATCTTTCTTACCCCCCCAATCTTTTTAAATTATTTTATTTAATGGTGTGTATATCGGTGTTTTGCCAGCATATATGTGCCCAAGAAGTCCCAAAGAAGGTGTCAAGTCCCTAGAACTCAAATTACACATAATTGTCAGTCACTGTGTGAGTGCTGGAAATCATGATTCTCTATTGGGGTAGGAGGGAGGGCAATATTCTTAATCCATGAACCATCTTTCTAGACCCAGTTTTTTTAATTCTAATTAAATTATAGCATTTCTCCCTTTTCCTCCCTCTACCCTTCCCATTCTCCCTCTTATTCCCTCTCAAAATCATGGCCCCCCTTTTTATGATTATTGTCACACAAACAATACAATCTGCTGAGTCCATTTACTGTTTTTGTATGATTTCAGCACTGATTCTTGGTATTAGATAACCAGTTATGAGGCTCATCCTGGGAGAAGACGATTTCTTTCTTTCTCAGCAGCTGTTAAACTATAGTGTCTTTTATTACCTGGCTCAGAAGGAAGTCAGTAGCAATTCTTACAACAGCTTACTGGTAATGCAAGTCATTCATTCATACATACTACTGGGTTGACTACTTAAATATCAGGAAGTCAGTAAAGATCCATGGCTGCCATATTGGGAACTGGCTCCCACATTAGAAAAATACAAGTAGAGACCACAATAAAATAATACTGCATGCCTATAATTCCAGCACTCAAAAGGAAGAGGCACATGGATTGCTACAAGTCTAAAGCCAGCCTAGGCTATGTAATGAGTACCATGCTAGCCAGATCTATATAACAAGCAAGACCTTGTCTTTGAAAAAGAAAGAGGGAGAACATTCACTTCAGTGGCTAAAATTCAAAAGGCCAATGTTGTCGAGGATGAAAAACCACTAATGCACTGTCTTACTGAAATTACTATTACACAACTGCTATAAAATACAATTGTAATACTAAAAGACATAGTATACACAGAACTACAGGAAATGGAAATAACCTCGAGTCTATCAACTAATGGATGAACAATGAACATATTGTACTGCGTGCTTACAAAAAGCATTACTCAGCAATAGAAGTAACCTGGGGTTAGGGAGATGGCTTACTGGGTAGGAGCACTTTGCTATGCAAGAATGAGGACCTGAGTTTGAATCCCCAGCAGTCACATAAGAAAGCTAGGCATGGCTGAGTGTGCCTGTAATCCCAGCACTGGGGAGCAGAGACAGGTGAATCCCAGTAGCTTGCTGGCCAGGAGCCTAGCCAAACACTGAGAAGACTGGTTCAATGAGAGACCCTTTCTCAAGTGAATAGATAGAACAGGACAGCCAGGGCCTTCTCTGGCCTCCCCAGGAGAGCACATGGGCATGAGCATCCTCAAACACATGTGCACGTACATCACACACCATGCACTCACAAGAAAGAGTAAATACAGAAATAAACATTTTAAGAAAATTAAAGATGCCTACGACAATATGGGTTAGGCTCAAAGCACTGTGGAGAGAAATAAACATAAGAGGATCCACACTTTGCAACTTTACTTGTATCAAACTCTGGAAAAGACAAAAGTTTAAAGTACTGTTTTTAAATTGAGTGTGTGTACAAAAACATACACAAGTACATGTGTGCCGCAGCATGAGTGTGGGTCCTTTGAGACTTTGTTTTTATTTCACAAGTGTTTTGCCTGTACACATGTCTGTGCACTGTGTGTGCCTGGTGCCTGCAGAGGCCAGATGAGGGCATAAGATCTCCTGAAACTGGAGTCACAGGTGGCTGTGAACCACCATGGGAATTGAACCCAGGCCCTTTGGGAGAGAAGCCCGTGCTCTTAACCACTGAGCCATCTTTCCAGTTGTGTGGGTCCTTTGAGAGAGCAGCCAGTACTTTTAACTGCTGAGCCACTTGTTTTACTTTTTAAATGTCACCCATTGGTCAGCATGCTGGAATGACGTTCACAGCTCACTGGCAGAAGCTCGGTCATTGGCAAACATAACAAGAGAAGAAGCCCCCAGCTGTAGTCTAACTTTGGCTGTAACAGTCCCCTAAAACATATTGCTTGTTTGCAGTACAGTGCTGTCAGACCTTTGGGCTGCAGTCTCATGCTGCACGGCTCTACATGATGGACACATCAGGTGTTTCTGGGGCTGGGCCTTTGGAAAAATCCAAGCAGGCTGCAAAGACAGAAATAGAAAAGCTTCAGATGAAAGGAATGACCTGCCATAATTAAAAGCTAAAAGCAGTTGCAAGAATAATTTATATCCTTAATGAATTAAGAATAAAGCTTTTGAACTAGAGCTCAGCTGGGTTGGTGAAAGGAAAATGTGAATTGTTCTGAGAGATACAAGCAGAGAAATGTTCTGAGGAAACTGAGGAAGAAGATGTATCAGATTATGACAATGAGTAACATTTGTACCTTCTGTTTTACATTTCTGTGATAGGCCTGTATGGCTGCCTATGAATATTTTTATATATGTATATACCCACTCAGCAATTTTCACTAAGCCTTTGTATCATAAAAAAACAAAATTAAAGAAAGAGAGAGGAAGGAAGAAAAGAAGGGATTCTGTGAATTATTTTAAGCCAGAGAAACATGCAGTAAATATAGTAATCTCTTTAAAGATTTAGTATGTGAAGAGGAGCTAGAGATGGCTTATCAGCACCTTATGTAGTCTCCCCAACATGACGGCCTCCACACAGCTGAACAACAATAATAAAAATAGTTGTATTAAGTGGACAGGAGAAAAGCCCACAAGGCTGGAACCCTATACAAAAAGCCGCAGGCAGCTAGGGAGTGCTGAAAATGGGGAAACAGCCTTCCCCAGGAAGAGTGCACCAATTGGTTATCCAATTCCAAATAGTCAGCCCTGAAAACATACACACAAGGAACATTCTACAGGCTGAGCAGCTTGCATTTATGCCTTTAGAAATGTATTTGTATATGCATATATGTATATAACAAGTAATGAAAAGAGAGGCCATGAATTTGAAAAAGAGCAATGAGGGGTATATGGAAGGGTTTGCAGAGAGGAAAGGGAAGGACGAAGTGATATATTATCATTTCAAAAGAAAAAAGAAAAAAAATTTAAATCACAGGCTGTTCTTCTAGAAGAGCCTTAGTTCAGTTCTGAGCACCCATGTCAGGTGGCTCACGATGGCCTGTGACTGCAACCCCAGGGAATCTGACACCCTCTTCTGGCTTCCCAAAGCACCTACACATATGTGACACACACTCAAACACACACATATACATAAAAAACAAATATGTTGTGTTCAGCAGAAATTCCTGGGAGCCTGCTCTTTTTGTGAAGGGAGATGGAGGAGAAGTGGATCTGGGGGAGAGGGGAGGTGGGGGTAGGGGAAAATAGGAGGATTGGAGGAAAACTGTGATTGAGATGTGTTGAAAACAATAAAATTTTTAAAATCTTAAATTGCTTTAAGTTTTAATATGCAAATAGCTCTACAAAGCAATGAAAGAAAGGTGAATATTATAGTAGTCACTTCTTCTGTCGCTGTGATAAAAATACCATGACTGAGGGCAGCTAGCTGAACGAAGTGTCTTGGGAGCTTATAGTTCCAGAGAGAGTGAATCGTGGCAGAGAGAGGCATGGTAGCAAGAGGCATGCAGGGTGGCAAAAACAGGAAGCTGAGAGGTCACATCTGGAACTGTAAATACAGAACAGAGAGAAGGAGCTAGAAGCGGGCAAGGTTATAAACTCTCAAAGCCCACCCCAAGGGACACACTTCCTCCAGCAAGGTGGCACCTCCCAAAGCTTCTATAACATCCGTCCAACTGGGGACCAAATGTTCAAATACCTGAGCCTGTGGGGTATATTGGCCATGTAATCCAGCATGAATATCAACAGGAAAAAAAAAACTTACAGAGGCCACAAAAGGAATACAAATAGCTAATGAACATATGGAAAGTATATTAAATTTAGTAATGTCAGAGTGAACAGTAACACAACAATAAAGCAATTTTTAGCTTATGGAGTAGGTAAAGGCTTCCCAGAGGGACAAGAACAACATTCTGAGGAGCAGCAGAGCAAGATACGTGAGAGCCCTTCAAACAAGCTTAGTCTTCAGCCACCATGCTTCCATTGTACTCTAAGCAACTGTTGCCAACAAGCCACTGAAATATGATAGGATGCTCATTTCACAGCCCCTTACAGAAAATAAGATTGTGCCTGGTGGTGCTAGGACTGAAGCTAGGGCTTCATACACACCAGATACACTCTGTCACTGATTTTATCTATCTGCAGCCCTTTTCTCACTTTCTGTTTTCAAGGTCTCACTGAGTGGCTCAGACTGGCCTGAATTTTCTCCATAGCTCCACAGGCCTTGGATTCCCAATCCTTAAACCTTAGCTGGGATCATAGGCCCAAGTCACCAGGCCCAGGTAAAAATAAGAATTTACATAGTAAGACACAAGGTTTATATACTTTGGTTGTGCCATAATAAATAGGCATTTAAATCCATTACTGTTGAAGACTATTTAAAGATGGAGAGGGATGGGAAACACAGAGGCTCTTCCCTGATGTGTGGCCATGTGCTTCCACTTTCACTGCCCTAGGAAACTGACCATCAAGAACTCATCTGGCTTATAATTGGAACTGGCCAATAAAGGAGAGAAAGAAGAGGGCAGGAGAGTGAGTGGTTAGTGTAACAGGCCTTCAGACCTTAGCACAACTTACTCCATGGTGGAAGTGCCATTCAGCACATAGACAGCATCACCTGCTAAAACTAAAACAAAGGCCTAATCAATCCATCAAACTCCATATAGTTCTGGGAAAGCCTCTAAATGTTCTTAGCTTCTGAAGTTCAGATGATCCTGTGGACTCAGTGGACAGTAGAGGAGGAATCCCCTTTCACAACCATGCTCTTGTGTTGTCTGGATCAGATCTTTACAGTGCTCAGTGAGGGATTCCCCCTCTACTGTCTGCTGACTACATGCTAGCCTCAGCATCTGTCCAGTGGCTTCTGCAAATGGGTGTGGCAGGAGAATAAGGCATAGAAGGCATCTAAATTAGCATAAGAAAGAAGCCAGTTGGCCAAAAGACCAGAAAACTCCCTAGGTAAAGGACTTGTAGGGGGTACAGCATGCAGAAGAAAAGCCTGCACTCTGGATTCAGCACTAAGGACATGGCCCAAACAAGTGCCACTTCTGACCATCCCAGATCTCTAGCGCCTCTTGTCCTCCAGATGCCATGATGGGGAGCTGGTCTAAAGTTACAGGAATAGACTCTCTTGCATACCACCAATATCAGTAAAGAGGCAGAAAAGCAAGGTCTTGGCTCTCAGTCAAGTTTTATTGAAACACACAAACACACACACACACACACACACACACACGGAGGGAGGGAGCACACAGACTCCCCACATAGAGAAATTTAGAGCTGGATTAACATTTGTCTGCCAGATACATGAATGGCTGTAGGAAGAGTTCTTTTCCTCCCTCAGAATTCGCTATGGACTATAGGAAAGTTTTGTCCCCCTCTGACCTCTCCTGTGTGTGTGTGTGTGTGAGGGAGGAATGTATTAGTCAGGGTTATCTAGAGAAACAGTAAATATATATATATATATATATATATATATGTATATTCTATACATATTCTAGAATTCTATATGTAAATTATAGAAGATAGATAGATAGATAGATAGATAGATAGATAGATAGATAGATAGATAGATAGATAATTAGAATGTTTTACAGATGATTGTCTACCAACAGAAGGTCCAAGAATTCAGTAGTTGTACATTCCATGAGGCTAGATGGATGGTTCAGCTGGTCTTCCGTGTACACCAGAATCCCAAAGAAATAGCTTCTAATGCCAGTAGTGGAAGAGACTTGCCAGTGAGAGCCAGAGCAAGCAGGCAAAGAGAGCAAGCTTGCTTTTCCCATGTCCTTTATATAGGCTGCTAGCAGAAGGTGTGGCCCAGATGAAGGTAGATCTTCCTACCTTAAAAGATATTGGTTAAAGGTCTATCTTTTCACCTCGAAGGATCAGTATCAAAGGTGTTTCTCCCCATCTCAAAAGATCCAGATTAAAAGTGGGTCTTCCTACTCCAAATGGCTTAATTAAGAAAAAAATCATTCCTTCCCAGGTGTGCCCAGCTGCTTAGGTTTTAGTAAATTCCAGTTGTAGTCCAGTGTGGTGGGGGTTTAATTGTTTCCCGTGGGTCTGAGGCTAACATTCTTGACAGAGCCAGCTCATGTTAACAACATATATCCACTCAAGATTTCACACACTCAGGGCTTCCTGCTCTATCCACAGTCCACATCCAAGGGATCTGTCTGACCCAATAGTCCCACAATCTGGGAAGGACACGCTTAACAAACTGTCAAGGTTTCTATTACTATTCATGTCCCTGGTCCAATTCTTTGATCCAGGGCATAGGAACCTGAAAATTCCATTGGGGGTCCTCTGGACCCAAATTCACACATATAACATGAAGACCCGCCATCTAGTACCCGGTTTCTACCACACTAAGTGATGGAGAAAGGAGAGAGCACCCTAAGAGAGGAACCACAGTCTTCAGCTGAGGGGTAGCTCCAGGGACGGTGTGTTCTCTCACAATGTGTGAACCCTGGACAAAATCCTCAGCACGGAAAAACAAAGCTACTATCCTTTGAAATCAAAACCCTGAGGTGACATCCCACATTTTTGACATCCACACCCAGAATGAGTGAGTGACATATGGGCCTAACTTTAGGGCAACGGGATCATTGCCTGTGAGGCAATGTATAACTCAGAAGTGCAGAGAAAAGAAGCTGTGCATAGGCTGATGAGATCTGAGCATGTTAAGAGTAGTGCATCTGTTTTCAGCTTCAGGACACCTCTAATGAATATTCATTAGCATTGCAGCCATTGTCGTTTACACCATTTTGTTGATGATCTGTATCATGCTGACATCCACTCACAAAATACTGCTTAATTCCTCAACCTGCTCTGCAAACAAGCTAGAGATACACCTGCCTACACTTTCCAATAAATGATTTAATTATCTTCTATAATTGGATTTTTGTTCAATGTTTGACCCAAGATGAAGCTGTGGCTCAGTTTTCAAAGTGTATAAACATAATCGTGATGGAATGTTGTTTGGCTAATTGTCAATCTCTGACAAAGTCTTCTGCTCTGTGAGGTGTAGAAATTATCCTAAAAACGAGCTTTGTACATTTAGCACCCATCAGGCCTGTAGTCCTGTCACAGTGAACCATGACAAAGGAATGTCCCTTCTGTAATCACTCCCCACCACGAGGTGCCAGTGAATATAGGTCACCCTTGTGACACTCACCTGACACAGATGATGGAGGCCAGTGATTTTTCTCAGCTTTCGCCAAGGATAACTTGGGCTGATTTTCTTCTGCAATAAGAGAAATAAGAAAAAAACGAGCATGGTGACACAGTCTTACAATCCCAGAAGGATTAAAAATCCAAGGTCATCGTCAATCATTCTGTCAAAATGTCTTCCAGACATTTATGTGTATGCCTGTAGATTGTGTTTCTCTCAGCCTCGGTCAGAAAAGCTGGTTTTTGCAGTGGCCTGCAGTTAATGCATAGATCCATAACTGGTCAAAGTACTAGAAATAAGTTACTGTGAGTGTTCTGCTCTAAGTGGACATTTATATCAACCTCATACCCCCAAAGGCTCAGGGAACATTGTAGAAAACGGGACAGAAAAAAAAAAATGTAAGAGCAGGAGAAAGGCTCAGGATGCTGGGAGATGCTGTCATGTGGTCCTGACGTGACCATTGCACTCATGGAACTCACAGCAGCCACAATCACAACCTCAAAGAAGCCACCATGCCAGCATGGATGGCGAGGGCCCCTTGAGGCATGTAATGGCTGCCAGAGGAGGAAGAGTCATTTTTCTCTGGGATGTAGCCATTAGTAGGCTGCCTGTGCTCCCGTGGATAACCTCACACCAACAACACATGGGAAGCACTAACTGCATTCAGTGGGTTATACATTTTTTTTTTAAAGATGAAGGTAGGAGAGGGGCATGTTGGGAGAGTCTGCCAGGAAGAGGACGGGGGAAAGTGATGGGTGGATAGGAATAAAATACAATGTTTGCATGCATGAAATTCTCAATGAGTAAATTTAAAATTCTAATTAAAAAAAAAAAAAAACAAGACCTCAAGGCCACTCTCAGTTCTATGGTTAGAGGTAAGCCTGGGCTATCCCCTGCCTTAAAAACAGACAAGAAATAAGCTTCTTTGTTCAGAGTGTAGGCTGGGAAACTGACAACAGACAAACACAGTGCGACCAAGCCTGAGAGCCTAAGTTTGAGCCTTAGCACCCATGTGTTAGAAGGAGAGAACCGATTCCTGATGGCTGTCCCTGACCTCCACATTCACATCACAGTAAGCACACACACACACAGATGCATGCAAGTACACGCAAACATGCATGCACATGCACATGCCTATACTCATACTAAATAACTAACTGTAAAATTCTTTAAAAAGAAAGAAGAAACACCAATGTGGTTCAATCACTTAAAAAAGGTCTTTATTAACCCATACTTTTCTAGCTAAGCCCAGAGAAGAACCTTTATTATTTTTCAAATTAATTTATTCTATCAGAATTGCTAATTACTGATTCTCTCTATATAACAATATTTTTCTGTATAACACGTTCTCTTTTCCCAACCTGATTTTTAAATTTTTTTTCATGCTTGTTTACTACATATGTGTGGGCACGTGGGCACCTTTACTTCTGCCATAGTGTTCTGTGTAGATTAGAAGACAAACTGAGATTCTGTTCTCTCCTTCCACTACATGGGTCCAAGGATTAACTGGAGCTCATCAGGCTTGGTGTTGAGCACTTTTACCTTGCTGGGCCGCCACTTGAAGTTTTTCTTTACAATTTAATTTCTTTTTATATGAATGTATGTTCATGTTCAAGCTTCAGTGCTCTCAAGGTCAGAAGAGGGCAGCACATCCCCTAAAGCTGGAGTTACAGAAAGTTGCAAGCAGCTTGATGGCAGTACTGGTGACCAAAGTCATCTTATGCAAAGGCAGGAGGCGCTTTTGACAGCTAAGCCATCTCTCCAGCCCTACCTATTACTCGCTTTTTTTTTTTTAACCATAGTTACACTATACTTGAAGTTGGGTAGATGAAAAAGTCTGCTTCTTGTTCAATTTGAGAGAGTTTTACTAAATAGCCCAACCTAGACTGAAACCTGCTAAGTATTGCAGGCTAGCCCCAATGTCACAGTCTTTCTGCCTCTGCCTCCAAGAGATGGGATCACAGGCATGCACCACACCCAAATAAGTCATATTTGTGTGAGGTGGGGACTGACCGTGAGTTGCACATCCAGAACCCATGGTGGAAGGTAGGAATTTCCAAAAGTTGTCCTTTTTGAACATGAAAAGACCCAAAGAACACAAGCACTTTTTACACATCAAAACTAAGTAATTTGAAATAACGCATAGCAGATAACTGCAACCAACAAGAAACATTAAGGAAAATGCAGCGTTGCGGAGACAATCAGAAGTGTGGTAGAGGGCTATGGGGACAACTCAGTGGGCGGGACTTACCTAGAATGCCTGAAGTCAGTGGTTACCAGATTATGGCAGAAAGTGGGATGAATAGGCAGAACATATGGGATTTTTAGAACAGTGAAACTACTGTGTGGCTATGGTGATGGATATGTGTCATTATGCATTTGTTATAACTCAGAATGTAAAACACCAATGGGAATGTTCTTAATGAAAATCATGCAGTTTGGAGATAACGATGTTTCAGTGTTGATTCATCAGCAGTAATAAGTACACAAATGTACAGAGTCTTTGCTGTGTGGTTGATGAGAAATACTGGATTATGTATTTTCTGATCAATTTTAGTGCAAATCTAAAGTTGTTCTGAACAGTAATCATGTATCTATTATAAACAATGAAGTTATTTTCTTATTCTTTAGGATTCCTGGTGATAATATTGCAAAGTCAAATCCCAGCTTCCTTGTACTCAAGGCAGAAAATGGGGAGAGGGAAGAAGGTTGGAAATGACAGTGGAAGGAAAAAAGGGAAAGAAAGACAATGTAAGAAAAGATGAACACCATGTCTCTGCTTGTGCTGGTCAATTTGGTACAAACCAGGGTTATCTGGGAAGAGGGAACCTCAGCTGAGAAAATGCCTCCCTGATTGGCCTGTAGGCAAGTCTATGAGGGATTTTCTTAATTAGTGATTGGTGTGGAAGGCCTCATCCCACTTTGGCTGGTGGCCCTGGGATATATACAAAAAACAAGGTGAGTGAGCAAGCCATGGAGAACAACTGGCCTTCTTCTGTGGTTCTGCTTCCATTCTGCCTCTGCCTCTCCCTGAGTTCTGGTCTGTCTTGCCTTTAAGATGGACTGTGACCTGTTGGCTGTAATAACCCCTTTCCTCCCCCTGACTGGTTTTGGTAAGTGTTTTTTGTCACTGCATTGGAAAACAAACAAGGGCACTGCTCCACACTTCAAAGATTCTTTTCCTACAACCCAAATGTTTGTCAGCAAGTACACAAACACAAAATGTAGCATTTGCCTTTACACATACCATAGGATATTAGTAGGCCTTAATAAGATTGGACATTCTGGCACAAGCTGTGACATGAGAGAAGCTTGAAGACACTGTGCTCTGTGAAATATCTAGGGCTTTAAAAAGACAGGTAAGCCCACACATACAGAGAGGTAAGAATCCATAAGGATAGAACTAGACTGGTGATTGACAGGGCCTAGGAGAGGGGAAACACACAGCTGTTATGTAAAGCATAGCTGAATAGCTTCAAGAGCTGGTTTGTGATGGTTGCATGAAAATGGAATGTACTCCATACTACTTAACTGTAAGCTTTACCCCAGCCCTCTCCTTGGGTGGTCCAGGGGCACATACCTGAGGCCCATGCATTTTAGGTAAGGGCTCTACCAGTGAGCCCTCTCACCCTGGTAATGTTTATATTATATGCATTTTATTACAATAAAGAGATGCTTTTCCTTTGAGGAAAATGGAACACATTTTGCATATTTAATCTCAAAATTAAATATGTGTATCTCACAAAAGAAGCTTGGCTTAGGGCTAGAGATGTGAACCACATGTTAGGCTGAACTATCTGCAAGACTGTTGAATTGATTAGAACTTCAGTATTGATTGTGAAGAAGTTGGAACAGTGCAGGTCCAGAGCCAAATTATCTTGGGCCAATCTTTAGGCCCCTCTAATAGCCATTTATTGTCCTCCCCTGTATGTGACTTAACATCTTTGTGACCATTGGGTAAGTCCTTTGGAATGCTTGCAAAGAACCCTAGTATCCAACAATCAAAAGGCTGAAAATGTCATTGGAGGCTTTTAACTGACCTACCCGATACACTTCTAAAACACCTTACTTAAATCATGACTTTATGGGTCTTCTTATTATAAAAACTTCATCACACTGTTACCACATTGGGAAACCTGGAATTTAGGATAACTTGAAGTTGTATTCTCATGCCCTGGCCACTCATTTGGTTCCACCATACTATTTTTTTATTTGGTGTGTTCTGTTTTTGTTTTAAGACAGGTTTTTTTTTTTCTATGTAGCCTTGGCTGTCCTGGAACTCACTCTGTAGACCAGGCTGGCCTCGAACTCACAGAGATCTGCCTGCCTCTGCTTCCCTGAGTGCTGGGATCAAAGGCATGTATCACCACTGCCTGGCTCCGGCATACTAACCTCTTACTCCCTTTGAGGAGAGAGATGTTTATTTCATCAACATAACTCACTTAATAAAGGTTCTTGCCTAGCATGCACGGGACCCTGGGCTCCACCAGCAGCACATAAACTGACTGTGGTGCTGTATGTCTATATTCCTGGCAAGAGGATCAGAAGTTCAAGGTCACTATCGGTTACATAGGACTTTGAATCCAACCTAGTCTACATAAGGCATTGTGCCAAAGAGAAAGAAGAGAGAGGGAGAGGGAAGAAAAACCTGGCATAGTGTGTTCTTTAATCAATTGATAATCTAAGCTCTCCCCACCCTCCAAAGTCCTTGTGTTTCTGAAGTCAGGAGAGAAGGCCACAGTAATTAGTCAAGGGCTCTGTTAGGAGCTCAAAACCACAAGTAATTCCCCACCAAGGAAAAATTTTAAAGACTGATGAGCCTCACTTTGAATTTCCACTCCCTGGCTCTCCACCATTACCTGACTGTCTCATGCTCAGTTGGCCATGTTTTACCTTCTTCGCATTGAAGCCTCCAGGGTGTTGTGGGGCACTGCAGGCTTTTTATTTATTACCTTCTGTCAAGCAAACAGCAGGTCTCCACACCTAAGAATGCAACCTTTTATTCTTCTAAGCCACCAGCATGCACACTAATGAACACGTTAGGTTTTACATTATAGACCAAATATCCATTATCTGGATCTGTCCCTAGGTGAGCCCCCCCCTTCCAAGAACTGCTTTTTAAAGTGAATGAATACCTTTGTTTTGTCATAAACTCAGTGCTGGCGTTGTTGTAAAATGGCCATCATTTCCCCCCAAATAGTTCCAAGAGGACATGTTACCATATATAGGGTCTTGTGTCACCCTCCATGCACAGTCCTGTGCCCTTTGATCATTTTTGGTTTTGTTCAATTTACTGGTGTTATTTCCCAAAATATTTTTTGAGGCATTGTCTCACATACCCCAGGCTGGCCTTGCATTCTCTGATTTCCCTGTTGTTGAATTTGATTCTCCTGTCTCTGGCCTACTGCTAGGATCACGGATTCTCACCACCTGTC
This sequence comes from Pachyuromys duprasi, assembly GCA_028658305.1. Classification (NCBI taxonomy): domain Eukaryota; kingdom Metazoa; phylum Chordata; class Mammalia; order Rodentia; family Muridae; genus Pachyuromys; species Pachyuromys duprasi. The sequence goes on from CM053761.1 coordinate 46,233,440, forward strand.
TAGGTTTGTGCTGGAGATCAAAGCAAGGTCCTCAAGAGCCTTATTCTAGTTTTGTTTCTATGTCTGTGACAAATACTGTGACACTTAGGGGAGCAAAGGATTTATTTGCCTTACAATTCCACATTACAGTCAATTTTTCCTGGTAAATCCAGGCAGGAACTTAGAACATCACAACAACAGCTAACAGCAGAACACATGCCCGGATCCTTTCTTGCTCTCATCTAGACTCTAGAGTTCTCTTGTCTTATATAGTTCAGGGACATCCCCCTCCCGCCAACCAGGTAACGGTGCTGCCCATGGGGAACAATGGGCGGATCTTCCTGCATCAATTAACAATCAAGACAACCTCCTCCCACACACACACAGACATGCCCACAGGCCAACCTGATCAAGACAATTTCTTGATTAAAGCCTCTCTTCTTAGGTGACTCTAGGTAATGACAAGTTGACAAAAACTAACCATGGCCTTGTGCTTGCTTTGCTCTGAACTTTGCTTTCTTTATCCTTCCACAGTAATATCAAGAACCATGTCTTTTGTCGGTAGATGGTCTTATGAGAAAGGCAGTGGACGCAGTTTTGCAGTTTCTGCACTGTGCAGTTTCAAGGCATATCTACTAGACTGATGACTATGTGAATGGTTTATATAGCAAAGGAGATAATGGTTTGTACTGTTATAAACTATATAACGTATAATGGTTTATATTTTAAACTTTATAGCCTCTTCATTGCACAGATCCAGGAACTGTAACTACCTTGCTGCTACCATAAGTGGCAGTCCTTGAGGTTCAGCAGTATGTGATGTTCATGGTCAAATGTGGCAACTCAGTCTGAAATTCGGTAGTTCTGGGAAGGAAGGAGTTTGTAATCAACGCTGGTGCTCTTCCACCTGATGTTCCCCTGGCTCACCTACAGCAAAGGTGAACAGTCATGGCGAGCTGACATTGTTCGGCTGCAGAAGTTGATGCCACTCATCCTGTTGACCCACAATGGACACAATGAAGCATGTGGTTACAGAAGGGCCCCAGACTTCACTGTCATGGAGAGATTTTATATGTTCCAGACAGTTTCTCACAGCTACCCACGAGGAGACCTAGTTGCTTAGAGTACGAACATGCTTGCTTTTGTATGACTTACCACCTTTGGCCTCCTTCCTGTCTCATGTTTTTCTAATTCCTTATCCATGCTCAAAGTATTGCATTCACCCCAAACTAACTGTAGCCCAGGCCTTGACTCAGGATCTGTGATAGATGAAACTCAAATGGTACAGATTTCCTTACAAATAAATGGCCTCTGTTGGGTCTAACAGCATATTTATTAAATGAATGAAGGAATGATTCTAGCATGGGGTCAAGGGAGTTTTCTCCACATATGTTCAGATGAAAGACAGCTCAACTGTTCTCCACCCAAGCAAGGAAGTATGCGCCATTCCAAGTGTGTGTTAACACTGCTTCATATGCAGCTGACACAAATCATAGAATATTGAGTGGGTGTAGGTATTAGACCCTTGCGTTTGTGCTGTCAGATGTCTCCATTCACCCATGAAATTCTCTGCAGTCTCTTAACAACATGTACAAGTACCCCCACTGCAGCCTCGACTGAAGCCTTACAGCAATCTAATTTGGGAACAATGGTGAGTACATCTGCTTCCGAACTAGAAAAACTTACAAGACTCTGGGGACAGGGATTTTTAAATCCACCTCTTTGTTTCTGAAAATTATGTCTTTATCTTGGAGCCTCAACAGTGCTTTCTCCTTTCTCATCCAAGGGTAATGCGTGTTCAAGGACTGTGAAATTAGCATTAATCATGCACAGTCTTGATAAACATGAAAACGTTTTCTCTGCACATCACCAGCTTCACTCAAGTAGTGAAAAGGTAAAACCCGGTGGTGTGGTGCACCCTAACCTTTTAATTTCTGGAAAAACAAAATAGAATACACAACTGATACATAGGAAACCCTGAGGCCTTCCCCTTCTCAAGGAAGCAGCAACATCTGTTTTCTGAAATCCATATGTCTGCACCAAAGCCCCCATGCATCTCACAGTCGGCACCCTCCCCACGGCCCCAGTTCTGTAACCTCCCTGTTCATAATCAACTAATTATCTGACATATTAGCTGACAGCCAAAGCAAGGGCAGTGGCTTACCACATCCGAGGCAAACACGCATTGAGCACCCTAACTTAACATGTGTCGTGTTGCCCACAGGGCATTCACTATACTAATCTATCACTGAAACACATCAGGCCTCTCAACAAATGCTACCAGTGACCAATAAAGGTAAAAAAGAAAAAGCCATTTCTATCCTAATAGTTACCGAACTTCTGCTGTGTTCTGGTCTCTATTCATGGCCATATGTGGTCACGAATAGATCACATAAATAGGGCCCCTATGTGTATTGAAAAGGATAGGCAATGTCTTGTTTTCTTTGAGGTTTAAGTGTGTTTGTTTGTCTATTTTTAATTACGTGTGTGTGTATTTACATGTGTGTCTGTGTCTATGTCTGTGTGTGCATCTGTGTGTTAGCGCACGAGCATTTGCATGCAATTGCCCACAAAGGCCAGAAGAATGTATCAGATTCCCTGGAGCTGGAGTTACAGGTGGTTGTGAGCTGCCCGGCACGGGTATTATAAACCAAACTTAGGTCCCCTGCAAAAGCAGTGCATGCCCTTAGCCACTGAGCCATCCTTCCAGTCCCTACTTATTTAAATTGGGGGGAGAGGTAGTAATTGAGACAGGAGCTCATGCAGCCCAGGCTGGTATCAGACTTACTACATGGTTAAGGCTGTCCTTAAACTCCTGATCTCCCTGTATCTGACTTCCAAGGTCTGACAATACAGACTATGCAAAAATGCCTGGATTTCTAAGTTCTTTTAAAAACCAGAAACCTTTGGCCTGGTGATGTTGGCCTCCCTCTTGTTTTGTAGCTGGCAGACACTATAGGTTGATAGATTAGATAGTTTCATGTTGGCCTCCATCTTGTTTTGCAGCTGAGGCTAGCCTTGAAATTCTCCTCTTATCTCTAGTTCCCAAGTGCTGGGATTACAGATATGCACGGCACCATGCCCTGTTTTGTATCTTTTCTCTTTTAAAAATAGATTTCTCTGCGGGTTGAACCCAGAGCCTTATACTAAAACGGAAATTTGTTTTGAAACAAGATGGTAGCAATTAGTCTAGTTGATGTATAGGGTCATATGAGGTGAAATTATAACAATTCAAACATGATGCATAGGAGTCCTTGCTGTTGAAGTATCTCAGGTCATACATATGAAGCAAGTTTGAGACATTTGAATGCCTTGCTAAGTTAGCCAGTGAAATCTTTTCTTTCTTGCAATACGAGCTTTTTTGAATTGATGACTACACGAGAAATTCAATTCTCCTTTACTCTTCTGTCGCCTGTGGGACACACCACTGTATAGCTGTCCTGTTTTCCTTCAGTTTTGATCATCCATGAATGCAGACACCTACATTGTCCTCTCCAGTGTTTATGCTAGTGGAGTGGTTTTCAACTTGTGGGTCATGAATGGGGTCACAGAATTTAAGATATTCTGCATATCAGATTTTTACGCTACAATTATAACAGTAGCAAAATTACAGTAACAATGACTTACGAAGTAGCAACAAAATAATTTTATGGTTGGGAGTTCCCAAAACCTGAGGAACTGTGTTAAAGGATTGCAGCATTAGGAAGACTGAGAACCACTGGTTTGTGGCTATGTAAGTAAAGCCCATTTATTAAGTCCGTGGTGGGCCTCAAGCCAAATCAGACACCACGGCAAGGTCATCACCATGCAGCGTGCAGCTACAGTAGTGTAATGGCGGTTTAAAAATCATTAACTCACTTGGCAAGTTGACAGAGTCTGTTTGATCCAGAGAATGGTTAGGTTTGTTTTGCTTCCTGCTTTTAGTAATCTCATAGCCATTTCTTCTCGTTACTAATTTCTTAATTTTTGCTTGTTTGCTGGCTGGCTTTCGCTGATAAGGAGTGAAGAGGAATGCAATCAAGGACATAACTGTGATTGGGCTGGGGATGTAGCTCAGGGGTAGAGTGTTGTAATGAGCATTTACAAGGCACTGAGTCAATGTCCAGGAATACATGTATGTGTCTATGTGTAAATTTGCATATATGTATGATTACAGTATGTCAGACATTTTAAAGAAAACATGATCCTAGTAATGAGCCATCATTCAGTTGCGTTTTTTCCACCCTGACTACTGGCCACTTTAATGAACTGCAGGATGATTGTCTATGAAGAAGAAATGTCAAAGTCTTTTATTTTCATTAGTGACCACACTAGAATAACCTTTTGAGGCAATACATGCAGACAAGATTCTGTATTCTTTGTCATTTGCTGTAAGCTAGCTAGTTCGGTAGCATTTTCTTATCACACGTTTTCCAATATGAGCTTTCCCAAAACCCCTCTTACTTTGATTTTATAAAAAGCATAACTGCATGGCTAGTAAATTGAATCTTACAATTCATAAAATAGTCTCTATAAAAAATAGCTCCTAACTGGGCACAGCGGTGCATGCCTGTAATCCTAGCACTCAGGGAGGCAGAGGCAGATGGATCTCTGTGAGTTTGAGGCCAGCCTAGTCTACAAAACAAGTCCAGGACAGCCAAGACTACACAGAGAAACCCTGTCTTGGAAAAAAAAATAGCTTCTGAAGTATAGGCACATGTTTGTTTTCCTCTGTTGCAGTGATAAATGCACACTGATGACTGACATCCTTTGCTCTTGTTTCTGCTTTACCGTTCTCTATAGACATGGATATGGAGAGAAATACCACTTACACTCTTTATAATGGAAAAGACACAAAAAGGATCCAGCGCAGCAGCTGTCGTGATATGGAGAATATTAGAGACAGCATCTGAGCCCCAGCACCCCTAACAAGCTAGGCTCAGCCACCATCCTCCATAACCTAATTAAACAGACAAGTAATAATGAAAGGCAGAGAAAGGAGATTTATTCAATGTGTCACCTTGAGAAGAGGAACCAATAAGGAAATTTAGTTACTCCCCTGCCTCCAGGCACATCCAAAATCCACTTAGCTGTGCTACCTGCATCATCTTTAGGGCCCTGGCTTGAAGCTCAGATTTAAATACAAGGTAATAAGCTGTATACATAACTAAGCAGTCCTGGTCAAGGTGTGGTCTGGTCTGTTGTTGGCTGATCACTGTGTTGGCTCTGGTCTATCCTGCAAGTGCTTTGAAAAGTCAGAACCGTGTGAAATCTCTTCCTAAGAGACAAATTCCTCTGCTGTCTGCAACAGTATGAGATTCATGAGGAAATTTCAATTTCTTAAAGCCTATTCTTTCCATACTATGCTAGCCAAGGGACACAGATGACTCTTCAAATGTCTAACACCTACCAGGATGGTTGCAGCAGCTCTTGAGTCCACAGCAGTGAGCCACGAGCTGTGAGCCATGACTAAATCCTTGTAACCTGTGCACTGGGTCACCTGCCCTCCCCCACTGCCTGGATTGTGCTGTTCTACCCAGTACCTGCTTAAGAAAAGACCATGTGGGCCCAGAACATCAGTGGTCTCTCTGGCAAGCCAAGAGACCGCTTTGCAGTGCTTGAACAGGTTTGGACTCATGTGAAAGTTTTTGCTTTTAGCTGCCTCACTTATGAACCATCATAAATTGATAACTCTGTTATCATAGTAACAAATAATAACATGTAAAAAAATTTTAAAAATTTTTAAAAAGAATAATACTAACAACCTACAGTTTCTTAACTTATTGTATTAGACAATGCTAACATGAATCAAAGCATATTTGAAAACAAGTGTATCAAGTATAAGTTGATAAATATGTATAGTTCCTCAAACCACATTCTCATGTCAAGTCACAAGAAAAGCTAGATGAAACTAGAATGTGTACATGACATCATGCTTAAATATAATTTGGTCATAATGGTCTAGGTCATGTAAGAATGCATCTGAAGGTCAAGACAATGTTAGTGTGAGGCTCTTGGTCAGTGTGACCTTCAGCATCCCGAGGAGGGCTGCTATAGAGAGTTCAGTATCAGGATGAAGGTGAAGGGGTCAGATTAAGAGTCAGCATTAGAGTGAAAGTGAAGATCAGAGTCAGAGTGAAGGTCAGTGTTAGTGTAAAGATCGGTTACAGGGTTAAGTTGAAGATCAAGTTCACTGTCAGAGTCATGGTGAATGTCATGATGAGACTAATGTCAAGTAATAGTCAAGGCTCAGCTGAGTCTGAAGGCCAGTTTCAGGATCAGAAAGAGGGTTAGGATCAGAGTCTAGGGGGAGTGAGGATTAGGTTGGGGAATTGTTCAAAGGGAAGAAGTGGGATGGAGGTCCATTTCTGTGTCAGAGTGAGGCAAGGGTTAATGTATGACTTAGTTCACAGCCAGGACTTTAAGGATTATAGTAAAGGAGGGTGAGAGTCAGCTTCAACATGACTTTTGTCAAAGCCATGATCAGATTCGTGGGCATAGTATTGGGGAGGGGCAGAATAATGGTCAGGGCCAGGGACAAATACCACATATGAAATAGTAAAACTTTCCAATCACAACAAGTTAAAGGCCTCTTTTAGTTACTGTGACAAAATGCCATGACAAAGGCAACTTCTAAAGAGAGCATGTATTTATTTAGTCTTATGATTCAGGAAGGATAAAGGTCCACCATGGCAGGGAAGCATGGGAGCAAGTTTCATGCATGGCAGCCAGGAAGAGAAAGATGAGAGCTCACACCCTCAACCAAAACACAGAGTAAAAAGAAGAAACCAGAAGGGACGCACAACCTTTAAACTCTCAAAGCTCACCCCCAGTGACACACTTTCTCCTACAAGACCACATCTCCCAAACCACCCCACACGGTACCAGCCACTAGGGAACAAGTGTCCAACCATCTGAGGCCAGGGGGACATTCTCATTCAAACCACTATGAGGGGCCCGAGAAGGACGAGTGTAAGTACAAAGATCAGGGGGAGGTAAAGGCCCAGAATCGCGTCAAAATGAAAATTCCAGGTTATGGTTAATTGAGAGGATCATGTTCACAGTCAGGGTCAAGATAGTAATCATTGAGTTCAGTGAGAATAAAGGTAAGGATCACAGCCAGGGATGGGCTCATGGTCAAAATGAGTGTCAGAGCTAGAAGGAAGGGAGGTTCAGTGTCTGGGAATATGACAGGGAAAGTGGGGGTAATTGTTAATCAGTTTGAGAGTTAGGTGCGAGGAGAAAATTAGGGTCAGATTCAGGGTAAAGGCCAGCTTTGTCACTATGAGGGTCAAGGTAAGGCCCACCCAGGTGTTAGCCACAGACAGAATTAGGGTCAGGAAAAGAACAGAGAGAAACTACCAGTTTGATAGTCAGGGTCAAATTCAGGTCGAAGACCAAGGTCGGTCAGCATCATGCTGGAGACCAGAGCAACAGTCTGCTCAGGTAATGTCAGGAGTCAAGTTTGAGGATCAGAGTGAAGATTATATCTGGATCCAGGTCAGTTTCATAACCACTGTCAAAGCCAAGGTGTTCTCAGAACATGGAGAAAACCACGGTCATATTCTAGGTGTGTTCAATGTCAGACTGATCATGACACTGAATCTGACCTTTTAGCTGGACTCTCACCTTGACTGTGACATTCACCATGTTGGACCTCAGGTTAAGGTTCACCCTCTCTATAAAACAATCTGTATCTTTTCTAGTGCTTATCTGTGCGATGACTCAGTCTGATCTCATCCAACTCTGACCTGTGCCAGATGAAGACTCTGACTATAACCTTGACATTCTTACTGGCCATGATCCTGAGTCTGACCCTCACTGTCACACTTTTCTCTACAAATAATCACCCTATACCTCACTTCCTAGCTAGCCCTCCTCTGCTTGAAGATGAGCCTCAGGCTGCCTCCAGGACCCTAACCCCAAGTAAATGATATTTCCATGGACACCCTCTGTCAACCCAACTCTTACTCTCAAGCTAACTACACCCACACAGATCCTACTCTGACCCTGCCTTCCACAGTCTGCTTTTGTTCCTTACTCTGAATTTGATTTTCACTCTCACACCAATCCTGCTCATGAAGTAGAACTGAAGCATCTTCTGATCTAACCTTCATCCCAACATGGGCCTTGATACTCAGTCCTTATCCTGGTTCTTAATCTGACCTCTGCCCTAGGCATGCCCTAGGCCACTAACCCCACTTTGTTCCTAGCCCTGACCCTCAGCTACCTCCACATTGGTCCTGCGACCCTCATATGATACTGGCACAGTTTTATTCCTGTCAAGAACAATGGAAAAATGTAAACACATTTCAGTTTCACACACATGGCTCAGATTACCTTTGTCTTCCTCTACTTCATTGGATGAAACCACAATTGATATGAATGCAAGTTTCTACATTTATGGAGCACTTCTTTCTCTCACATAAGTCTTACATACACGAGTTTGGGCAAATGGATAAGATACTGGAAAAAAATTAATTCTAAGGTAAATCAGACATCAGGTTCCCTGGAGCTGGTTTAATGACAGCTCTAAGGCAAAACAACAACATCAAAACTTTGTGCTGCTTCTCAGAGGAAGTGAGATAAACGCAAGTGCAACAAACACATCCATTTTAAAAACATTTTTCTGGGAATATTCTTTTCAATATCCTTTGCACAGTGGGTAAGGGCACTGGCTGCTCTTCCGGAGGATCCAGGTTTGGTTCCCATCGCTCAAATGGTAGCTGACAGCTGTCTGTAATTCCAGCCCCAGAGGATTCTAACACCCTCTTCTGGCCTCTTCAGGCACTGCACATTAACAGCGCAGAGACATACACGAAGGCAAAACGCCAGCACAGGCAAAATAAACATAAAAATTTAAATCAAAAAGTTATGGTACATTCACAATTCACAACTCATAATTCTAACTGACTCTGATTTCTTAAAATATGAGTAAATTCACAGAATATGCAACTATGAAGATGTCATCTTTAGATGACAGCGCATGTATATTGGTGTTTTCTACCTCAAATTGTTAATTAGAAGGAAATAACACTTAGTGAGAAATGACTGATTTTTAACTCTGTGTCCTCTAGGTGTCACTTACGTCTACAGAAAGACAAAGAAAAAAAAAGCAATCCCTCCTATTTGAAACAGAAGTTAAAGCAGAGTTTACTACATTGGGTATAACAGACCTTCTATTGATTTTTTAAATTATTGCAGTTTATTTATAAGATTAATTTTATATATGATGTTTCATATAGTGATAATTAATTGCCCTTTATAACTACACTTAAAAACTAAGGGTTATCATCGAATCATTTGCTGTATATACACAAGGTACCTCACTATATGTTTGGCCCCACAACATCCAGTCAAACCATCCAAATCTTCATTCCCTAAGGCCACCCTAAGTCTCCTAACAGAAGACAAAATTTATCAATAAATGAATTAATAGATAATAAATTTAATAGATAAGTAAACTTTCGTATTGAGACACTGTGCAGTTCCCATTGCAAGGAGCTCTCCTTCAACGCAACTAGCCTAATATACTCATCTATATGTGTGTTCCTGGGACTCTGACTCAGGGCCTGGGAAAAGTAATTCAGTCAAGTGTACAGGAACTGTGGAACCAACCTGGCCTTGCCCCAACCCTGCCTTTTCAAACTTAAAATAGTAGGAAACACTTTCTCATCTTTTAAGTTATTTTTATTTTCAATTACATACATATGTGTTTGTCTGAGTGTGGGTATGTGTACATGCATGTACAGGTGCCTGTGGGTGCCAGAAGAGGGCACCGGATCCCCCAGAGCTGGGCTTACGGGCAATTGTAAGTGGCTGCTGAGAAACAAATTTACATCCTCTGAAAGAACAGGACTCACTCTTATCCCGGACTACCAAGCTGTCCAGGACAGGGAGACACGTCCTACAACAAAGAAGCTCAGTGCTTTTAAGTTTCTCTAGACAATTGCCTCTTACTTTTAGAGAAATGACTGATTACTCAGTGAGAGACAATCTTTTAATATGTTTTGTTTGTTGAGATAAGCTCACTATTTGCTGACCTGGAACCCACTCTGTAAACAAAGCTTGTCTCAAACTCACAGAGATCTGTCTGCTTCTGCCTCCTTCGTACTGGGATTAAAGGCGTGCACCACTGTTCCCAGCTTGAAGCAGTATTAACGTGGATGTCAGCTGCACCAGATGTAAGCCTTGCAGAGGTACAGTTCTCTCAGCAGTTCGCTGTAGTCAGAACGGGATTTGTTTGTCTTGTTTTTTGAGACAAGGTCTCACATAGCCCAGGCTGGCATAGAACCTGCTATGCAGCAGATGGTCTTGAACTCCTGCCTTCAGTCTGGGATTACAAATGTGTGCCGCCATGCCCGCCTCATTCTCAATGTTTGTATTTTTCTGTGAACGTGACTGGATTCCTATAAATAATACATAGTAATAAATCTTTTACCACTATAAGGGTATGGAATAAATGATTTCTTTTACAAGTAGGATAACTACTGTTTTGCTCATGAGAGAGTCCTTTTGTCACCAAATCGCTGTTATTTCTCAATGCATATTCCTTAACCATTCTTTTAGGTAGAGCCAAATTTTATCATTTCCTTATTTTAAAATTAAACCGCAAGGCGTAGCTAAGTACCAGCAGGGGGACACACTGAGCACACATGCACCTCCCGAGGGCCTGGCCTGGCACTAACGTGCTTATTTAAAGGAAGATGGGCTGGAAGGGAATCTGGCTTTTTGCGGAGGCGGAGGTTCTGTCTCCTACCGAGGAAAAAAGGGAATGCAACAGATCTTCAGCTAATCCCCAATTCGCGGCAAGCCACCGCAGCAGGCGTCCCTGAGCCTGCCAGGCGCTCCATACAGCACTCCTCCCTGAGAACGGCAGTTTGGCAGTGATGCACCTGGAACAGTCATTGCAAGCTCCAGGGTCCAGCTGGGCTCTTTACTGCAAAGCGCACACGACAGGGTCGAAGGAGGGATTGTAGTGCGTTTCCTAGCAACAGCAGTACTGTCCCCTCTGATACTGTGGAGGAGACGCAAGCGCAGAGTCGTCTTAAGAGTAACACCCCTTCACCCTGGCCAGAATGCATCGGGGAGCCACATAACAAAAGAATTAAATCGCAAACGTGTTAGGGTGCATTAAACTTGAGTGGCTGGCTGAAAGAGGCGTGGTTGAGAGGGGCAGCGAGATTTATTTCACTGCTGTCTTCCCCCAAGGCCGCAAAAAGCGGGAAAGAGAGGCCCTACTCAGATCCCAGGGGGCTCAGCTAACTGCTTCTTTAAGAAAAAGTTTCTCACTTAGAGCTTGAGAGTCCCCAAAACAGACAGGAAAACTAATGGCAGTGCCTGGAGACATGGGAAATCAAGAGGCTCTGGGAAGCTTCCTTACTCTCCTGTTTCATAGCGAAGACGGCAGATGACAAAGACACTAAGATTCTGGGTAAAACTATCCAACAGCGGTAGCAGCTAGTGAGGTGGGTGTCTGCATCATTGGAGGGACCTGTGGGAGCCTGCCAGGTTTCCACAAAGCCAAGCCCTCCCCTCCACCCAACAACCTAAACAAAGTAGGGTTAGCTCTCCAGGGAAGAGAAACCGGCGCCTGAGAGCAAATTCCCAATAAACACGAAAGGTGCTGCACTAAGTCGACTGGTTGGTGTTTAGAAGTCACAGGGCCCTTTATTCTGTGTGATGACCCACTGTGGAGCTTTCCCAAGACTGCCTGGCAAGTCGGGCACTCTTTGGGACACACTTCTGGCATGGAGATTTAAAGATAGTCTGTTAGTGTTCTGATGTTTATCTCTGCCTGATGCTGACAACATGAAGACATTTTGTTGAACTCCCATTTTCAAGGGTTTGGGCATCATTGCTCAGGCAACACTGAGATCTAAGCATTATCCCAAACTGAACTAGGGACAATTTACTGACCATTAACAGCGGCTTGGTTTCTACAAGCCTTGTGAATGGGATCATAGGAATGTCTGCCTAGATTAAGATTGTTGTCTATGTACAGTGGTAAAGATTTCCATTTGTCATGCAATCTGTGTGCTTTGTTTTGTTTCAAGATCGTGAACACCCTTGTCCTGAAATTAAACCAGTTTTGCCTGCTAAGGTGTGATGGTTCTAATGATTGTCAACTTGACAGGATCTAGCATCTCTGAAGACATAGTCCCCTAGGCATATCTTTGAGGGATCATCTAGATTAGGATAGTGGAGGATGACTTACCCTAAATGTGAGTGGCACTATCCCATGGGCTGGGTCCCCAACTGGATGAAAAAGAAACAGTTAAGTAAGCATCAGCATTTTTCTCTATCCGCTTTCAGACTGTGGGAGAATTGTGACCAACTGCTTCATGTTCCTGCCACCATGTCTTCCTGTCACTCTGTACTAACTTCAAACTGTGAAGCCAAATAAACCCACCCATAAGTTGCTTTTATCAGAGCGATGTATAAAATTACTAATACCTATTCAACACACACACATACAATTTTTCTCCCCCTTTGTCTTGGGAGCTATCAAGTCTTGAGAAGTCTTCATAACTGACTTAATTTCTGGAAGTTGTCTGTATTTTGAGAGTGAACTCATTGTGATGGCATTTTAAACTTTGAACAAGAAAGTTTAGGTCAAGGCTATCATTGGGACTTTCTAACAGGATGGGGACTCTCTAACAGGATGGCTGGAGAATGTGTAGGAAGAATAATTTGGTGACAAAAAAGAATGTCCATTGATCATTGTGCTCCCAGCCAGAAGGATGTGTCATTTTATACAAAAGATCTCAATTCTTCCAGGCATGGTGATGGCCCAGCACTTGGGAGGCAAAAGCACATGGATCTCTGTGAGTTTGAGTCCAGCTTGCTCTACAGAGTAGGTTTGGGGTAATGGGTTTATGTTGGAGTCAAGTTGGAAGTCAGAATTAGTGAAAATGTGAGTACTAGATGAAGAGAGAAGTGTCAAAGAGAGAGTGGTTGTATATTTTAGGGTATGTGATATGGAGATGAGAAATGTCTCCTATAGGCTGATGTATTTGAATGCTTGGTCCCTAATTGGTGGCATCGTTTCGGAACGCTACAGAACCTTTAGGAGGTCTGGTTTCTGGAGGAAGACTGTCCCTAGGGGTGGGCTTTCTTTTAGCCTTCCCCCACTTCCTGTTCATCTCTGTTTCAGTGTGCATTCAAGATGAGATCCTCTAGTTACTGCTTCTTCTGACATGCCTTTTCCACCTCCAAAGACTCTGGAAACAAAAGAAACTCTGTCTTCTACAAGTTGCTCTTGGACATGGTGTTCCAACGCAACCATGGAAACGTTGTTAATACAGTTAATTAGAGGATCAAGGTAAGAGTCAGTGCATGGAAGTATAAAAGCAGAGGTCATGCAAGCGTCAATGAATGGATGAAGTTCATGGTCAGGGTAAAGTTAAGGAACGGGAGCAAGGTGAAAGTGATAATAAGAACAAGCTGATTGATGAGGAAGAAGAAAGGAGTGAAGGTGTGAGTTAGAATAAAAAAATCCAGCGAGGATGAAAGGCTTTGTAAGATTGGAACAAATGTGAAGGTGAGGCTAGTGGAGGGCCTTGGGGTTGCTCATGATCAGAGGGATTGCCAAGGTCAGATTGATTGTCAAGAATAGGAGACCAGATAGAGTGTCTGGGTAACAATCATGGGGCCAGGGTCGATTTGCAGGTAAAGGTCAGCTTCAGAGTCATGAACACAAGAAACAAAACCAGTAAAGTTTGTTAAGAGGGTCACAGTCAGTACAAGAGTCAAGAGAGGGTTAGATTGTTGGTTATGATAACTGTCAATTTGAGGAATATGGTAAGAGTAAAAGTAAAAGTTAAGATTCATGATCAAATACAGGATTCTGTTCCATATAAGAGTGATGTCAATACCATGTTTACGGACATCATGATGGCCATGGATGATATGTTGGATAGTTTTTATGTCAAACAGGAAGCAGGCTAGAGTCATTTGGGAAGTGGATCAAGGAAAAGAGTTGTCATAGTGTGGCTGAGAGCCAGGAGTAAGTGTGAAGATGAGGTTTACCAGCATCTTGTCGGGTGATTTATTATGTAGAATAGTTACAGATGCTATGTCTTACAGGAGCATGTTCTACACTCACAGGAAGCCAAAAGCTGCTTCCTGATCTTCCATCACTCCTCCAATCCACTACTCGGCTCTTGGAATAATCTCTGAGACACCACAGACTCGTATGTAGCCTGTTAGAAGGACAGGGGAGATCTGTGTTGGCCTCCCCAGGGAGGCCAGTGTCCTTGATGGGTGGCAGCTTCCAATGGACACATTTTAGCTTTCTGTCTTGGGAACAGAGAAGGACTTGGCAGTTCTCTGGTCTTTCCCACTAGTATTCTCTCACTGCAGGCTGAAGGAAGAGCTGGGCCTGGCACATCTGGTTATAACAGCAGATCTTCTGCCTGGGGCGCCTCTCTGTTCTAGTCACATTATCTGTAAAAACAGGAGAGCTGAATTTGATGGGCTTCTAGTACTCTGCAAGGACTTTTCAGACATGAACTAAAACCTTTTAGGCCTTGCTTCTTGTCTGAGGACTCCGAAGAACAGCGTTTCTCAGCTTTTAAAATTTCGCGCCCTTGGGGATGTAGAGATAGACCAGAGGACCTGAGTTCTGTCCACAGAACCCAACTTGAAAAAGAGAAAGAAGGAAAGAAGGAAGGAAGGGAGGGAGGGAGGGAAGGAGAGAGGGAGGGAGGGAGGAAAGAAGAAAGCAAGGGAAAGGAAAGGAAAAACTGGGTATAGAGGCATCCTTGTGATCCCAGCACTGGGGAGATGGAAGCAGGAGGATCCCTGGGGCTTGTTGGCCACTTGGCAATTCCAGGCCAGAGAGTCCATGTCTTAAACAAGAAGTGAAAGCTGCTCGAGAAATGGCACCTAAAATTGTCCTTTGGCCTCCACACGCATGTGCACCACAGACACACACACACACACGTGCACGCGCGCACATACACATATACATACACATACACACATAACATCCATGTCCCCAGTGACTAAAATACATGGTAAGGACCTCGCTTCCCATAATTCCTCTCTCCTGTCCCTTTGGGAATCACGGCAACTCCCATATAGCACTAGTGATCAGGGAGCGTCTGCACAGCTTTAGTTTTCCCCAGTTTGTAGGAAGAATCTAACAGGGTGGTTTTGACATTTCGCCAAATATTTTTAAAAAGGCAATCTGAAGTCTGCCCCTTTAAACAAGACCTTCCCCTCCACAGAAGACCCCGGAAAGCTTCTCTAGGCTGTCATTTTCATGCCTTCCTCGCTTCCCCTTGGGAAAACTTGCTCTCAAATCATTTGAAGATATTGATTACCTGCCCTGTCACAAACACTGTTCTTTCTTTGTGGCCTGGTTGCTTGTGCTTGGTGTCATTTCACAGGTAAGAAAGGGGAGTCCTGTTAAGGATCTATTTATAATATGTCCTTGAAAGCTGAGCTCCAACTTCTTTAAGAGAAAAAAACCTGTCAAGTAGGGATAAGAGACACAGACTAGGTGGTCATGCCAATGAGAATGACAGCACTGGATGCAGCGGCCTGGGCACTGAGGCTTTCCCGGGCAGGCTTGCTTATTGCCCAGCTAATATCAAAGTCCACAAAACCAAAAAGAAACATAGTTCTGGGGAAGAAAAGAGAAGTATTCTGAAAACATGACAGAAACTCAGTATGCATTGGGAGAGGGAGATAGAAGGGGAGGGAGGAAGGGAGAAACCAGAGAGAGTACTAATTTACCAAGGAAAGTCAGAGGCGTGGGGCCAGGGATGTTCACGTGAAGCCCGGCTCAGTATTTATTAGAAATTTGAGCTTGGACTAGCTGCTTGACATCTCAGAATTTTTGTTGAGTGGGTATCATATATCCTTCTCCACTAATCTCATCAGATTGCTATAAAAGTCCAATTAAAGAATGGCTAGGGAAGCACTTGGTAAGCTGAAAATATTATACACAAACAGGGCCCTTGGTGTCTCTGTCACAGCTAGTGATCTTCTAGAGCTCTATCTGTGAGTCTTTACACATGTTCTGCATACAGAACACAGTCTATCTCATGGCAAACTTGTCAGTAGAATTTGCTATTACTCCTCCTCTGCAGAGGAGGAGACATACACAGGGGTAATAATTTGCTGGAGGTCACTCAGCTAGTTAGTGGACTTTGAACTGGACCTTGAACCAGGCCTGCCTAAATCCAGCAACCAAATCTTTCTAACATTTCCTCAGTCTAAATGTACACATAATGGTGTTTCAGTACCTATATGTAGTAAGATCTGCCTTCCAGTGTTAAAGGGCATAGTATTGGTTTGCCAGGTCTACCAACACCAGGACCACAGGCTGGGTGGTTTAAGCAGTACCGTTATTCCGGAGCCTGGACATTGGTGACAGGGTTGGCTTCCGGGGAGGACACACTTCCTGGCTTGTACATGGCAGCCTTCTCAGTCTATTTCACGTGGCTTCTCCCCTGTGCAAGCATGCTTTGGGGGGCCTCTTTTCCACTAAGGACATTAGCCTTCTTGGAGTACACCTCCACCATTATGACCACATTTGACCTCATTGCTTTGCTGAAGGCCCCATCTCCAGAGATGGCCACACAAGGGGCTACAGCTTTGTACAGAGTTTAAGGAGGGCATGGATTCAACCCATA
Organism: Pachyuromys duprasi; assembly: GCA_028658305.1. NCBI lineage: Eukaryota > Metazoa > Chordata > Mammalia > Rodentia > Muridae > Pachyuromys > Pachyuromys duprasi. The sequence continues at coordinate 46,250,044 of CM053761.1, forward strand.
GCTGGCACGTAATGAACAAATGTCCAAAAATTTGTTTTGTTGTCTTTTTCCTCCCCAGAGAGGCAGTTCTGAAATCTTATCAGGCCAGTAATAGCCTCTGCAGCAAAAAAATGTTCAACTCCTGAATCCTCCCTAGATACCTGCTTTCCCATAATATCAAGGAGCTCTGGCACAATGGGAAGGAGCCAGGCTTGTGCCAAGCCTTTCACTTGCTCCTTCTCCCTCCCTCCTGCTCAATAGGACTCAGAAGTGAATAGAACGGGTCTCCCTTCCCCTCTTGCCAGGCGTTCCTATTTATAGCCTTTGGTGCTGGCAGACTAAAGGAATCGCTTGTACCTTTTGCAGCTGCCTACCTCCACTCACCTGGACCATTAAAAACTATTTATTATCCCCAGTTCCCCATGAGTGGAGGGGGGCACAAAACGTAACAAATGGGGGAGGGACACCCACAGCATGCGAAACTGCAGGCCTTTTTAAAAAAGGCTCCAAGGCCAACAAACTGTACAATGTTTAGTGTTCGTGACTACGCCTTGGTAAGCCCCCCTCCATCCAGTCTGGAACCCAAAGAAAGAGTTTAATGTTGACTTTATCCTTGAATCCTCCTCCACAGAGATGGTGATCAGTCTGAGGGCGAAGAGGAAAAGGCCAGAAGGGTTTGTTGCCTGGATGCCAGGGACCATTAAGGGGCCATTCATCTCTCTACTCCAGCCAGTCGGTAATTTCCGACATCAGCCTAACAGTGTCAGACTTCAGAACTCGTGAGCCATTTGCTCATGGCATTGCCACATGCAAATAGACGCTCTGCACATGCATCTATCTGGCTTGTATTCTGGTTATCTGTCAGGGCGCCCTCTTGTCTTCCAACACATATATTAATAATGATAGTAATGAGTAGTACCAAGCTGCAGCCAGGCACAAAACACAAACTCTGGGTTCAGTTTGCACATTTAATGAAGGCCATTTGTAATCATAAAAAGAAGGGGCGGAGAGCCCACTAGCTAGAAGTTCTTACAGAAGATAGAGAAACGCTGGTATATAACTGTTCTTATAAATGGGGTGGGGTGGGGTGAAGAAAGATAACGTTGCAGTTGATTCGTTCCCAATGAGAACTGTAGGTTGCTGTCAGCCCTCAGCAGAAAGCGAGCTCTTTGTCTCTGAGCCCAGGAACTAAGTCGGAGCCCATATCCACCTCATAGTGCTGATCTCATGTTTTCTAGAAAACAAATTCAATGTGTTTTTAACTATTCTCTGTGACAAGACTCCCTGGTTCCTACCACCAGAAATCAAATTGTGAGCCTCTAAAGACATAGCAAAGCCAGTGACTGCAATGCACATCAACAGATTCTGAGGTAGGAGAAACATTTGCAGAAATAGTATCACTTTAGCAGACTAGTGGATACATAGTGAGTTCATAGGTCAGCTTAATCTTTTTCAAGGTTTTGAATTTGATTGATTTTTTTTACTAGAAACCTGCTTTAACTTTTAATTTTTTTAATTTGAAACATTTTAAACACATACAATAGAGAAATCTAGCAAACCTGTGTGATGCTTTCCAAACAGACAGTCAATGTTAGCATTTCATCAAATTTTCTCCAAATCTCTTATTTAAAACCCATCCCCAAAATTATAGTTAACACTGAACTTGCCACTGGACTTCTTGATAGCTTCATTACTCAGTCTGCCTCTCCAAAGTGGCCACTGCCAAGAATTTGGAATGTATCTTTTAGTCACAAATAAGTGATTTCAAGTAGTTACATAAATATCTTACAATATAGTTTCTCATTCTGCTTCAAGCTTTTTAGAAAGCTTTCATTCTGTGTCACATGCTGACACTTTTCGCAATATTTAACTTTTAAAAACAACCCGCATTTCCTCTAATTAGCAAGATGAGACATGTTACTACTTTAAAAAGTCAAAATAATTGGAAGATGCTGCTTCTGGGTATGATCTACTGTAGACTTCCATCACTTAATGGAACTCTCTCAGAGAATGCCACCCTTTAATTTGATATCTCAGCCAGAGACTCCAAACTTGAGGACAAGTTAGTCTAAGGGAACATTGCAGGAGACAAAGGGAAGGCAAGTGAGCAAGCCTGGGGATTATAGAAATCACCCTCCATGGATACAGGTGTTGAGTCTAGCAAGACTTCTTTAAAATGCAGGTAACACGAGCCAGCATTTGTGTGAAGGGCATGAGGACAGAACAGCCAGCCACCTGTGAGTTCCCTCTCCCTGTGGGTTGAGACTGATTCCAGGACACTACCTTTGTCATTTGGAACTGTACTTTTGGGGGGGTTCACAAGGGCATTAGGAAGGGCTTTGGTGCAGGCCAAAAAAATTACCCAGTACCCACTCCACTAAGACTTGGGCACTCTACACGGATCTGGGAACTTTTGAGCCACCTAAACTTGGCCTCCGCTAGAACCAGGGGCTGGACACAAGCTCCTATCAGGTCTTTCTCACGTTTGACAGCACGGTAGGTGTGCCTTATTTCCTCAGAGTGACAGATGGTGAGGGAACATATTTCCCAGTATGTGTGAGTCATCTCAGGAAAGTCCAAGCAAGAAGCCACTGCTTCGAAGCCTATCCTTTATTTCATTTTTTGAGATGGGTTCTTACTGTGTGGTCTTAGCAGGTTTAGAACTCTGTAGAGCAAGCTTAGCTTGAACTCACAGAGAGCTGCCTGCCTCTGCTTCCCAGGGGATGGGACTAAAGGCATGTGCCACTATGCATGGCTGCCATTTATTTTTTCACAACCCCAAATGAGCCATATGAAAGTCAATTCTGTTTTTGCGGTTCATTTTACCATGCCCTTCCCCATAAGGACAATGAAAATCCAGCTACCCAGGAGTGTGAAGAAGCCAACCACGTCTTCATCAGTGGGCTTTACTAACCACAAAATAGAATGAGTACATCTCTGTGTAAAACTCCAGTCCATTGTACTCAGAAAATATGCACTGACCCATAGCCTGTTGCCTAAAATGCCTTCTTTAGCTACCTTTACTCTCCTATAGATGAGTCCATATCTTGAGTTTTTATACACTATCTAGCTTATCCACTTTCATATCTCACGACCATCCCCTAGGCTACCACAGGTCAGAGATAGATGTGCTGTGGGAAACCATAATATACATTCTCTCAAGGGCAGAATACAAGAGTGAGAATTCATTGAATAATGAATACATCGAATTCAATGGAAGGTAGAAGAATTCCCAGCAATGTAGAGGGTAGAGCAGTTGGGGGGGGGGGGAAAGTGGATGCATTGTGAGTTCTTGCTGAGGACTTTCCTAAGCCTCATGCTTTTGCTTGCAAATGTGCTGTGACCTTCCTTACACGTAAGGAGTGGTTTGTCCGGGTTGTTTTTGGAATGGCTTCCCTGTTCAGAGCTCTCCTGCTACTTGTCATTATGACTCAGATTGCACACAGCCACATGATAATAATCTCTTTTTCTCAGTCCACCACCTCAGCACTTGTAAAATTCTGCAGGGCAGAGATCACATCAGTCAACTTCTCTGTGGTACCCGGCGCATTCACAGGTCTCAGTGCATCCAGCTAACCATCTACTCGCTCTATCCAGAGGGCCTTTCTTTTGATTAAGCATTCCAGGCTTCTAGGGGAGCAGAGGATGATAGTAATTATCTGCAGGACTACAGTCATAATCTCACTTTTGCCTGAGTGTGAGCCCTACCCTAATTGCCTCGACAGCTAGACAGAGGATGTATTCTTGGAATTACAGAATTATAGGTCCTAGAAAGAGATCTAAGGGGGTCATTTATCATCAGGATAATAAGCTTAATTATCTGGCAGAAATAGGTACTAGGAACCTTTTCCCTTTGAAGAGGATGTTGTTTTTTCCATATCTTAATCCTCCATCTCACACCTTTTCCAATTAAAGCAACCAAAACTGAGATCCTTTTCATCAGGTCCTACAAAATCCTGAGTGGTCCCTGCAAAAAGGACAATTTACGATGGTCTTTTATTCTAGTGTGCAGATAATGGCATTTGTTTTATTGGGCAGGTATAATCTAATGCTAGACTTTGAAACCATGAGTCAAGTCAATACAAGAGCCTGAGAGCTTCTGAACTAATCCCTTGTATTTGGCTGACATTTTCTCTCTCACTAGCCTGAAATTTCAGGTAATATCCTATAACTGCAAATGGGTTTCAGGAGAAGACTGATTTGATTTTTGTTATTTAATCAATAAGGTTCAAATTTATTTTTTGATTTACTAGGCTCGAAGGCACCCATTGGCTTTATATTAAAGCAGGGAATTAGAGAAACAAGGGCTGTCACTTGTAAAAGATGCTGTCATACTCAGCCTACCTCCTTGCTTCCCCACTCTCTCTGTAAAAGTGCTCATCATTCCCAGGCCTTATACTTATGTAACATCTCATAACTTCGCTCAAGTTCTCTGGAAGACAACAGGATATTTGCTTGTTTGTTTCCCTAAAGAACTACATATTCTACATATGCATATTCTACAAATGCATAAATGATTTTTCTTTTCACTTTAAAAAATGACTGTGTATGTTCATGTATGCATGTTTGTATGTGAGAGTATGGCACATGCTTGCCACAGTATGCATGTGGTAGTCAGAGGACAACCTTGGGTCTTAGTCTTCGCTTCTCACTCCTGGCCCCAAAGCTTCTGGATATTCTTCCCTCTCTACCCCTCATCTTGCTGTAGGAGCCCTGTGTTACAGACATGCGCTATCATGGCCCACTGTATGTATCCATTCTAAGGCTCTGAACTCAGGTTCTCACACTTGCAGAGCAAATACTTTATCCATTGAGCCATCTCCCCTACCCCAAGATGGCTTCTCAGAATAAGTTCCCCCAAGCATAACATATTCTTCTGCAGATTCAACAAGCAATGAAAACCCTCTTTGCAACTCCATAAGGCATTGCTTTCGAAATTAAAGAACTTATACTTGTATTCAGCTAAACGGATGTAGTATTAAACTAACCCAAATGACTCATCGCCAAACCCATGAATTATTGCATCTCCCAAGCCCCTCCTCTCAACAGAAGTGATTAACACAAGTTCACAACTGGCCCATGGCCTGAGAATAAGAGACTGTGGAGTGCTCAGCTGTAAATGGGACCTCTGTGTTATATCCTTCCTTGCCGTTCTCCAGAATCATTTTGGAAGAAGGGGCAGAAAGATTAAGAGCTGGAAAAGTGGGTGACTACAATGGATGAGTGTTTTTCAGATAAAACGGGGTAGTTACACAAATGAAGACACAGGGGTTGGGAAAGCACAAGATATATACAAATTCCATCCAGTCAAAGCCCACTAGAGAGAAAAATGTGGGCACAGAGATAGGGCACACCCTAGCTGAGGAGCTATTGGCAACTGCTAGCTTCTGGGAGAGGGAGAGTCAGTTTTCTTTAAGCTTGTGATCCCCTGGTAGGTCAGCCATGCTCCAGAGACTGGCTCTGTACTCAAGAGTATTTGGGCAGATAAACTGGACGTGATGGGTTAAGGGGAGCATGAAACTGGGTGAGTAAATAGACAGAGGTGGATCTGGGGGTGAATGTGATCAAATTACATTTTATGAAATTCTGAAGGAATTAATAGAGTATTATTTTTTTAAAAAATCTTACCCCAGGTGGAGTTTTCTCAAGAGTCCATCTACACAAATGTCATGTTTAAATGAGAGGATCAAGAACACTTGTGATGGTCTCATTATGGTCCCTGCTTGTTTGTTTCCAGATCAGGGAGGCCCCAGAAACACCCAAAACAATGCACTGGCTATTGCCATTGCTCTCGGTTGTCCAACATAACTAGATGAAAAGACCCTGTTGCCAAAGACACCACTCACTTTGGATACAGGGCACGGAGAAATCAATCTTGACTTACTGGGAAACCCTCTGGATTCTGGCTAAGTTAGATGTTTACCAGAAGGTACTATGCAAGCTGCTGGGGGAGAAAAGTTCTATGATTTCACCCAGCACCCAACATTGCATACTGCACATGCTGACCTGCATAGCAAGATGTGCTCACTGGTGCCATGATGTGGTATGGTGGGTATGGAAATTAACAGTCAGTTTCTGATTGGATGGGGTGTGCTCCACAGGAAGGATTTCATGTTGTACTGTAAACTTGCTCAAATGCCCATGACTGGGAAGGAACCTAATGTTATTGTTTTGCTAAATGATCATGTCTTCAGATGGCCTTCTAAACATTTATGCTTATTCTCATAGACAAGTGATGCTCTCAGCTTTGGACAGAGAAGCTTCTTATTGCATGGTGTAGTGGTTAATACTGAGGCTCATAACTGGTCTGAGTGCCAAGTATAAGTAACAGTAAGTGCTGAGTTGTGGATGAGTCTAGATTAACCTCCCTGCATCCAAGGCTCAGGCAACATGGCAGAAGAGGTCATGTGAAGAATATAAGAGCTGGCAGATGGGAAGATTGAAATGCTGACTTCTTAATACAACATGGCTACTGAACACCCCAATACACAGCAGCGATGGTTACTTATAAAAAAACCAAGGTAGTTAAGATTCCAACAAGGGTGAGAGAGGGGTCCCCTGAAGCCCCCATCCTTTTCAGAGCTATTAGCAGTGGTGGCTGAGGAATAAAATATTACTCTCCTTTGGGGTCCTGTCTAAGAGTAGGTTGCCCACACCCTACTGAATTCCTACATCCATGGGTATATGGCCAGTAATAATTGGGTCCTGGGCTATTAACAACAAAAGAGGAGGACATGACGTTGGGATGGAAATGGGGTGGGAGGAATGAGAGGGAGATGGAGACACGTAGTGATGGGTAGATATGATCAAAATGCATTATAAATGTATGAAAAATTTCAAGAATTAAAAAACCTTAGCAATGACAGCCACTTTGCCAAGAGCTGGAGGTGAGTACCGGGCCATCTGGTTAAAGCTTTTATTAGCCAGGTCTTTTTATTCTTGGCATGTAGATTAGCAGGCTGATTCTTGGAGCAGTTCACTTATTTGCCCAGAGAGTTGAAAGTAGGTCTGCATACATGATATCTAATTTTTGTGTTAACTTTATAGAACCATGGAGAATCCTCAGCATTTGTTCCAGTGGAATTGTGCATCTTTCTATGAAGTTATTTTTGGATGAGATTAAACATTTAAATCTGAAGATGGACTAAAACATCTCCCTAATGTAGATGGACCTGACCCAGTGAATTGAGGCCTAAATAAACCAAAGGCTAGCCTTTCCTGGAGCAGAGAGCTCTCTCTGCGTGAGAAGCTGACTGCTCTCGACCTGAAAGGTAGGCTTTTCTCCTACCTCTGTACTTCAGCTGAAACAAAGCTTCTGCTAGCATCTCGAGCCTGAGAGCCTTCAAGGCTAGAACCGACAGCATTGGCTCTGTGTCTCCGATTTTAGCTGTGCATCTACAAACCTTTGTACTTCCTCCAAACCACAAAGGCCGTATCTTTATAATAGACACCCCGCCCCGTTCCAAACAGGGTTTCACTATGTTAAATAGCCTGGCCTTAAACTCATAGAGCTCTGCCTGCCTCTGCCTCCTGAGTGCTGGGTTTAAAGGTATGTGCCATCACACCTGGCTAAGTATTTCATGTTATTTTTATACCTACGTCCTGTTGATTCTTTGCCTCTAGAGAATCTTAATTCCTGCTGATAACTATTTGTAATACTGCATGATTTCAAGTCAGGTTCACTGACTCTCATTATACTCAGGGCACCAACTTAGTGACATTCAATGCAGAAATGTGCTTTCTGATTCATCTACAGTGCAATTCTGGGTGAACCAAGCTGTACCAACTATTTGTTTGAAGCTTTAGGTGGCATCCTCTGCCTAGAAATGTTTTGTGGCTTTTCATAATACATTTTCATAAGCTGACAACATCATCTCATTTTGGTCTTCATTTAGAAATAATGATGAATATTAAAAAGCGCCCAAGGCACAGTGTCTCTTTTCTTAGGAGGGCCTTGTCACATGCGGAAGTGAACTTCTAGAAAGTTTTGTTCAAAATGGAGATATGGGTACAAATGCTAATGTAGGAGCATGTGGGTGTTCTGGGCTCTGTAGACTTAGGAACAATTTCTGAAGTAAATGCTTAGCTTGGGGAGTTGGTAAAGACATTAACATTTTCCGGGGAAAGTTTTTCATCAATCAGGAACTGTGTATGGTAGAAAATTAAGTAGACCTCATTTTGTGGAATGCTGAACAAGGGCCTGCTACTGTTTTTAAATTAGCTCATTCTGCCAATAGTATCTAGTATTTGTGTTGTACCCCATAGAGACAGGTGGCAGACAGACACTGTTGGTAGACGGAATAAAATGCCTCATTCCCATTTGAATACAAAGAACTTAAGGCTTTTATAGATTTAGAACTTAATTGTCTCAAATGCTGCTTATAGGGGAAAGGAGTTTAAATATGTTGTAAAAGAGAATGATGACATTTCACATTTTCAAGATGTTTAAGATGGCATGGGTTTCTGTAGTGATGGAAAGTGAAGACTTAAGGATGTAGCTGATGCTACACCAAGACAGCATCACCAAGCATGACGGCCAACTCCTCCCCCACCCCCACTTCCACAATCTATGTGGTTTCTTCATCTACCATAGCACAAAGAGAAGCCTAGGAACTTAGAATTTTCACTACTTTTGGTCAGGGACCAGATTGATGACAGTCGATAGGTTTATGATCCATGTTAAACCAACTACAGACATTAATTCCTTCTCTTATCACTGTGACAAAATATGTAACAGAAATAACTTGAAGGAGGGAGGATTTCTTTTGGCTCACAGTATCAGTCCACCACAGTCAAAGAGATTTTATAACAGTGAGACTACATGATGGAAGAATATTTCTCACATCATGGTTGTGAACCACGAAGCAGAAAGCTCAGGCCAGAACCAGAAGTGGTTACAACCTTCATAGCCCAGAAGTTGATATAACCTCCTTGTGACTTATTTCTGCCAACTAGGCCATGCTTTCCACCTGCTAGAGACCAGGAGCCTGTGGGAAACACTTGAGACTACAATCCTAGTGGGAACTTCAAAAAAACAAAACAATATGGGGATGCTGGCATACATTCCCATTGAAATTTAGAGAAAGTCTTGCAAGAATGCCATCAATGCAGGGCACAGAGCCAGGAGATGCAAAGGAAGATGGTTCCTTCAGGGAATGTGTCCCTCCTCATAAAATTCATAACTGGGGTACCAACTTTCAGTCCCTCCATGAAACATAATTTGGAAATGGAGTCATTGTGGATGTACTTGGCTCATTTGAGTTGGCCTGTGCCTTATGAATAGCGTTCTTACAAAGGCGGGAGGAATTTGGTCACAGAAATGTGCACATAAGAACACCATCTGCATATGATGGCAGAGACTAGCACATGCATGTGTTATGGTGATCTGGGCACTTCTACCTGCCAATAAGTGCCAAAGCCTGACAGCAGGGTACCAGAATCAAAGAGAGCAGATTTTTTTTTCTCATCTCCTGGAAAAATGCTGACTCTGTCCACACCTTCTCCGATCTGTGAAACAGTAAGTTCCCCTCATACGCAGCACTCAGGCACTCGGCTACAGCAACTCTACAATAGTAACTCAGGGCCCTGAGCTGAGACTGATGATGACTTACCTTAGAATTTTCAGTTTAATGAACCAATAAACGTTTCTTAGAATTAATGTAATTTGATGGAGTTTCCAGCACTGGTTACATAGAGTTCTCACAAATACTTAACTAGGGAAGGACAAGGGACCTGGGGACACTCAACCAGAAAGAACAAACAAACAAGCAAACAAAAAACTTCCAGAAAGGAGGTGAAGGAAGGGAACAGTGTTTTCACAGGAGCGCTGCGAACAGGAGCATTCTCTGTGTGGCTCCTTGCTGGGAGTCCTCTGCCTTAGCAGCTGCTCCATGAATTCCCTGGTAAGAAAATGCACAGCCTGAGGCAGGCAGAGATGCTCCAATGGAGGATGGAGGAGCTAGAACATGGTTAAGAGGACTGAAAAGGGGGGGGGGGCACCACATTATTGAAAGGCAATTGAAGAGACTGTGGTTGCTGGGATACGGGAGAACTTCTCCATCAATGTCACCAAGGACCAAAACAAACTTTTTAAAAGCCTTTGCAGTCTAAGCTTGTCCTACCCATGCAACATCCTGGTCTACAGAAAGTAAGATTCTCATAATACCTTTAAGGACTGGCTGTATTGGAACTATCTCTGCTGCTAGCTATTCTAACAATAGCTGAGTGTGCACATACATGTGTCAGCCAGAGGACAACCTTGGATATTCCTCAGGCACCACCACCTTAGTAACCTTCTTCTGGCCTAGAGCATGCCTACATTTTTATGAGTAGGTTCTAGGAATCAAATGAGAAAGAAAGAGACAGAGAGAGATGGAGAGAGGAGGAAAATTGATCCTAAACCATCAGCAAATGTCAGAACTTGATTTACAACTTGCTTAGAAGCTTAAGAAGCCTCCAAGATGAGGATGGTCTACCCAAGTGCATGCTTTGGTGCAGCAGAAGTTGCATAGGTACAAATGAGCAGCAGATGTGCCTCATTCAGGGCTGGGCATGCCATTAGGAATATAAGCAACATCATGGCCCTTCTCCACAGAAAAATATACATGTAATTCAGGAGGACATGGGCTGCATGACGAATGACTCTTTCTTGATTAGTGTAATAGTTGGGATTCTCTAAGGAAACAGAACTGATAGAATGAATACATAGACACACACACACGCAAGCACATACACATACACGAATGCATGCACACAAGTGCACACACACTAAAAGGAGATTTGTTAGAATGGCTTATAGGCAGTCTGGGCAGTCCAAGAATGGCTGTCTCTTGACAGAAAGGTCTGGTAGTTGTTCAGTTCATGAGGCTTGATGTCTCAGCTGTTCTTTAGTCTAATTTGGAATTCTAAAGCTACCTTAACAGCAGGATAGATGAACATGCCAGCAGAAAGCACGAGCTTCCATCTTCTATGTCCTTTTATATAGGCTGCCACCAGAAGATGTGCCCCAGATTTAGGGTGAGTCTTCCAACCTCAAATGATCCTATGAAGAAAATCCCTCATTGGCATGCTACTTAGGTTTTTCGTTGATTCCAGATGTAATCTAGTTGATACCCAAATTTAGCCATCACAATTAGTGAGACTGAAACAAACAAACAAAAACCCACCACCACAACAACAAACCTGCAATTGTTTTTAGCCGAAGGAGAAACATTCTAAGTTATTTCTGCAACCTGCCTCCAATACCCACTAGGTATCTACACGCCAGTATGTGAAAGCTGGCGTGGTTTTCACCTAGCAAGTACTTATCAAATGTGCAGCACAGATTGTAAGAGGTGGTCATTTTGATATGAACACAGTAAGACCCCTGCTTTCATGGAACTGTAATTCTGGGTAACCAAGGGTGACTAGTAGCTATTTTAGTTGGAGTAGTACAAGGAATGCCCTTGGGAGTCATTTGAGTTGGGGTCTAAATTGCAAGATAAAATCAGCTTTATGAAGGGGGGTTGGAGGGTGGAGGGGGGCCGGCATCCTAAGCCAGAGGCAATGGAATTTGCAAAGACCTGGATAGGTAATGAATTTGATCAAAATGAGGAACAGAAGCGGCCCAGTTAGTGCATGGTAAATTAATATGCAACATGAGGCCCCAGTAGCTCTAGAATGCACTGAGTATTAAATTTGAGTGGTATTAAGATGTCTGGATGTAAAGTCTGAGTGAGCATCAGTAATGACTTAGTGAGCACATGAAAAGTCTTTAAGAATAGACTCTGGTGATAGGAAAGGAGACCCAAAACAAAAGTTAAAAAAAAAAAGCCAGAGATGATAGCACACAAACTATAATCCCAGAACATGGCAGTTGGTGGCAGGAGCATCCAGAGTTCAAGGTCATCTTTGGCTACATATAAAGTTTGAGGTCAGCCTGGGCTACAAGAGGTCCTGAGGCAAAAATAAATAAATAAACGAACAAATAAGTATAAGAAAGGGTCTGTATTTAAAAATTTTTTTTCTTCACAACTTGTTCATTGTACATCCTAATTAAAGCCCCCTCCCTCACTCCTCAAGCCCCACCCTCCCTCCCTCTTCCTCTCTTCCCCTTCCCCTAGTCCACTGCAACGGGGGGTTCTCCACTATTGCCATCTGCCCATAGCTTGCTAAGTCTCATCAGGACCGCCTGGATCTTCTTCCTCTGTGGCCTGGCAAGGCCGCATCATCGGGGGTAAGTGATCAGAGAGCAGTCAACTGAATTCGTGATAGAGGCAGCCCCTGATCCCCTCCCTCAGAGATCCACATGGAGACTGAGCTGCAAATCGGCAGGTCCGTCTTTTTTTTTTTTTTTAATTTAGATGCTCTACAAAAACCATCTCTGAGTGTTACAGATCTGCTAGTATGAGTTGCAAAGTGGTTTCAAACAACTCTTTTCAACAGGAAGCTTCTGTAGCAGACTTTGAGCCCCACCTCAGCCCCTGCCTTTGTGTAAGACATATTCCTGCAAACGCCACCTTGTGGGGAAAGGTTCAAGTCCTGTGCATCCAACAACATAGTTCAGGTTTGGGGGAAAAATCAAAATCATGAATAACTGTGGTTCTGAGTATAAGGGACACTCTCCCTTCAAATGCTTTTAGACTGGCCGGCAAGACTGCCCAGGCATCCAAAAAGAAGAAAGAGAAGGAAGAAGCTGATGCAAGGGAACATCTGCAAAACTGTTTGTCCTGCCTTGGAATTTCGGGAATGTGGCTGGAATAGGTTTCTCTCTGTGCCCAGGAAACCAACAGTGGAGGATGGTGGATTGGCCTCGCCCGCAGACAGCCATTAGGCTTCTGCTGCTGAAACCAACATGAAAGGGCAGGACGACCCGTAAGGCCCTGGTCAGAAAGCAACTCGGAAAGCTGGCCGCACTTAATTTTGAGCAGCTGTATGTTGTAAATTGTACTGAGAGGGTGCAGAGGTCTTTGAAGCTTATTATTTCAATTTCTGAAAATTGTGATAGGTGAAGTGCATTAGCTTCGAATCAAGGAAGGAAAGCTGATGGTTTTGTCCATCATCAGGGCACTGGCGCTACGGGGTAGGCTTGAAAGAAACACTACTTGTCAAGCACTTAGAGATGTATGGGGAGACTAAAGGGTTAACACCTAGAGGACATTACTTTGGCTTTTGTATAGCGTTCAGCAAAGCACTTTCAAAATCTTATTTTGCTTCAGCTTAGATTAGTCATGTATTAAGATTCCTCCAGGTTGTAAATGAAAGAAGTATGTCTGAAGTATGCATGGTCATAAAGAGGAATGTACTGGCTTACACAAAGTAGGGAGCGTTTAAGCCTGGCTCAATCCAGAGGCCAAAATGTCTGCATCTCTTACAGCCTCTCTTCCATTATTCCCTCTTGTTCACTTTCCTGTTTCCTCCTTGTGACCTACTTTAATTTTAGAAAAATAAGCTGGCATCAGCAAATGACTTTCTTTGCACGTGTGCTTGTTTGCATGCGTGTGTGTGTGTGCACGCGCTTGCATGATATGCATGCGTGTGAGTCTGCAGGCATGGAGGCCAGAAGGAAACACTGGGTACCCTGCTTTTGCCACTAAGCCTGGGGCTAGGCAGGTGCCCATCAAGCCCTGGTGAGTCTCCTGTCTCTCCTCCCCAGAGTGTCCCAGTTACAGGCCGGTGCATACAGCCACACCCAGCTTTTCATATAGGTGCTGGCACCCAAGGGTCCTCTCGCTTGTGCGGCAAGCTCTCTTATCCACTGGGCTGTCTCCCCAGCCTAATCGCAGGCAATGTTCTCCAGGCAGCTATAGCATATGGGACCTTGTAGGCTGCGATTCCAGATCAAGGATGCCTTGCTTTCTTTTCTCATTGTTCTGACAAAAGGCCTGATACAGGCAACTAAAGAAGAAAGGTGGTTTTTATTTTTGTTCTCTGTTTGTTTGTTTGTTTTGGCTCACAGTTAAAGAGCACAACATGGTGGCGGGACTGGAAGCAGAAATCTAGTCACATTGTGTCCACACTAGAAAGTGGAGAGAAACTAAGGCTATGCTCAGCTAACTTTCTCTGTTTCGTTTTGTTTTTAATTCAGTCCAGACCCACAACTGATGCCACCCACACTTAGGGTAGGTCTTTTCTCCTCAGCGAACCCAATGTAGAATTCTCCCACAGACGTGCCCAGAGGTTTGTCTCCTACATAATTTCAGAGACTGTCATGTTGGCAATCAGTATCAACCACCAGAAGTGGAAATCTCCCCTCCAATAAGCCTCTATGAAATGGACAGTCCACTGTCACACACAGGCTTAAGTCTTGGCCAGACAGCAATGGGACTAATAGTTTAACCAGACCCAGACAGAACTAAGGCTTGGGCCCCAGTCCACCGAAGGAGAGAGGAATACTCCATTGACATCAGCCTTGCACAGGTATCACTGGATTCCCAGTCCTCTTTGCAGGTGAAACAAATTCAATGGTGCATGGTAGCACCATGCATTAAAGTCATGCCAAAGTCAAAGTGGAGGTTCCAAGATCTCTGTCTGAGAGTCAGCCTTGTGCAGGGGACAAGTAGAACGTGCATCTAGAGAAAAGTGACAGTAACTGGATCCCCTGTAATTCTCCTTCCAGTCTGCAAGCATAAGAAAAAAAAAATCTGACTTTTTTCCTGTATCCCCTGAAGGGCTTGGCAAAGTACAGTGTGCAGCTGTGAATGTAACCAAGTAACAGGAATCAAATTAGCACCTTCTGCTTGACCCCTTTTCCTGATAAACTGATATGAGTTCAGTATCTCTCTTTCAACATGATGTCCATCTGATAGACAGGACTGACCTTCTGCATTGACAGGCATTGATGGTGTTTGGGATTTGGAAACTGTGCAAACAGCCTGGAAATCATGAGCTTACCAGATATGAGAGCTGAATTTGAAATATGTGGTTCAACTCCTCTAATCCTATAGATCAGATGTGGGATGCAAGAAAATGCATTGCGAGCCTCAGATTTTCTGTAGGTTGGGGGTGGATCCCACGAGGGGTTGGGCTATCGGCTACTGTCCTTGGTCCTGAATCAGTCTTCATGCACAGTCTCTGCCCAGTGTTGCGCACTTGGACTCGTGTCCAACTGCTGCAGAACCTTTCAAGATTGATGGGAGTGGCCAGAGGTCCTATTTCTGAGAAAATAGAACTGAGCTTCCCATTACAAAAAAAAAAAAAAAGCAAAGAGAGAGAATAGCAAAAACTCTTGCTGGTTCAATTTTTCTGACAGTTCTTCACCTTCTCCATCCCAAGGTTTGCAGAAGGTTAAAAGCAAAAGCAGTAGGTCAAAGCCCTCAGTTAACAAATGAACCCAAGATCCTGGGGCTCCTGAATCCCAGTCTGTTGCCCCCAAGTGTCACCACCACCAAGACTCCTCATTGTCTCACATGTATCAATACATGAGCCTGGGCACTAAGGAAGCCCCAATGCCCAAGAATTCCTTGCATCAGCTACTTTTGGCCACATTTTAGAAAGCCACCCAAATTTAAGGACATTAAAATAACAAACATGCTTTCTCTTACAGATGCGCTGATGAGAAGCCTAGAGGCAGATTAGCCAAAAGGATGGACTGGGAGTTTCTCAGGAGCTTGTGGTCAAGATACCGGCTAGTGCTGCAGCCAAGTGGATGTTTATCTCTGACTAAAGAGTCTTCCTCCAGGTGTCTACTCACTATGCAAGTGTCTCATCTGGCCACATGACTGTCCTTACAACACAGTAGTAGGCTTCCATGAGGCCAAGATGGCAGTGTATTCGGGATCCCATCTGCATTCATACACTATCACTTCAGTTGGTCCAACAAACTTCTCGGCTCAAGCACATATGTGCTGGAGAGGTGGCTCGTGAGCAGCCATCTTGGAGAGGCTGCGATCCCTGTCCATTCTCATCAGGCCATAATTGCATGATCGTGGCTTACTCTTCTGCACAGCCCAAGTACTAAATCAAATTTTACATTTTAAAGGTTGTAAAGTTAAAGATGTGTGGCATAGGCCTTGTACTTCATATAACACATAAAACAGTTGTCACATGGCCTTTTAGAGAAGTTCCTGACCCCTGGCCCACTTTGCAGATAGTAATACTGCTCTAAAGTTTGCTTTGAGGGTGTAAAAATGAGCAGATGCCTCACTTCCAACATGTGGAATAGCAGAATGCTTCTAGGCTGGGATGAGCTTCTCACTTCCAGCATGTAAGATAGAAGAACGCTGCTGGGCCCGGTGAACTTGTACAAAGACCTTTTCTCCTTTGTCAGAAGAAAAGAGTCCACTGGAGAAGATCCCTTAATCCTTGCATCTTTTCTGACATGGGGCTTCTCTGATGAGAATGGAGTTATGGCAACTATTTTGCAATTAGGAAAATTAAAAAAAAAAAAACAAAAAACCATGTTCTGTAGAAAGTCATGAGTTGCTGAGTTGTCTAGCTAAGCAATCCCCTAACAACTGACTAGAAATTTTTATTGCACAAGGAAACTTAAAATATATTTAAGACATGCTTTGGGTGTTTTATAATTTTCAGCTGAATACTGTGTTTACTTTCTCTTTAGAGTGAACTTCCAGGGGGAAAAGTCCTGCTTGACACAGACTCCCTTGTTTCCACAATAAGGCCTAGCATGACATAGCATCTTGAAAGTGTTTGTTATCTACAATCAAGATTTCATAACCCCAACAACACTGACACTTGGAGCCAGATGATTTTTCACTATGGGTGGTTCTGGGCACTATAGACTTTGAAGAGCACCCCTAGCCATCACCCTTAAAATTTGCCCCATCTCTTCCTAGGATATGAAAACCAGAAGAGCTTCCAGAATTTTCCAAAGGTCTACTGAGGGACAGAGTAAGTCATCCCTGCCTGAGGACCACAGATTCGCTATGAGTGATTATATATATATATATATATATATATATATATATACATATATATATATGTATATATGATATATATGTATATGAGATAAATGCCTTCTTGCTAATAGTATCCAAAGTCCAGGGAACTGGGGCCTTCTGGAAAAGGTTACAAAATTGGATGGGAAATGGAGAACAGAAGACAGAACATTAGAGTAGCTATGGACTCAACAACAATGAAAATACAAACACAAAAACAAAAACGCCACAGCCTGAGAGAGTCCTGCCACATGCCTGTCTCTATCGTGTCAGATGCTGGCCCCTGAGTGACTGGCATATGGCCTGCAGTTTGTATTTTAAGCCACGAGGATCTTCTCACTTGGCCTCACTAAATAGTGACAATTTCTTTCCCCTTAAAAGAGCGAGCATTTTAAACAAGGGAGCTGAGGAGCCCACAAAGAACCACGTGCTGCAGGGATACTCAGAAGACAAGCTGGAGAATGCAGAGCACTGCTCAGAACCCAGGCTTGTTTTCTAGAAAGATCCAGGGGTTAGAGCTGAAAAGTCAAAGCTCTAATCCAGCCTGAACTATTGCAAGACTGGTGAGTTTGACAAAGCAAGGGCCTCCATCTTGCTGAGCATTAGTTTTCTCAGCTGTGAAATGGGGTTGATCTGTGAAAGAGTTTTTAAAACATTGCCTCCATGGCAAGGAATACGGTTCTCCTCAGGTGTGCAGGCCAGGCCCCTGGACAGAAGGCAAGCAGACAGCTGACTGTCCACGTGTGCCACAGGCTTTTTTTATATTGTGGGAATGTAAATCCAGTTCTTGATCTCAAGCTTAAAATTCTTCCACACATCCCATTGTTCCTTTCAGGAGACAAGGGCCTGCCCATGCCTTCTAATAGCTCTAGCCTCTACTCAAGTCTTGACGCCACATCAAAAACCTGTCCATCCCAGAGCTGTGTCACATGTCTATAGTCTCAGCATTCAGGAGGCTGAGGCAGGAGTATCATGAGTTTGAGGCAAGCTTCAACTACACAATGAGACTCTGTCTCAAGTGATGAATGAATAAATAACAAAACAAAGCAAAAACTATTCAGGGCTGGAGAGATGGCACAGCAGCTAAGATCACATTCTTACTGTTCTTGGAAAGGTCATGAGTTAAAACTCCCAGCACCCACATCAGGCCTGGAACTCCAGCTCCAAGGAGATCTGATGCCTCTGGCCTCTGTAAGCACCTGTGGTCATGTGCACCAAAAAAAAGAAGAAAAAAATCTCTAAGCACTCTCTAAGGCCCAGTTTTCCTAAACTAATGCTAAAATGTACATGCCACTGTCAACATTAAAAAGAGATGATTACATCACAAAGACCCTGACTTGGTGAACGGATTAAGGAAATTATCATGGAAGAAGGTCCCTAATGGAGGGAAGAGATATTTTTGTCTCAGTCAAGCACAGTTTCTCACTGTGCAGTTTCCTGCACACTATGACTCCATATGAGATCTCCTACCATATGCTGGCCTTGTGTTTTCAGTATTCTTAGCCCCTTGAACTATAAAACACAAATCTCCATATCTTACAATTTATCCCATCTCCGGTAGCCTGTTACAGCAAAAGAAAACAGACGAAGACATTCCATGCACTTCTCTCCCTTGCCAGCCTTGATACAAGAGAGCCAGTAGTGTAGGATGCTTGTCTTCCCCTTTGCTCAGTTCTGTGTGTGTATATATATTTAGATTTGTGTAGGTGTGCATATAAGTGTTATCATTTTCTACCTAGCCATCAGAAAAAGCCCAAGATCTGAGAAGTTATTAATAAAAACAGAATCTTAATCTATCCTTTAAGTAATTTAGAATACTCAATACTATTCAGACTAGAGCAGCTTATTTGATATTTGGATAACAAATCATTGAAAGTTGTAACAGCCAGAAGGAGCAATTAGGAGAAGAGAAAATTAAGAGCTCTCCAACATATTCAGGTCTATCAACTTTGTCAGCTGAGTGTTCCCTTTAATTACCATTGATTTTCACAACAGAACATTAACCCACTATGTCAATTTTCATTTTTTTGTCACAGATTATTGCACACAGAAAACTATTCATTTTGTAACATTGGAGGGGATCAGAGGCCAGGTATCCTAGGAGTAAATGTGTTCCCTTACACAGCCGTATCTGGCCTGAAAAACCATTTTGTTTAACTGAGCTGATCAGTCATTCTGACGATGTTTTGACTCTAGAATTCACTTTTGGAGCCATATTTTTCTCATTATCTCTTTGAAGTGGTAGAGAAGGAGAAGGTGTAATGTTTCTGACCAATCAAGTAAAAAAAAAAATCATGTATCAGCTGGGTACGGTGGCTCACACCTGTAATCCCAGCACTTGGGAGGCAGAGGCAGGTGGATCTCTGTGGATTTGAGGCCAGCCTGGTCTACAAAGCAAGTTCGGGACAGCCAAGGCTACACAGTGCAACCCTGTCTCAAACAAACAAACAAACAAAAAGATGCATTAGGCTGGAAAGATGGCTCAGAGGTTAAGAGCACTGGCTGCTCTTCCAGAGGACCCAAGTTTAATTCCCAGAAACCATATGGCAGCTCACAACCGTCTGTAACCCCATTCCTGTGGGATCTGACATTCTCTTCTGATCTCCTCTGGCACAGAGGCAGGCAAGGAATGCGCAGACATACAGGCAGGCAAAACACCCATGCAAATTAGTATTAAATTAAATTAAAAAGAGTTTGAATGCCCCCTTAACAATTTCATTACTGAAACTTTCAGAATGCAGCAGAGGACTTGGCTTGAATTGAGAGAATTCAATTGACAAGCAAGTTAGGACTTAAGTTTTCCCGTGCGTTAAAATGGGGCTCGTGGGCTGTGGATTTGGCCTGATTGGTAAAGTCCTCACCCTGCAAGCATAAAACTGTAAGCTCAAAACCCCACCACTGAGGTTTTTAAAAGTCAAGTGTGGTGGTGTGCACTTGTAATCCTAGCGCTGGAGAGAGAAAGACAGGTGCCCCTCTGGGGCTCACTGACCAGCCAGCCTACTCCACCTGGTGAATTACAGGCCGGTGAGAGGCTGTGTCTCAACGCAAAGTAGATCGTGCCTAAGGAACCACACCTAAGGCTGTCCTCCAGCCTCTGTATACATGTACACACTCATCTGCACTCACAGGCACGCGCATGCACACGTGCACACACACACATACACACACACACAACGGAGTCCATGACAGGTTTCTTCCTCTCACCTTGCCCTGAGTACTGTGGAACTCAGATGAAACAGTGAATGGCTGGGTTTCTTAGGACGTAAATCCCACCAAGAAAGGATGTGTTCCAGTCTTCCCTGTTTACTGCAAGGACTCATTAACTTAAAAGCAGCGGAGGACAGAGCATCCTCCCTTAGTAAATAACTGCCACAATTATCTCGTAAGACTTAGTAATCCCGCTAATAAAACAGAAATTAAACACCAATTACCATGAGTGGGACTTGGATTGACATGGTGGAACCCTGCCTACGTATGAATTATGAATGAGGAGAATGCATTAGGAGCCACCGTAAGGATGTTTTATGTTCGTCAGTAAAGGGCTCATGCTAACTGCCTCACCAGAACACCTCTGAGAAGCTGACTCTGATTTCCTGCTCAAGACCATGAACTCAGAATAATTTACATGGCACAAAATCTATTTCCTTCCAGTCTGTAGAACTAATGAGAACTACCAGGCTTGGGTGAAAAAAATCGAGGATTTAAAAAGGTCATGGATGTTTATTTCATTCTTATCTTCAGTAGGGTCAAAGCTACTTAGAATCATCAAGCTAGAGGAGAGAGCGAGAGAAAACAAACATACAAACTGCAGTTTGCACAGGGCCCTTTGTGCACACGGTCCCAGAGTTTGCCAATCTGTGGGGAAAAGATTATCCCCAAAATTTTAGTAATGATCACTTCCCAAATTTATGTAATTAATACCTAAGCCAGATAACTTTGTCAAGCGCAGCCCGTTTCTGAGGCTCAAGGTAAGGACCTCAAGGTAGATGGTCCTGTCAAAACAGGGAGACAGGTTAGAATAGGACCAAGCCAGGATTTTGTCACAATCCTTTCCCAAGAACTAACCGCAAATATCTGAATTCCTTCTGAGATCTAGACCTCTGAGGTCTGGACCACCATTGGCCTAAGGACATGCTGCTAGCTTTACTCCTTTCAGGGTCCATTACTTTCTGACATTGCTATCCGGGGACCAAGCTCTCAACACGTGCACGCAGAGATGAGCCACTTCTAAACCACGGCCCCTCCCAAAGCTGACGTCAGCCTCACCTACAGTGTTTACTGGCACTTTATGCTTTAGCTAAACCTCCCTGGACACCCCTACATGACACACCCAGGCCCAGAGGCTAGTCTCCTACATGAGACTAAATCCTGTCAAGCTGACAATTAAATTTAACCACCATACACATGGATTTGGGGTTTTTTCTTTCTTTCTGGTTTTATGAAGAATATCTTTTAAAGTTTGATAGAGGCTACATTAAATTTAAAGACTGCTTTCGATAATATAGCAATTGTTACAATAATTAGTCTGCTAATCCGTGTGCATAAAAGGTCTTTCCGTCTTCTAATGTTTTCTTCAGTTTCTTCAGGATTTTAAAGTTTTTGTTAGGTTAGGTTTATACCTATGTATTTTAGTTTTGTTTTGTTTTTAACATTTTAATTAAAATATAATTACATCCCTTGACCCCCTTTTTCCCCTCCCTCCAACTCCTCCATGCCCTCTCCCTCTCAAATTGATAGCCTCATTTTCTTTGATTACCTTTGTTGTATATACAGCTGGAGCTAGGCCTGAAGGTGAGTGGGGGGCAGTATTTTAAATTTTGAAGCTATTAACAGTAAATAGGTTCGTATCTTCCTGATTTCTCTTTTGACAAGGTCATTATTGCTGTACAGAAAGACTATGGGCTTTTCTTTTTTTTTAACATCAGCTCTTTATTATTTTTTTTACCTGACATAATTATTCCTATTGATTGTTTGGGAATTCTGTACAATGCACCCTGATTACACTCACTTTTCATTCCTCCCAGTTCCTCCCTCCCACTTTTGCACCTTCCCCCCCCCCAAAAGAAAGAAAATTCACCAAGTCCATTTTGTGTTGCCCATATACTCATTGACACCTGGTTAAACTCCCAGCGGCCAGCCCTTTAAAGATACCTGAGTCCTTCCCTATCCCACCCCCTCCAGAAGCCATCAGTTGTGAAGAGCTACACTTTAGCATCTTTATCACAGTTTTTAATGACTCTCTTCAATACTTTCCTGCATGAACTGTTTCTTTTCCAGAGTGTGTGTGCGCGCGCGCATCAGGGGTGCTATCAAAGAAGCCTGAAATGATCAATACCACTGCAATACCACTGTTTTTTCCCTAAAACAGCCTGCAGCAGCACAGATCATGGACTTCCGCATGGTTTCCAGTGGCAACACAGACCACGGACGCACAAAACACAAACCTGAACACAGTCCCCAGGCTACTGGTTTTTTAATGTGGAATTCACGTCCTCTTAATTTTTTTTCAAGTGTTTTTTAGATCAAAGAATTTTCTGTGAGATCTTTAGGGCCTTGTATAAACTGATGCTTCATGGTATGGTTAAAGGGAATGTTCTTATTACAGATTTGAGGGAAAGAGAGAGAGTAGCCAGAGGCATCTGGAAGAGTCCAGGGCAGAGAGGGAAAGAAGCAGACTGAATGAGGCCATCAGACTGGACATGGCCACGGCTATCTGTGAGACAGCGGAGAACAGCAGGGGATAGAGACTAGAGAAAACATACTAAAAGAAACAAGAGAGCAAGAGAAGGGAAGAAGGGAGAGAGGAGGAGAGGCACGGAGAGAGAGAAAAGAGGGGAAGGAGAAAGGAAGGGAGAGGGCTGAAATAGGGTTATAAGGAGAATGAGCAGCCGGCTGGAGGGAAGCTTAGGGGCTAAAGGGAGTTTAGAAGTTTAGGAGGAGATGGGAAATGGCTAGGATGCCAGCTAGCTTGGACTCTGAAAAGTGTAACAGGTAGTTGTGATATTGACAGAGCCTGGTGGCCAGCATGAGCTTTGATATAGGCACCACAGGTAGCCATGTGGCCAGAGGTAAGGAAAATGGCTTCTGTTTATAAAGGGGAGCCAGTCTCTTAAGTTCCTGAAGAATGCGGGCTTTCATCTACCTGTCAGAAGTTCTCCAAATAGTCCAAGTTGAGCTCATTTTTGGGGTATGTCCACTGTCTTTTGTAGTTTGGTGAATTAGAGTTTCCTTTGGACCTGAAAGGCCTTCTAAGTTTAAAATCATGTAATTTGCAAATATGGGTAATTTTTCTTCCTTTTCTATTTATATTTTTCTTTTGTCTTATTGCTTTGGCTAAAGTTTTGAGCATTATTATATGAAATAAGATAGGCTCACCCTTGCCCCATTCCTTATTTAAGAGGAAATGCTTTCAGTTTTTTCCATTTAGTATAATGAATGTTGTTTACATAATCTATGTGATTTATTATGTATAACTTTATTGTGTTGAGATGTTTCTTCTATTCTTAGACTCTTCAGAGCTTTTACTGTGAATGAACATTGTACTTGACTGAAGGCCTTTTATTACCATCTGTGGTGATCATGTGCATTTGTATGTTGTGTTTTGTTTATTGATTTATGTATGTTGAACCCATCTTGCATCCTTGGAATGAAATCAGTTTTGAGATGGCATATGATCTTAATGTATTTACGTCAGGTCCAAAGGACACTCCATTCCCCAAATTCTGGCAATTATACAAGAGCCAGCATTCCTCAGGCAATTGTAAAGCTGGTTCGCCTCTACCAAAAGAAGCCATTTCTCTTATAACTGGCAGAAGGGACAAGTGGCTACCTGTGGTGGCTATCAGCATACCAAAGCACATGCTGGCCCTAGTACCCATCACACGTTTCAGAGTCCATGCTGGCATTTTGGCTCTTCTCAGCTCTCCCCTCCCCTCCCCCACCACTGAACTTCTCCAGCTCATGGGTTTCCTTTCCCCTCGATATTCGTTCTCTTTGTAACCCTGCTATTTTGGCTCTACACTCTCCTGGTCCTCTATCTTCATCTCTCAATCTTCTCCTCTCTCCCCCTCTCTCTATCTGTTCTCTGCTCCTGCTTCTCAATTGTCCAGGTCCAGTCTACTAGTCATATTCAGTCTACTTTCTCTCTCTGCTTTGGACTCTTTCAGATGCCTCTGGCTGGTCTGTCTCTCCGATACCTACAATGAACCCCCCCCTTTAACAATATCATGGAGTGGTCATGTTGTCAGTTTATACAGTTCCTGAATGCAGTTTTCAGGTATTTTATTGAATATTGTTGCACCCTCTGTTGATTAGAGAAATTATTTTATGATCATCTTTGTTTACTCTGAAATTGGTCTCAAGGTAATATAGGCTTCATAACATGAGTTTAATGGTGTTCTTTGCCTTTCTTGTTTTCCTTTATGTTCCCCTTTCAATTTTGGAGAATGTTGTGTTAGCTCTTCCTTGAAGATCCGGCAAAACTGGACAGTGATCCATCCAGTCTGGGGATTTTCTTTGTAGGGATATTGTTTTCATTTCATTGCTTGTTATGGCTAAGCTAAGGTTGTTTATACATTTTTCATTTAAATTTTGTGGGTCATGTGTATCTAATAATTTATCCACTTCTTGAGACACATGTTCAGTTCATTAGCTAATTTTTAATTGAATAACTTTTCTTATTGTTTATTTTTTCAGTTCCTTGTATAACCTAGATATGAATTCTCTGCCATATGCACAGCCGACGGAGATTTCATCCCATCCTGCAATTTGTTTCTTCACTTGATTAACCGTTTACTTTGTTATACAGAAGCTTTTTAAATTCATGAGGGGCCAATTGTCAGCTGTTGGCCTTAGGTCTTAGTTAGATTTAACTGTCAACTTGACAGAACCTAGAGTCACTTGAGAAAGAAGTCTCAATTAAGAGATTCCCCAAATCATACTGAACTGGGAGAATGTCTTTAGAACACTGTCTTGACTGCTAATTGACTTAGGAAGTCCCAGTAAGCTGTGGGCTATACCATCTCTAGCCAGGAGTCTTGGGCTGTTTAAGAAGCCAGCTAGGCATGAACCTACAAATAAGCCAGCAAGCAGCCTTCCTCCATTGTTTCTGCTGCAAGTTCCTCCTTGAGTTCTCGATCCTGATGGACTATAACCTGTAAACTGAAATAAACCCTCTCCTTCCCTTGGTTGCTTTGCTCAGCAATAGAAAGGAAATTAAAACACCTTGCTTCCTGGATGACTGGAGCCCTATTCAGGAAGTCCTTACCTGTTCCTCTATCTTAAAGTGTTTTTCCTACCTTTTACTCTAACAGTTTCAGATCTTATGTTAAAGTGTTTGATTCATTCACAGTTGATTTTGTGTGTGCGTGTGTGTGTGTGTTGGGGGGGAGGGGTGTTGTTAAGGTACGTTTCAATATCCACTTTTCTAAGCAACATGTGTTGAAGAGGCTGTCATTTTGCCAATGTGTACTTTTGGCATCTTTGACAAAGTTCAGGTGGCTACACCTGTGGAGGTTTGTGTGTAGATGTTCGCTTCTGTTCCACTGATCTAGATGTCTGTTTTGTGCCAGTACCATGATGACTTCGTTACTCTGACTCTGCAATAGAACTTGAAATTGGCCATGTTGCTGTCTCCTTTTTCCTTTTCTCAGGACTGCTTCAGCTATATAGTATCTCTTGTACTTCAAAAAGGATCTTAAGGTTAATTTTTTTTCTGGAAGAACAGCATTGGAATTCTCAAAAGAATTTCATTGAATTTGTATATTGCTTCTAATAACATAGTCATTTTCAAAATCTTAATCCTACAAATTTATGAGCATAGGAGGTTTTTTTTTTTCCATCTTCTACCGTCTTGTTTAATTTCTTTCTTGTGTGCTTAAAATTTTTCATTTTGGAGGTCTTTTACTTGTTTGGTTACATTTATTACAGGCTTTAAAAAAGCTATCGTGAACAGGAGTATTTCCCTAATTTCTTCTTCAGCATGTTTTTTTATTACAATATAGAAAGCCTACTCATTTTTGCATCTTAAATTTTGTGGCTTTACACTTTAATAAAAGTGTTTTTCAGTTCCGTGAGTTTTCACGTGGAGTCTTTAGGTTCTCTGAAGTATAGAAGTATATCAGCTACTCCGATGGACACTTTGACTTCTTCCTTTCCTATTTCAATCATCTTTATTTATCTTGTCTCTTTGCTGTAGCTAACACTTCCAGCACTGAATTAAATAAGAGCAGAGAAAGTAGACACACTTGTCTTTTTCATGATTTTACTGAATTTTTTTTCTTCATGTAGTATAGCATTGGCTATAGGTTTGTTATATGTAGTTTTTATTATGTTGAGATAAATTTCCTCTAGTCTCGTCTTCTTCAAGGCTTTCTAGGAATGTTGAATTTTTCAAAAACCTTTTCTTGTCTGTTGAGATGATCATGTAATTTCTGTACTTGGGTTCACTTCTGTGGTATTTATATTTATTGATTGGCATATTTTGAACCATCCCTGTATTTGTAAAATAAACCTGACTTGATCATGGTGAGTGTCATAGTTTGTCTTCTGTTGTTATGATAAAATACTCTGACCAAAAGTGACTTGAGGAAGAAAGCGCTTATTTAGCCTGTACTTCCCGGTCACAGCCCATCACTGAGGGAACTCAGGGCAGGAGCCATGAAGGAGTACTGCTTGCTTGCTTGCTTCCACTGGTTTGCTCAGCTACGTTCCCTACACAGCCCAGGCACACCTGCCTCGATAGGAGCAAGAAGATGGCTGATCACATCTTTATCCATACACAGGAAGTATAGAGAGAAAATAGAAAGTAGGGCCAGGCTATAAGCCCTCAAATTCCTCCCATAATTTGCTTTCTTCAGGAAGTCAGCACCTTCTAAAGTGTCTAAAATAGTAACACCAAACAGTAACACCGACTGAGGACCAGTTATTCAGACACATAAGCCTATGGTGGACATTTTTCACCCAAACCGCCCAATAGCTAGTTTGTTTAATAGTCTGTTATATTATTTACCTTTTCAAAGAATCTGTTGTTTCACCAATTCTTTTTGTTGTAGTAGTTTCTACTTCATTAATTTCTGCCATGATTGTAGTTATTTTCTTCTGACTGTAAGATAATCTTGTTTTTTACGAGGCTTTAAAGTACATTATTAAATTATTTATTTGAGATCTGATTTTTTTAAATGTAAATGTTTAGAACTATCAACTTTCCTCTTAGAACTGCTTTCCTTGTGTCCCATAGGTTTTGGTTTGTGTGTTTTTACTTTCATTAATGTCTACTGATTTTTTAAAAAATAATTCCTTCTTGATTTCTTCAGTGAATAAATCCACATATCCAACAATATGCTGCTTGATCTCCATGCATTCATGTATGTTCTGAAGTTTCTCTTGCTGTTTATTTGTACTTTTATTCCACTCTGGTAGAACTATTCAACTTTTTTCTTCTTGCTAAGACTTGCTTTTTGTTCTAATCTGTGGCCTATTCTAGAGAAGGCACCATGGGCTTCTGAAAAGAATGTATTCTGCAGTGTTTGGGTGACATGTTTTATCTGTGATGTCATTTGATTCAGACGTTTCTCCACACAGGGAATGACCTATTATTTCGTGAGAGTATAGAAGTCACCCATTGCTACTGTGTTTTGGTTTATCTGTGACTTTACACTTAGAAGTATTTTATGAAATCTAGTGCACCCATGTTGGGTGGATATAGGTTTAGAATTGCCAGATCCACTTGATGGTTTTACCTGTTAGTATGTAGTGGTCTTCTTTATTTCTTCTGATTTTTTAATTTGAGGTCTTGTCAGATATTAGGACAGCGAACCTGCCTGTTCCCTGAATCCGTTTCCTTGGAATACCTGTTCTCATCCTTCCACTCAAAGGTTGCATCTGTCTGACAAGTGAAATGTGTTTCATGGACACAATAAATATATGATTCCTGCTTTTTCCCCCCTAATATATTCTTCTGTGTCTTTGACTGGAACATTGAGACCATTGATATTCAGAGTTAATATGGAAAGGTATATGGTAATTTTTGACATTTTGGTGATTTTTTTTATTTGGTATTTTTCTATTCTTATCTTAACTGTTATTTTAGCATGATCTATTCTTTCTCCTGGATGTCTTTGTCATTGTCCTCAGTCGGACTCCTTAGCGGTAATGAATTCCTTTAGCATATTTTATTTTAATGGAAAAGTTTTTCTTTCTTAATTATAATAGCTTTGTTGGATTTGTAGTATGGTGAGGCAGTCATCATCTCTAAGAACACAGGTCATCCGGATCCCTCCTGGCTTTCAAAGTTTCTGTTAAGAAATCTGCTATTATTCTGATGGTCCCGCCTTAATATGTGTCTCGATGTTTCTCTTTGAGACCTAATGCTTTGTTCTGTATTTCTAGTGGTTGAAGTATAATATAATGAGAGGATTTACTTTTCTAGTCTTATCTATATGACATTCTAAATGACTTCTACATCTGGATTGGCATCTCCTCTCTAATTTGGAGAATTTTTCTGCTATTGTTTTTCTGAAAGTGTTTTCTCTACCTTTGGAATAAAAGCATTATTTTTCTTCTATGTCCACAATTCTTACATTTGGTCTTTTTATTGAATCTCATGTATCTTGGAAATCTCACTTGTAACCTCCTGTTCATTTATTTTTGTCCTTGTCAAATTGCTCAGATTCCTCCACCATATCTTTGAGTTCTGATATTCTGTTCTTTCCTTGACCTATTATATTCATGAAGCTTTCAATTGAGCTTTGTATTTTATTGTTCTTTTCATTTCCAGTATTTTCATTTGGTTTTCTTCAGTATTTCTAACTCTTTATAATATTTCTTTTATACCTTTTGACTTCCTTACTTATTTCACCTGTCTCTATTCTTTTGAGATTCATTCCTCTTCTAAGATTTCTCTGAACATATGTAAAGTCATTTCTATGAGTTATTTGTCTGGGATTTCATTTACTTCATTCTCAACTGAGGCGGTTGCTGTGGAATTGGAAATTTATGGAGGACTCAATGCTGGCTTTTCATGTTGCTTGTGGGTTTGTGTTGAGAACTGAATATCTGGCGTTAGGTCATTGGTTGACTTATTTCTTTACTTTTCAATAACCCCGATTATCTCAAACAGTGTTTGCTCTGTTTATGAGATCCTTAACTTGCGATTTTACCTGTTATAAGGTTTTCAGGGTGGTATTAGTTACTATTTTGTTTCTCTGACCAAACACCATGACAAAGACGGCTTAGGGAGAGGGAGATTATTTTGGCTATGGTTCTGGAGGGTTAAGAGCTCATCAGCGGGGGGGCACCGCAGCAATGGCCGGCGCGGTGGCAGGATCAGAAAGCTGAGAAAGAACATCTTCAGTAGCCAACACAAAGCAGAGAGTGAACTGGAAATGGGGGAAAGGCTGTAAGTTCCCAAATATGCCACACCCCCCAGTGACAAACTTCCTTCAGCAAGACTGCATCTCTTGCGGCAGTAGTACTCCATGACCTCTGTATCAGCTCCTGAGTTCCTGACCTGACTTCCTTCAATGATGAATTATGATGTAGAAGTATAAGCCAACTAAACTCTTTTCGTCTCCAAGTTGCTTCAATCATGGTGTTTCATCACAGCAATAGTCCCCCTAAGACAAGTTGGTACCAGAAGAGCGGGTGCCGTTGTGACAGATTTAACCATGTTGCTTGGGGACTATTGAGGAAGGACTTTGGAGCTTTGGCCTAGAGAAGTCATTGATTTGAGAACTCAGGGAACTGTTCTGTAGGTGCATGGAAAATAAGATGCCTAAGAGCAGTGCAGATGATGGAGGCGTGGCTTGAGAAGTTTCGGAGGGAAGCAAAGACTCCACTGGGCCTTTTGGGTTAAGACACTGTGGTTCTAGTAAGCTGGGGCTGAAGAACTGGCTGTGATTAACAAGATACCAGAACCATCAGGGTGAAAACATTATTTTTCTGGGACAATTGATGCAGGTCAGCTGGGGCTGAAGGATCAGCTGTGATTAAGAAGAGACCAGCACCACTGAAGGTAAGTCTTTTAGAAAGTGTTTCCACGGAAGCTGTGTTCCGTAAATGACCAAGATTTCACCCCCTGTTGGCAGCTGGACTTGGTAGTGTAAGAGTTACCCAGATGGTACTGGTTTTGAAGGCATGAAGTGGTCACAGACTAGTGACTTTGCAGAAGTTCTCCAGGCCTTTGCAGCTGTATTGAGGCTACGGAGCTATCCATCCTCCTAGATTGAGCAACCATGAGTTTCTTGGCCTCTCCAGCTTGAACATTGTTGGACCATCCAGGTCCTGCTGTACAATCCAATGTAATAAATGCATCTTTTTAACATATAGTCAATCATTCTTTCATCCCTGTTCTCCTAGAAAACCTTGGCTGTTCACTGAGTCACAGGGAAATGGTCCCTACTCTGCCATCTTACTCAGGAGTGGTTGCAGGAGTCTGTATGGAACACTGTCAGGAAAAGCTCATGAGGTCTGAAATTGGGATGCATGGATGAGCTCCCCTTCATGCAATAGCTGAACTCTCCATATGAAGCTGTGTTAGGTGGGTACCCAAAGTAAAAAGAGACTATTGCTCTAGGAAGATGATACGTCTTTGAGCTACTCAGCTTCAAAAGGTTCCAAAAGAGAGTCACAAAGGGTGACTGAATGGCTTGTTTGTCCTTTCTGCAATCCCACCCTGGCTCCTTTGCCTCCAATCATCCTTATATATAGGGGAAATATAAGAAATAACCAGAGTTCTACATTTGTTCAGTATCAAAAACCTCCTAAAATTACAATCCAAAGCTAACCTATCCACCTTGGCCACATCATCTTATGTCATGTTGGTAATTTCTACACATTTATCACTCTGAAGCTACCATGCTCATGAACTAGTTTGATAGAATGTTTGGGTGTCTATATTGCAGGTAGAAGTTCCCAGAAAGTGAGGGTACTTGCCTGTCTTCCTTATGCTGTTTTATTTTGACACATGGGAAACTGCCTGGCACAAAAGGCATAGTAGACATTGGGAAAATGTCTACAATAAATAAGTAATTAATTTAACTAACCAATTAATGGGTGGATGGATGGCTGTCCAGAGCACAGCACAGTGCCAACGTTATAGACAAGGATTAGTAATGATCACGTCTGAGCTTCAGTTCTCCCTCTGAACACCTGCTTCTGGGGCCTTGAACAGTGGAGTGGGGAGAACCATAGGAATTCCTTCTCACTCCTTCGGCATCTCTCATTGGACCTGATGTGTATTCATCTGTTAAGCTAAGATCTTCATTGTTTCCTAAAAGTGTGTCTTAGGAGCTCGGAGATTGCTAGTGATTTGATATGAAATCCCAGGTGGGTCTATGTGCTAATAACTGGTCCCTAGCTGTGGGGGCTATTTTAAGAGGAGGTAGAAACTTTGGAAAGTAGGCCTTAGCTGGAGAAAGTATGTCTCGGTTACTTCTCCATTGCTGTGAAGAGACACCATGACTAAAGCAACTTATAAAAAGAAAGTATCAATTTGGAAGCTTTATTACAGTTTCAGAGGGTACACCTTTGACCACCATGATGGGGAGAGTGGGGAGAGGGAGGAAGGTCTGCCACTGCAGCCATAGCTAAGAACCTACATCCTGGTCCGCAATTTGGAGGCAAAGTAAGAATTAGCTGGCAATAGTATAGTAACCGCAAAGCTCACCCCTAGTGACACACCCCTCCATAAAGGCCACACCTTTCAGTCCTTCCCAGATAGTTTTACTAAATAGGGCTCAAGTATTCAAACTACCACAAAGTAGATAATTAGAGATGGGTCCTTCGGAGATGGAAAGATGGCTCAGTGGTTAGGAGCACTGGCTGCTCTTCCAGTTCCAATTCTGAGTTCAATTCCCAGCAACCACACAGCGGCTCACATCCGTCTATAACTATACTTCCAAGAGATCCAGTGTCTTCTTCTGCTGTACTGATGGACATGAAGACAAAACACCATATACATGAAATACATAAATGAACCTTTAAGTAGGGCTGGGAAGATGGTTCAGCCGTTAAAGGCTAGGCTCACAACTAAAAATTCAAGAGATAGGCTCTTCAGCATATCTTGTCCATGACCCCATTCCTATAGTTCTCTCTTCTTCCTGCCTGCCATGAAGTAAAGAACCCCCTCCTCAACATGTGCCTGCTGCCATGATGTTGTACCTCTCCACAGACCCCAAACCAAGAGGTCCCAATAAGACTATCAACTGAGTCCTCTGAAACAGAGGCTCCATGGCAACCTTTCCTCTTTTAAAGTGCTCTCTCTAGCACTTATGTTACAGTTACATAAAAGAAACTGATACAAGGACTCTAGAAAACTCCAAGATGGATTCTTAGCACCACAAACAGTGATGATGATGACGAACGTGATGATACTAATGATGAAACAGTCTGTGTGTGTTCAAGGACCGGCTGAGGTGATCTGATCAGAGACAGGAGCTTATCTGAGGCCAAAGAGGACAAAACTAACTTCAGAAAGGAAGGAGGAGGCAGGAAGAGAAGAGGGGAGGGGAGAGAGAGAGGTTGAGCAAGCAAATTTGCTAATCTGAACGTGCTGAGTTTTAGGTTTGTATATAGCCCGTTGAGACCTGGCTACACTTCCAGACTTGATTCCTGCTTTCAGTTTGTATTCATGTGGTTGGCCTTTGGTTTCTTGCGAACAGATAATTCCTAACACTAAAAGAAGGCATTCTCAAAACTTGTGGTAACTTGGATGTATTTTTCGTTCACTCATTTGTTCATTTACTCAAGAAATACTTAATGAATATGTGTATGAGCTGAAAGGTAAAGACAAATAGGTAGGAGAAATAGACATCAGCTCTGTTGGGTATTTCTGGGGAGATAGCCAGCCATCAATCAAGTACTAGAAGAGAAATGGTGAGGTAACTGTTTTTCCCGTACTGCCTAGGATATGCCAAGAATGAAGAACCCAACTCATGCCAGGTGTGGAGTGGGGCATGCCTTTAATCATGGTACTCCAGATGAAGAGGCAGGTGAATCTCTGTGAGTCCAAAGCCAGCAAGAACTTCATAGTGTCACTTTGTCTCAAAAAGAGAAAAAAACAAACAAACAAAAACATAAAAAACCCACTAAGATACCCAAGTCATAAACAGTATTAAAAAGAATTCAGTCTGTGTATATAGAGGGAACCCATGCCATTCTTTATGAGAGAGCTGCTTTCACCCTTAGATTCCACAGATTTTTACATTTTTAGACTGTCTCCATTTTGTAGACATGTTTGAAGCACTTGGCATTCTAAGCAAGGGTTGAGTGGCTGTCCAGAACAAACAAAGCCAGGAAGACACAGAGGCAGAATTTAAACACTATGCTGTGTCTTCAAAGCTCCACGTCTTTTGTTTTCCTTCTTTTCCAAATGTGGCCTCTTCCAAGGCGACAGTAAGTCCGGAAGAACCACACACAGGGCATAACCCTGTAGAAACCCGAAGCAGAAGGCATCCAGGCTGTGCTATTTTAAGGATCGGTTCTGCCAAAACAATGCCAGCAGCCAGAAGAGGAGGCTCCAGGCAGCTCTCTGCTGAAGTTGCTGCAAGGTGTGTCTATTTGCAGCGCCATTTCTCTCTTTCCTTGGGGACCCAGGGTCTCCAGGGTTTGGGGGACTGGGGAATGCTGAAGTTGGTGAGGACTGTGAGCTCTCGCTTAACTTTAGCTCCCAGTTTCGCATCTAGACCCTGCAGTGAGGACGGGTAGACCCAACATGGAGCTTCCTCAGACTGGCTCCATAAATCTCTTCGGATTTCACAATGACATTACGGGACTTGGCTAAACTGCACACTCCTGGGGGAAATCTCATTTTCTCTCCAACTTATCTCACATTACTGACAGAAAGGATAGAAATAACCTCCTCAGAGCTATAAAAACGAATGTCAATAAAACCCCAAAGCTCCTCCAACGCCTTGGAAACAGTAACCTTGTTTTCAGACCAGCTTTCCTCAGAGGAGACAAGATCAGAAAGCAGCTGGGGCTCGCGTTCGGCTTCCCAAGACCCACCACAGCGAGATTCAAGGAGCTGCAAGGGCCTCAG
Source organism: Pachyuromys duprasi (assembly GCA_028658305.1). Taxonomy (NCBI): domain Eukaryota; kingdom Metazoa; phylum Chordata; class Mammalia; order Rodentia; family Muridae; genus Pachyuromys; species Pachyuromys duprasi. The sequence goes on from CM053761.1 coordinate 46,283,935, forward strand.
CAGTGCAGCCGAAAATATCTCCCCGCCCACTGCTGGGGCCTGGAATTCCACCAGGAGATGTGTTCCTGGCTCTAGAAGGTGCCTCTACTAAAGCTATTTCTGGACTTTACCTAGGCTCAAACCTGACAGCACAACACTGCTTCTAAATTGTGCTTTCCAAAGCGCGTTTAAGCAGAGTGTATCGTGAGGAACACCTACATCTCAAGAAGCCTTATCAGAACGAACATCAGCATCTAGCCGGGTACGCAACCCTTCGATATGAGGCTCAGGTTACTTCCATTTTAAACAAGTATTCATGTTAACACTCAAATTCACCAAAGCTTGGGGGTCTGTTCGACGTCTTGTTCACTTACCAGTGTTCCAGAATAACCTATAAATAAATTGTGGATTTATGGGGGAAGTTGGCATTGAGTATCACTCCTCAGGGGCCAACAGCTTGTATTTTGAGACAAGGTCTCTCACTGCCTGGAACTCACTAAATAGTCTGGCTGGTCAGTGAGCCTTCGGGTACGAAGCCTGTTTCTGCCTCCCCATGCTGGGACTGTAAGCGTGTGATATCAGACCCGAACTGTTTTTACATAAGTGCTACTTTTACATTGAATTCAGGTCCTCATGCTTGGACATTTTGTTCTGAATGATGTTGTGTTTGGAGTTTGTTCTTCTTTATTGTAAAATATTTAGTATTATCCCACTGGTATCAGTAGTAATTCTTTCCCCTGCAAAAGAATGTCTCTAAGGCAGGCCTAGAAATTCAGTAGTTGGGAGAGTTAGGGTAGAAAGATCACAACTTTAAGGTGAGTCTGGACTGCATAGCAAGAGTCTATAAATTAAATTAAATTTAAAAAAGAAAGGTGCTCAGGTTTGCACCTATAATCCAAGTGCTTGAGATGTTGAGTCAAGCATATTGCTGCAAGATCAAGGTCAACCTGGCCTATAGGTCTCCAGAGTAAGACCCATGTCTTTAAAAAATAAAACAAAACAATAGCAGCAACAACAACAAAAAGCAGACCATAAAGACAATACATTTTTTTCTCATGTGTCTGAAAAAGACTGACATGATGGAATCCGGACAGGATTTAGTCAAGGTTCGCCACTGACTCTGTCATGCTGGTCATCTTTGAACACCCATTTCATCCCTCAGTTGACTCTCTTGACAGTGGCAAAATGGCTGCATCTTTTTAAGGCAGTTATTGCTCCATATGGTGCCATCTGGCAGAAAAGGAGTTTTCTGTTTCCTCAGCCATCAAGAGAATAAACGATCTCTTAATTAATTTGACCAACTTGGGTTACATGGGATAAGATGTTAAGAAACTTACTTTTTTTTTTTTAATACAGTGTTGCTCTATGTAGTCCTGGAACTCACTCTGTAGACCAGCCTCAAGCTCAGAGGTCCACCTGCCTCTTCCCTCCCTCCCCCAGTGCTGCCAGTAAAGGCATGCAAACCACACCCACCTGGGAACTAACTTTTAAACTAAGACAGTTTATATACTATTGCCCAGTCCATTCTCCAGGTCCTGAGCTGAAGTGTTCCTCTCTCTTCAGCTTCTTGGGAAGTGGAACTGTAGGCATTAGGCTATGTAGCTATTATATTAGACTAAAGTAAGCCAGGCTGAGTAGGGCTTCCTGCTCTTTATAGCCAGAAAAATGGTTGGCTGTATCACCCTAAGCTAATATACTCTTGCGACTACATTATACAGCGTAGATTTCTGGAGCTCAAAATGTGGACCTTCAGCTGACAGCCTCAACAGCACCGGGGAGCTTGTGAGACATACAGACATTGGCGTTCTCTGCCAAGTTTACCGAATCTGAAGCTGAGCTGTAACAAGGGACTCACATGACTGGCGTCAACATTAAATTTTAGAAGCATAGCTGTCTGTTAGGGAGACAATGACAAGAAGCGGAATGTAGATTGGGAGCTTAGCTTCTTCTAGCTGGACTAGGTGCCTGCTGTGTACAATTACATCTCAACATTATGTATGCATTCATTCGTTCTTTCATTCATTTCATTTAGTAAATACAATTTTAGCTCTACGTCTGTAAACAGACAAAATGTTTTTTCGTCAGCAAAACAAAAAGGAGTGTCTGCCCTTAAAGGCAATCTCTGACTGCTTGAGAAAACGTAACCCTATAAACCAAGATTGAGTGCCCAGGCGTGTCCAACTTTTGACCCTGTAACACAGCATGGCTATCTACCAGCTTCATGCCTGAGAATGGCTTAATTATAAGATGGCTTAGAAAAAAATTGCAAAACAACCATGTTGTAAGCAAGGCTAGGATTTTGTATTGAGCCACATTCACAGCTTTTTTGGGAACCGTGTGGCCCACAGGCAGCAGCTTGGACCCCTACAGGCACGTGGCACCATGGGAAGATGCTCATGAGATAATCAGGGTAGGCAATCCCAGGTGCTCTGCGGAGACCAGCAGGGCATTAGTGAAGGGTGTGACAGGTTAAGGGTTGAGGAGCCCAGCGGTGAAAAGCACAGGTGTAAGGCCTTTGACAGAATAGGTTGGCATTGACAGCAGGGCAAACGCCTTTATTCTCCAGAAGGACAGAGCCTGGCAGGCATCTAGAGGTGAGAAGCAAGGGCTAGGCAATGGAACTCTCCAAAACCCATGTTAAATGGATGGAGGTATAGCTCATGCAAGTGCAGGCCCTGGATTCTAGCCCAGCCTAAAAGAATGCCAAAGAAACATGTTCAGGAAGGTTTTGTGTAATTCCTAAGCTTGCAGAGTGTGATGCATTTAAACATATCATTGCCATGGCCCCGGCCAATGACATAGAACCTCAGCCTGTCTTTAAACACCTGCAGCTCTAGTCTCTTCTCTTCCTACTTGTCACTGAGCCAAGTAGCTCTGCATAGCTTCAAATGTTCACACTCTACTTGCTATTTGGGGCTGGCAGGCACAACGGGTGGCAGGGTCAGCCTGCTCACATTAGTACTTTGCTATGAGTGTTGAGGCAACAGGAATTAAAGGCATGACCTCACGATTACGTGGGTCAGCAAACCACAGTGTATCCCTGCTCAAAGAGGCACAGTAAACACACACTGGATGAATGGCCTAACCCAGGCTCCTTCACTTCAGCACGGTGCAGTTACCTGGTCTGTAAAATCAGATGCTAGCAGTCTGTGTTATGGGATTATACAAGTGAAGAGACTGTAAATACATGACACAGTACTGGACACAAACCATATATTCCTCACACTATATATGTACACCTGATATATCATATATATAGCACATGAACATATGTACACACACTAGCAAAAGGGATATCACATACACACACACACACACAAAAGCAGCAGTTTGTCACCAATAGCTCCTGCAAGCTAAAATGGAGACTAAGTAGCAGGATATGGATCTCACAACTATAATCCCAGTTCTCAAGAGGCTGAGGTAGAAGGATAATGAATTTAAAGACAGCCTGGGCAATTTAGTGAGACCCTGTTGCAGAAACAAGACATTTAGGTGACCCATGTCCTTATCTATGATTGGAGAAAGCACAAGCCTTGACACACCCCATATTTTGTCATAGAGTAGATGTGGAGGAGCCTAAGAATCACTTCCTCAGTTTTTCTCCAACCCAGGCATAGTCTCTGCAGTGTGACACTGTATATATTGCTACCCTGTCTGTATAGGGAAGGAAGAATAGTAACTTCCGTCTTCTATAATAAAGGCAGAAATCAAAAGTGTCATAGGGGCATTGGTGCTTTCATTTGGCCTGGAACAAACCAAGCTTGTGCCCATTACTCCAGTGTGAGAATTATTCCAACCATAAACTGGTCTAGTTGATGTCACATTGCAGGACTACTAAGAGCATGAGCTTTGCAGGTGAGTGGAGAATTTTCCTGTCCAACAAGCTAATCCCTTAGGGTCATATGCCAAACCTCTATTTACCTGGAGAACAACAACATAGCATTTGCCTCCAAGTTCACCATAAGAAGGGATGAAAACAATATGGATAGGAGTGCAATGAACAGTCACTGCTGTTCCCTCGTCCTCCACACTGGAGGCAGGGTCAGGACTTTTTCAGATTCAAAATAATATGCACAGAGAATATTGATACACAAAGCTGATGTGTCCAGGTCATCTTCTAGCTGCAGATAAATGCAAGGTCCAAGTGCTTAAATGCAACATTGTCTGGAATCTATGCTCTCTGTCTTTCCATCTTCTCCTTCTCCCTATCACCAGCCTCCACCAACAGGCTCTCTACACAGTGAAAAGGGTCCCCATGTAGACTTAGAGCCTTGATTCCAGAAGGAAAAAATAGCCTTTATTTCCCAGGCTTCTTGTCAGTCTCTAGGGAAGAGCGCTGAGTGGCTCAATGGGTTCAATAGCCTCACTTATTCTAACATCCAGGGGCTCAGGGAATGCTGACTAGCCAGGCTCAGTCACATGTCCACCCCACAGGAAAGGAAACAGTTCCTGTTGGTTCTATCATACAGACCTAAGGATGTAAAGTTATCTAGAAAGGGGGAAGGCTAGACCAAGAAAAAAAAAGATACTTATGTCTATCTTTAACGGCACTCAAACTACATTCCACCTCCAGTGGCCTCCTGTGGGTAGTCATCTCGGTTGCACACAGAATTTATTTCAGTTCTATGAAGAGCTAAGAAAAGAAAACCAAGGGCAGTAAAACATTTTTTTAATAGTGAAGCCGTCAAAGAACTGGGTAAACATCTTTTATAGCACAGCCGGCATGATGCTCAGGCTCCATCTATCCTGCCCATCACCCCCTTTGCCTCCTGACCTACTCTATGGCCTGAGTCTGACCCGTGGTGATGTCTAATCTGGCTTCTACGGTGTTCGGATCAGGTAAATAAAGCAAGGCCATGGGAGCTGTTCTCTGTACCTCCCAGTCCTCAGTTCTGGCCTTGTCACAGTCCTGCCAGCCTCAGGCTCTATCCTTCATTTTTTGCCTTCATGTGATAGTGAATAATAGTGAAAACAGCTTCCCACCTGCCATGCCTTGAGTGATGTATCAGGTCCTATTGGCCCATCAGCTCTAATGAATCTTTCCACAAAACCATCATGCTCGTTTCAGCTCTCTTTGCTTGCATACTCCCCAGCCCCTACCCTAAGTGTACCATCTACCAACAGCTAAGATCCTAACCTATAGTGTGCTTGGGTTAGTTTTCTCTTTTCCCTTCTATATCTTACAAGTAATATATAATTTGACTCCAGGAAAGGACTAACATGGACTGAGAATGTAGCTCAGTTGGTAGAGTGCTACCTTGAATCTGATCCCAAAAGGTATATAAACTATATGTTTTAGCACATAGCTGTAATCCCTGCACTTGGAAGGAAGAGGCAGAAGGATTGGATGTTGAAGGTCATCATATTGAGTTTGAGGCCAGCCTGGACTTAATGATACTTTGTTTTTTAAACAAACAAATAAACAAAAGACACAAAGAGAAATATCTTAACCCCTGGATGATGTAACATTTTGATAATAATATTACATATTTTATTTTTTGTATATAAATATATACAATACAGAACTTAAAAGATAATAGTAAAATTATTATTATCTTTTTAGATTTGCAGCTGTCTTTTTGTTGAGATTGGTAATAGGGAAAACTAATGGTTTCAAAGCCAAAGTGGAAAAAATATCTTTGTAGAACATTGTTGCAAGTATAAACACTTTTTTTTTTTGGTCAAAACAATTACAAAATAATCAGTTGAGAGATCTCTTGTAAATAAGTAACTGAAATTTAAAGCAAGGAAAGTAAATGTGGAGAATATTTTGGGATTTAACTGCCTTTCAGCGAACTTTGACATTCTCAATAGAGAATGAAAGGGAACACAGCAGTGAAAACATTGGCTAATGCCCGCTTCTACCCAGGGGCCTGTCGTTAGCTCTAGAAAGGTACACAGTATTTTCCCTAAGTGCTTCATTTTGAAGAATTTAAGTTTCCAAGTCCTGATGAGTATTTTAAAAACAAGAAAGCTGCTTATTGTGCAGGCCGAATGAATGCTGATTCAGCAATGGCTTCAAGCACATGGCTCTGTGGAGAACTGCCTTCATGTGACTGCACCCAGTCATAGACACCAGTCACACAGAGAGCAAGGAGTGTGACGGCCACCGAAGAAACAGATGCAGCCCTGAAAGTCCATGTGGATGGCCCGGCCATTTACAGTGATCTAAAATGACTCAGAGTTTCTCTGTCAAGAACTAGGAAACACTAGTACAAACTGTCCTGGTGTGGGTATGAAACATCCCCTCAAAAGGCTCACATAACGCAAAGCATGGTGGCACACACCTTTAATCCCGGTGTTGGTGTTGGAGAGGCAGAGGCATGCCCGTCTACACAGCGTGTTTCAAGACAGCCGGGGCTATGTAGTGAAACTCTGTCTAAGAAAACAACAACAAGACAAAAAGGCTTACATGTTGGAGGCTTGCCTCCTAAGGCAGCAGTGCTGAGAGCCAGTGTGATACGCACTCACGGGGTGTGAGGCCTGAGTTAACGTTGGCTGACTCTCTCAGTCGCTCTCCATCTTTTTGAGACAGGGTCTGCTGCTGAACCTGAAGCTCACCTGTTCAAGCGGAGGAACTTGCACCCAGCTCCAGGGAACCTCCAGTTTCTTCCTATTTCTGGAATTATGAGTACATGCTGCTGTGCCGCTCCTCCTCCCCCTCCTCTTCCTCCTTCTTCTTCGTGTGGGTACCAGGGGATTTGAACTCTGATCCTCATGCTTACACTGCAAACCCTTTTTTTGAGCCATCTCCCCAGCCCCAGACATGAGACTTTTGGGGAGTGATTGGGTCATGAGGGCTCTGCCTCCATCTAGAGATTAATCTATGAATGAATGTATGGATTTGTAATTTGCTGGCATTATTTGGACGAGGGGAGGAAGTAGATCATGGGGCTATGCCTTTGGAAGCAATGTCTTGTCTCCATCCCCTCTCTTCACTTACTCTTATCTAGGGGCAGAGGACTAATACAGGACTCTGTATTCGGAGACCCTGCAATTGGAAGGAGTCCACTTTGAGCCATTTCATGAGAATGCTCTGGAGGGCCAGTCTGATGCCGGACGCTTCAGTAATCCTAGCTCAGTGGAGTCTGTTAAAGTCACTGCAGTTGGGAGGGGAAAGTGATGGAGGATACAGGAGAAGCTGGAGGGATGGGGATGGGATGAATTTGATCAGAATGTGGGATATTTATGTACGAAATTTTCAAGTAATAATGTTTTTGAAAGAAAGGAAAACATTGGTGCAGTTTCAAAGATCATAGTGGGGCGAGGCCAGGAGTCTTCTGTCACTGCCTTTCTTTGGCCCTTGCCTCTAGGTGCCTGCTCTGCGTTCTTAACTGGCCTGGAGCACTTATTCAAATGGCCTGGAAACTATAGAAAGTAATAACGGGCTAGCACTGGGCTCCTATTATCTTGCTGGCTTTCAGAACTAAGGCATGATTAGAAGGGATGGTTGGGGAGCATTCACATCGCACCCCTAGAGGTGAAATTCTTGGACCCAGGCAACATTTCCTGGCCATTACTCAAGTGAACAGCTCTGCTCCTCCAAGCCCTTGCCAGCCTGCCTCTGCCTTGCCTTAGGCTAAAAAGCAATGGCTATAGGTTGAGACCTCTTGAGCCCAAATAAATTTCACCATTTTTAAGTTTATTTTTTTTCAGGGTTATTTTTCTTCCCCCTTCAAACTAATAAAAGTCTAACACAGAAACATTGGGAGACATCCAGACTCCCACCATTCACGCAATTTTCTGTCTTCACTTTCTCCTGTCAATGGAGCGTGCTCACTGGTTCTCTTCCACTGTTGGTGACGCTGCTTTGGGAAGTGATGGAAAATGTGGATTTTTCTCCATTTGCTAATAGTCTCCGGTCTCATGAATTCAATTTTCTTGAGCACTGGCATTGATTTTACAGTAACTCCTGCGGGGTTTCTTCTGGCAGGCCTCATTTCTCTGACTCAGCCACCACCTTCACACGGCTCCGAAAGTGTTGGCTGAGATGGAGCCTACTTCTTCGGCCTGGATTTCTGCACAGGGACGTGTCAGAGCAGCCAGACACTTGACTTTACTTTTCACCTACACAGTCCTTGTAAATGCTGTCTAGCGGTATTCTTGCCTATTTCCGGTTCCCAGACCTCATAATTATTAGAATTTTAAAAGGCCGAAGAGACAGCCAGCCAGCCAGCAGCAATTACAACGTAGGTCTACTCTAGCTCAGAGACACCTGGGATAGCCGAGTGGCACACTCATCGCCCTGCACTATAATCCTCTGTTCAGCCCCCTTGATTCCCAGGATGGTATTCTCAGAAACCTACGCCCTCTGCAGATCCAACATGGCAGGCTTGGGGGGAGGGTGACACAGCGGAGTCTTTCTTAATACTTCCTAACTCACATTGCACTCTGCACCCCGTGTCCACCCACCCTTCCATTCGCCGTGCTGACCAGTACTGTTGTAGCAGGACACACCAGGCAACATGTAGGACATGCCGGGGAATGCCTGTGTGCCGTGTCATCCTCCTTAAGGACCGTGGGTTTGACTTTGATGCTACCAAGATAGACTCTCACTGGCTTCCTGCCAAAGGTCAGACACCAGTTTTGCTTAGAAATGTTAAACCTTGGGTCCCTTCTTCAAGAAGCATGCTGTCAGAAGTCATACCAAGGGGGTGGGGCGCTACAGCCGGGATATAAAGTGAATAAAGTATAATAAATAATAAATAAATAAATTAAGTAAAAAGAAGTCACACCAAGACATATAATATACCACAGGTAACCAGGCCCAGCCGGTTACCTTGATTCTCCCTCAAGTCCATCCGGAACACACAGAGGGACTTTGCTTCGTATCCTCTTCCTGCTTGGACATGCCATCCCTGGGTCACGACACAAGTGATCCCTTTTTATGACTCAGGGGTCAGTTTAAACAGGAGAGAAACCATTTCCAACTTTCAAGACTAGCTCCCTGTATTAGTCAGGGTTCTCTGTTTTTGGTTTGGTTTGGATTTTTGAGACAGAGTGTCTCTGCGAGGCCCTGGCTGTCCTGGAACTCACTCTGTAGACCAGGCTGGCCTTGAACTCAGAGATCTGCCTGCCTCTGACTCCTGAGTACAAGGATTAAAGTATGTGCCACCACTATCTGACAGTTGGGGTTCTCTAGAGTAAACAAACTGGCAGATTGGTCGCATGGTAAAATACATTGTGCATTGTAAATGAGGCTTTATTAGATTGGCTTACATTATTAGGGTCTAGGTAGCCTAATAATGGCTATTTGTGTGCTGGAAAAGCTGGGAACCTGTATTTGCCTAGTTCATAGAACTGAATGCCATAACCGTCCCAATCTGACCCTGAAGGCCTAGAGAGTCGTAGAAAGCCATTGGCCTTCAGTCCACACTGGGAGACCAAGATGTGGGTACTGATGACAGAGACGGAGGGGAGAGATGTACTCACCGGCAGCCAAAGCAAAGGCAGGTCAGCACTGGACCTCTTTGTGCCCGGGCTGCTAACCCTGAGGGAGACCTTTCATCCTCACAGACTCGCTCAGGCGTGTCTCCTAGTCAACTGCAAATCTAACCAAGTTGACAGTCCTGGTTAAGCATCGCAGTCCCAAGCACCAGCTGGTTGCTGTCACATTCCTCCAGTTGTGTACCTGTGGCCACTTGGCCTCTGGAATCGTTGTATTTCTTTTCCCACTGCCAGCCTAAGCCCGTAGGGGGATGGTCTGCGCTGTCTTACATGTCCTTGTGTCCTCCACCTGGTCTCATGTTCTGCTCTTCCCATCTTTGAATACTTATTAACCCTTTTAATAATGGGTGTGAATTTTCATTTTACAATGTAAATTCTGTGCCTTTCCTGTTTATGCCTTATTGTGCTTTTCTTGCTCTCAGAATGTAAGCCCTAGGCTAGCGAGATGGCTCAGTGACAAAGAACTCTCACAGAAGACCCAGGTTCGGTTCCCGCCACTCACATGGTGGTTCACAACCATGCATCACTCCAGTTCCTGAGGATCTGATGCCCTCTTCTGACCTCCACATGCACCAGGGACACACATATGCATACCAGGACACATGGAACACGTACATATGGTGGTTAACACTCTCAACTTGACAGGAACTAGAATTACTTAGGACATAAACCTCTGGCCGTAGCTGTAAAGGAGGTTCTAGATTAGGTCACTTGAACCAAGACTCCGTACCTTAGACATGGGTAGAACCATTCCTTGGATGGGGGTCCTGGATGTATGAGGAAGAGAAAGTGAGCGCCAACATTGATCTCTCTGCCTCCTGACTGTGGGTGACCAGCTACCTCAGGCTACCAGCTACCTCAGCTACTTCAGGCTCCTGCCACTGTACTCTCCCTTCCATGATGAGCTGTACCCTTGCCTTGAAAAAGTAAATAAACTCCTTCTACCTTAAGCTGGTTTTGTTGCACTTTCATCCGTGTGCAGGATGGGTATTCCATGGAGAGGCTTTCACTGCTTCCCCCAGAGGAGGATCGGAAAATTCTCCTTTGGCCTACTTTAGAGAACAGAGGTGGGACCTCCCTTGCCTTTGCAGTTTTTAAAATGCTCAGGCACACCACATTTTGGGATAGCAAGTTCTGAGCCCTGTTGGAACAAAGGAGCGATACATGCTACTACACAGCTGAACCTTGAAAACACTGGTTAAGTGGAAAAATAAAAAAAAAAAGTTACACACTGGCTGCTTGGATCCCCATGAAATGACCAGGGTGGGTAAATCTGTAAAGATAGAGTACAGATTCCTAGCTCCCAGCAGCTAAGACATCAGGAGGCAGAGGCAGGACAATCAGAGAGTTCAAGGCTAGCCTAAGCTACATGATGGTAACCTTTCAGGAACTGGGGTAGGGAGTGTAGTGAGAGGGAAACATCACTGTCCCAGACCTGTTAGTAGAAACATCTGGGTAGGTATGGTATCTACAACATAGTGAATATACTAGGCATTACTGAATTACTCACTTTGAGATGGTTAGTTTTAATGAATCAGTAGTTTTATGCTTTACAAGAGTTAATTTTAAGTTATGTGAAAACCATCTCAACGTTACAAAAGGAAACTGGAACATGAACAAGTGTTTGTCGGTTCAGCACTCCTTTCCAGGATGTTGGGTTACTGTTAGCCCAGCCTAGGGACTCGAGTCTAGACTTTCACATTCTGCATGAACATAAAAATGCATTTACTAGGCCTACCAGGATGGATCAGAGGGTTAAAGTGCTTGCTGCCAGGCTTTACACCCTGAGCTCAGTCCCCGGGACCCTCCAGGAGGAACAAGAGAGTGGACTTCTGCACGCTGTTCTCAGACCTCTCCCTGTGCACGGTGGCATGCGCCCACCACAAACAAAGCGTAAAAGGACACATTCACACCACTCTTCCGAAAACCGTTCCATTATCTCCTCCATCAAGATGACACAGGACGTTTCATCATCATGTCAAGCTCAAGGTCAGCACTATATATTCTTCCTTCCTTCCTTCCTTCCTTCCTTCCTTTCTTTCTTTCTTTCTTTCCTTCCTTCTTTCTTCCTTCCTTCCTTCCTTTCCTTTCCTTTTTTCTTTGATGGAAGTCAACCACACAGTAGCACAATAGTAGGAGTCATATACTGGGAAAGGAGGCATTGGAGGAAAAGTCAGGAACCCCAAAGTGTTAGGGGAATCAATCTTAGAACTGAGATGGAAAAGTTACTTTTCTGAGTAACTCAGTGTGCAGACTCACAGAGCAGCATGGCTGCGTTCTGTAAAACACCGTGCTGGGGGCGGGGATTCTGGGAAGGAAAAGTACGGTGTCTCGTTAAAGGGATAATTATTCTGCCTGACTCTTTAACATGGCTTGTGTTGAACCCACTTTTCTATCGGCAATCTCTACTTCCTGAGGGGTGATCCTTAGGTCAGATGGGGGATCCACCTGACTAGAACATCAAGTCTCTATGCAGGCCACAAATTCTTTCTAGTCCCTTGACCAGAAAGAATTTCCCTTTAAAAGGTCTTTACTGTCACTCTAAGAAAAAACTTAGTAATCACCCTGGCAGGGAAAACATACTCTGAAGCAGTGGTTCTCAACCATCCTAGTACTGTGACCTTACATATACTTCCTCACGTTCTGGTGACCTCCCCCCAACCTTAAAATTATTTTTGTTGCTACTTCATGACTGTAATTCCCCCCCCCCAATTACGACTCTTAATGTAACTATCTGTTTTCCAATGGTGTTAGGGGACCCCTGTGAAAGGGCTGCTCGACCCCCGAAGTGGCCACCATCCACATGTTGAGAACTACTGCTAGAAAGAGACACACCTGCTGCTCCTTTTGAGACAAGGAATTACAGTTCTCCCAGGTGTCTGGTGCTGGGGGAGGGAAAAGTCCAAGCCTCTCTGAAAGAAATTTTATGCACCTCTCACAGCTTTAATCAGACCACCTTACGGAATGGATTAGAGCTGACGTAATGATGAGCCAATGATGGGCAGGGTCAGTCCTTGACCGGGATACTTAGTTCTGCAGCCCCTTTGCCCTCTGCTTAAATTTGAACCTGAAGATGGACTGGGGCCCAGGGGCCATGGCACCTCCTTATCCACAGTGAGTATCCGTTCACAGCTTTTCACTATGACTTGTCTCTTCAATTAGCATGATTAGCACCGGAGGGCAGGAGGCTGAGCCTGGCTTGGGAGTCTTTGCCAGGGCCAGGCTCAGACCTAACAACTCCTGAGCACCTAGAATGCTCCCTTTCAGCAGCTCGGAACTTCTCAGATCTGTAAGCGAATTTGAATGGATTTTTTTTTTATCATTTAGAATTCCATGAGAAGGATCAATGGCCAACAGCATCTATTAGGTTGAGCCCGGAGCTATAAATCCCCAAGCCAATTTAGAATTTCTCCCCCTTGCCACTCAACAATTCCCTTGTCTTCTCAGTGTCACAGTCGGCGGTAATTTGCCTGACCTGTAGCTTTGATGCTGTGTTAAGTGTAACTCGTAACTCGAGTAAAGGAATGGCACGGAGAGCACATTAATGTTTCTGACCCTGTAATGTCCTCTCTTAAATGGGTTGCGCACATGCAGCTCTGCCACGGACCATCTGTACTGTGTACTTAAGCTCTGTAATGAAATGGCTGGGCCCTCATTGTTTATTTATGGGATGCAGACAGCCTCCCTCAGTCCTAATTCACTCGTCATAGGCTCGAAGGCTCGGATAACCGCAAAAGAAACGTTTGCTGCTTCGGATGGGATGGCGCTACTAAAAGAGAATTGTTCCCAAAGAGACGCTTATCTCCTGGCGGGGGAGGGGGCCGCTAACTCACTATGAATTATGGAAAGGGAAATGGCAAGTGTGTCTTGCTTTCTCTTTTTTGGAGGCATTGTTTTATCACAACTGTCAAGTTGAGCGCACACCTATTTTGAAAAGCTTTTTACAGCTTTGAATTAAGCACAAATGGAGACATGAGAGGCTGCCTAATTAGAGCCGCTAACAGAGCTCTGCTCTGCACCTAAAGACAGGGTTGCACGCTGACTGCTTGATTCACAAATGGCACCAGCCAGGGGTGGGGGGTGTGCATAGTGTGAGAGGCAAGAAAAGCAGCAAAATACAGCCAAGAGAAGCCACCAGTCAGGTAGCGGGGAGCCGAAGGAAGAAAAGTAAGAATCGCATGGGCAGGTTAGCACAGTTCCCTTCCTAAGGACAGAGGAGGGCCGGAGGGGTCAGGGCTGAGAGTTCCTTTTGACCTGAATAAATACGATCAATCAAACTGCCCGTGTTGCTGTAGGCTTTCAAACTACAGCAGTTGCAGAGAAGGCAGCTGTCCGGTCGGTTGTCCATCACCAGGAACGTCCGTGGACTTGCGTCTGCAGTAAGCGTGGGCTCTGTAAATAACGCAGTGCACTGCTGGTCGGGGCCAGCAGAGGGAGCAAGAGGTTAGTGGTGTATGCCAAGCTGTGCCAAGGCCACAGGCTCCTGACCTGGGACCACCCAACCCGTTTGTGACTAAGAATCTAAACCTCCTTGCTCCCTCCCCCAGAATGAACGTTTGGTTGCTCTGCGTTGTGGGTGTGGGGGTCAGGGCTGTTTATTTTTCTTCCATTCATTCTATATTCTTATGCTTTCAATGTATACATTGTATCCACTCAATGTTATACAGTGTCTGTACTGTATATGTTGAGCTAACATGGTTTTTGGTTAATTAAGATGTATGAATGCTTATTTATTTTCTCTGTGTTCCAGCTAGATACTCTTAATAATGCTACTGAAAATGCTCTGGCTAAACTACCTAGCACCACGAAAACAAAGAAAATAAGTTCTTAGTGACTCCTGGCTGTAAGGGGCTTTATTGGGAACTGTGATGAGTTCCTGGTAAAAGATGGGCGTGTGGAGTCAGGATGCTTAGAAGCTTTCCTCTCTACTGTGACTCTATGGGTGCTTTAGTTCATTCCAGCCACCATAACAAAACACCACAGGCTAGGCGATTTACAAACAATAGAAGTATTTCTTAACCGCTCTGGAAGCTGGAGAATTAGAGAAGATGGGGCAAGTAGGCTTTGTGTGTGGTGAGGGCCTGTTTCTTACATGGCGCTTTCTCTCAGCATACTGCCATGGCAGTAAAGAGCAAAAGGAACAAACTATTCTGTCTTCACAGAATTGAAGGAAAGACCAAGACTTACACTTCCCTGTGAGTTCACAGATCCTATTTTTGAGGGCTCTAACTTCACAATTCCTGAAGTCCTTGCTTTGTATGTATGTTCACATGTGTGGATACATGTATGTGTGCATGTGCCTGTGTGTATATATCCAAGTGTGTGTGCATGGCTACACATGTGCAAGTGCATGAGTATGTACTTGAGCGTGGAGGCCAGAGGTCAACCTTGGGTCTTGTCCTTCAGGAGCTATCCACACTTTTTCTGAGACAGGGTCTCTCATGGGATCTGGGGCTAGGCTAGCTGGCCAGAAAGCTCCAGGGACCTGCCTGTCTCCACCTCCACAAGTCTGGGATTTAAAAAGGTATTGAAGCCGAGGCTGAGACTCTTAGCCAAACTTTGGGCAGAATGCAAGGAATCTTAGGAAAGAAGGGGGTGATAGAAAGACCTGGAAGGGATAGGAGCTCCACAAGGAGAGCAACAGAGCCATAAAAACTGAGCCCTGGGGGACCCTGCAGAGAGTGATACCCCAACCAAGGACTAAGCATGGAGGGGATTTAAAACCCAGGCTCAGAGGTAGTCCATAGACTCAGTCTCCAAGTGGGTTCCCTAGTAAGGGAAGCAGGGACTTTCCCTGGCATGAACTCAGTGGCAAGCTCTCTGATCACCGCCTCTTGGGGGGCGGGGCAGCCTTACCAGGCCACAGAGGAAAACAGTGCAACCAGTCCTAATGAGACCTGATAGACTAGGGTCAGACAGAAGGGTAGGAGAACCTCCCAGTGGACTGGGGGAGGGGCATGGGGAAGAAGAGAGAGGGTGGGATTGGGAGGAGACGAGGGAGGGGGCCACAGCTGGGATACAAATTGAATAAATTGTAATAAATTATAATAATACAAAATTCAATATTAAAAAAAGAATAAATTGATGAATAATTATAAAAATGCATACATGTCCCAAATTAAGTCTCCACTTTATTGTTTTTTAATTGTATGGAGGTCAGAGGATAAGGTGCAGGAGTCAGTTCTCTCTTTCCATCATGTGGGTTCTGGGGCTTGAACTCAGGTCATCAGGCTTGGCAGCAAGCACTTTTATCCACTGACCATCTCCTAGCCCAAGTGGCCACTTTTTAGCACCTTCTCTATTAGTCACTGTTCCTGTTGTTGCAAAAGAATAAATACCAGGCACAACATAAGGAAAGATGGGCTCGTTTTGGTTTGAGGGGACAGTCTACCATGTGGAGAAGACACAGTAGAAAAGCAGCTCTAGCTGAAGCAGCAGGAGTGTGAGGCAGCTGGTCACTTTGTGTTCACACTGAGGAAGTAGAGAGAGAGAGATGGCTGTCGTTCAGCTTATTTTCTCATATTTTGTTTTCTTTTCCGATGCTCCCAGACCTCAGTCTCTCGGATGATGTGACCCACATTCAGGATGGGTCTTGTCTACTCTGTGTGTGTGTGTTGTGGTGCATGTGTGGAGATCAGAGGACAGGTGTGGGAGTCAGTTCTTTCCCTCCTCAGTTAAACCTCTCTGGAAACATCCTCACAGACATGCCCAGAGTTTGGCTTCATTATTGCCCAGGTGTTTCTCCTCCTCCTTTCTCCTTTTCCTCTGCCTCCTTACACTATTCAGCATGTATGAGTGCTCTGCCTGCATGTATATGTGTGCACCGTATGCATGCCTGGTGCATGAGGAAGTGGTGAACCTTCATTTGGATGCTGGGAATTGAACCAGGGCCCTTTGCAAGAACAAGTGCTCTTAGCCACTGAGCCAGTCCTCCAGCCCATCCTGGGTGTTTCTAGTCGAGTTGACAGGACAAGCTCCCCATCATCACAGCACATTGGTAAGTTCTAACAGGTGCCTCTGCAGAGATCTCCGCACTCAGTGTGAGATCGGCACCAGGAGCCTCAATTTACAGGTGGTTTGTACAAGTGAGGGCAGCTTAACAGTCTATACATTAAAGCTGATGACACTGCATGATTAATGTACATTCAGCATGCTGAGATCACAACACATGTAAGCCCAGGACTCAGGAGGCAGAGGCAGATGGCGCTCTGTGAATTACAGGCCAGCCTGTCCTGCACAGTGAAGCCATGTAAGAAAAAGAAAAAGAAAAGAAAAGAAAGGAAAAAGAGAAAAGAAAAATGAGGAGATGAGACTATCACTACGCTTCTCTCCTTCACCAAAAGAGGTGTAAAATTTGCGATTTTTCTAGCCCACAACTACCTAAACATTTAATCAATACTCTTTAAAAGTATTTATTCCTCTGTTTTAAAATCTACTTTCTTTGACATAGTGTTTCATGTACCCCAGGCTATTCTGAACTTGCTTTGTAACCAAGGATGACCCGGGACTTCTGGCCCTGCCTACCTCTACCTCTTGAGTGCAGGATTACAGGTCTGGACCATCGCATCCGGTTTACACAGAACTGGGAATATTCTAGGGCTTTGTGTATGTACCAGATAAATACTCTACCAAATGAGTTACATCACCAGCCCCCAATGAATACTTTCCTTTACCTCAACTGATTTCTAATTGGATTTTCCCTTCTGTAGTGGTGGCAATCCAACCTAGAACCTCGTACGTGCCAAGCTAGCACTCTATACCTGAACTACTTTCCGGTTCTGAAATTAAATTTTAAAGCTTTATATGGCTACTATTAATGCAAATTAGAAGTATATATCCAAAATAAGAAGATAATCATTAAGTACACACAATAAAACAGCTGTGAGGTACATGTGACCCTGATTTGGAAGGTCACATCTCCACCTCCCATAAGCTTTCTTCTTGACTTTATCATAAGTTCGGGATGGGCACTAAAAGGCAATGGCTTTGCAGGCAATTCCACACCATAAAGGACACCAGCTGAGAGGCTGCAGAACATAGCAGCAATTTGATGCAAGGTCAAGAGAAATAGTCCAACCAAAAGAGGAGCCGAGAAATCAGCAGCTGGGAAGATGGGGCCTCAGGGAGGAATATGTAAAGCAAACTCTGAAGAGTCCCAAGGTGATGGGAGCATTCTGTTCTGATAACAGGGGACTACTGCGGAACAGCAGTGACTCAAGTTTAGGACCAACAGCCACTTCATTTTTATAAAAAGATTCATGCATTTATTATGTATACAGTGTTCTGTCTGCATGTACACCTGCACGCCAGAAGAGGGCATCAGATCTCACTATAGATGCTTGTGAGTCACCATGAGGTTGCTGGGGATTGAACTCAGGGCCTCTGGGAGAGCAGCCAGTGCTCTTAGCCTCTGAGTCATCTCTCCAGCCCCAACAGCCACTTCTTACCAACTGAACATGTCTTTCTCAATGAGATATTGGTGCAGTGACTTAGAAAGAACATGAGTGTAAGACCTGAATAAACATGGATTCAGATCTGACTAGGTAACCAACACGACTTAATGCATGCAGTCCCTACATTGTTCACACTCCAGTGTCTTATCTAAATGCCAGCAAGGGGGATGAGCAGCTTCCTAGTATACAGTATCTGTGTACACACTAGTATACAGTAGGTACAGCTCAGGTGGAAGCATCATATTCTCAGAAGCAGAAATCACAGGTGTCAGGGGAACATCTAGAAACGCTCCCTCTAACTCATCCTGCTGAGAGAACCTTGTTAGCCTTGCAGCTTACTGAAGGGGGAAGGCATTGAGCAGAGAGAGATAGGGAGTAGGGTGCTGGAGTGGATCACACAAACCCACCTTAGTCCACTGTTCGTGCATGTGAGAAGGACAACCGTTGACTGTCCATGAGGCTGATTTCTTTGTACAGCTGAGAAAGAACTTCCTGGATTACTATCAGTGTTATCTTCAATTTCCTAATTGTCCTGGTCAACAGCGGACATTTACAGATAAACAGTTTTCAAATTAGTTATCTTCAGAGTTAACAGACTGGGGATGTTGTTTAGCTGGGAGAGGGCTGACATGAGACCCTGAATTCTATCTCTAGCGCCACACAAATTGGAGATGGTGGTGCATGCCTGGAATCCCTGCACTCTAGAGGTAGAGAGAGATGGAGCAGGAGGAGCAGAAGTTCAGGGCCATCTCCTCTCCAAAGTACTTAATGAGTTTGGGCCAGCCTGCACTACGTAACAGTGAGGGATCTGGAACACCTGGTCTTGCACAAGCTAGGCAAGTGCTGTGCCCCTGGGCTATAGCCTCTACTACCTTTTTTTTTTTTAAAGCAGATTTATAATGCAAAATAGACCAACTGGAAAATAACTTCTCAAGTTAACACTCACATTAAAGTATCACCGCTGTTAACAGTTCTGTAGCAATTAGTAACAAGCAGACTGGAGAGGAGCGATGCTCTTTAATTCTGACATGGTAGGAATCTATCACCTAGCACATTACAGGGCGAATTTATGCTTTATTAAAGCCGAGTTTCAGAACGGTCGGGATCAAATTGTAAAACCAATCAGGGGCAAAGATAAAAGCATATCTGGAATTAATATGTAATGTGTACATTAATTAAAAAGAGAAGTTCATTATGTAAGAACGAAATTAAAATATATCTGTAGGGGAGGAGGAGGAGATGGGTAAGGGTAGAGGGGTAGAAACAATCACAGTACATGAGATATGTCTGAAAGTGCCTGTGAAGCCCATCACTACGAACAATGGAGATATGCCAATACAAGTTCTGTTAAAGACCTTTCAGTAAGGCTTGAATGATAAAACGCCAGGCTTGTCCTTATGCCAGAAATAACGACAAAGAATGACAACCGTCCACAATGACAACCGACAAGAGCTCCTGATCAATGCAGGAATCTATGGAAAACGGCTCCCACGGCTGTCTTCAAACTGAGACCCACAGTGATTCTGAGTGATTTCTAACTCATCCATATAAGTCTTTCAATGTGTGCAGGTGACACGAGGTGTCACTTTATATGGTTAAAAATAGTAACTGAAGTAACACTAAGCAATCAAGGTATCTGGATAACACCTTTCCCATCAGACAGTCACGGCAGAATCACCAACGCTGGTGCTATTTAAAGAGAGTAACTACTAATTGCCAACAGCCATTTTTCATTGTATCTGTTCTGTACTCGACTTTTGGCTTTCAGGTGTCACTTATATTTTCAGGAAAGTCCTTTAACATTTGTCCCCAGATAGCTGGGTCTCATCATTGGTGTAGGAGCCATTCTCTGCTACAAACCCCCTTAGCCACTTTATCCACCCCCCTCCCCCTGTTCCGAGAGCAGACTTAGCAAACACAGCAAAGGCATTCCATTCAGAGGATGCTTCCCTCTCTTCACAAAGGGTTCAGCTTTTTCGTTTGGTAATTAGTGGAACCTTATAACCAGAAGGAACATGACAAAATAGAGACAGTAATAGTTTTCCCTGGCTGTGTAATAGAGTATGAGGGGGTCATCACAACAGGATATCCGTGTTTAAAAGGTAAGGGATAAAGAGACCAGTAAGCCAGTCACCCTGCTAGGCGGTCTAACCGGAAGGCAGTCCACAGAAATGCACGTTCAAAGAGCAAAAAAGCCACATCTCAATGCTAATGGCAATTTTTAATGTTTGAGCTCTTCTTTTTCTCTAGTGGCAGATGGCAAGGATGTGAACATCACAATACAAAATTTCTGTCCATTGTGACCCACATCTGTACTCCCACTTCTTGAGAGTCTGAGGCAGGTGGGTTGCAAGATTAAGACCATCCCAGAAGGAACACATCTGAACACATACGACCTTGTTTCCTCCCTGTATTTTTTTTTTTTATATGTGATGTTGAGGATGAAACCTAGGACTTCACAACTTTCTGGGCCTGTTCTAAGCAAGTGTTCATTGCTAAACTACAACTCAAGCCCTTTTCACATTTTCCTTTGAGGCAAGATCTCCCTCTGTAGCTCAGGGTAGTCTGGAACCTCCCACCTTTGCCTACAGAGTGTGGGGATTTTAAGAATATGCCACCACATCGGGCTACGTAGCATCTTTTCACTGTGACCGTGACTGCCAGTTAGACCCTTCCTTCACCTTCATATTATTTTAAAACAGCACAGTACTCTATAAATACAATCTTCTAGATAAACAAAATACTGCAGAGCTTTTGCAGGCCCATGCATCCCTCTTCCTCAACCTTATAGATAAAATGGCTGCAGCTCTGATTCTGTTTACAGGCATGGTGAATACTCAGTTATTCAACTCCTATGCAAGTTCTTCTTTTCATCTTGAGCTGAGAGAGAGACAGGCTTGGGATGGAACCTCAAGCCTCGCGCATGATAGGCAAGTGCTCTAGCACTGTGCAACAACTCCAGCCTGTATTCTTAAATGTTGGCTTGTATGTTCTCTATGAAGATAATCCAAACTTTGTA
>CM053761.1:46305332-46316998 GCA_028658305.1 Pachyuromys duprasi
ACCTGTGGGTTTCATCCAGCCAGTGTTTTGTTAGAAGCCAGAGTTCTCAATTTGTATGAAGGACAGGTACCTAAAGCATAAGACACTGATAGAAAATGACTTCCAGTTTAAAGAAAAAAAACTACATCAGCTGAGGCTCAAGGGAAAACAAATCCAATCACATTAGACGTCTATAGCGATCACATGTAAGAGAAACGGGGACTATGAGTGGGGGCAGCGTAGCTCAGTGGTAGAGAGCTTGCCTAGAATGAAGCTTTGGGGCACAGGCTCTGGCATCACAGAACCAAAACCAAATCCTGCCACACGCCTCCGAGACAACTGACTTTTGAAATGAGAAGCATATGAAGGTGTGTCTCAGGCCATATGCCAATAGGAACTTAGACCACGTGGGGGCCACAGTGCCACAAATAGGCCCTGGGAGGCACAGCCTGAGTTAACAGCTAACATTTCCTTTTCTAATCCCTACAGTCACCAGGCTTGTCTACTCATTAACAGAACTTCCCTCAAACTGTTCTCCCTACTACAAACTGTCCGCATCCGGGTTGCTGAGACGGTTCAGTAGGTAAAGGAGCCCTCTGTTAAGCTTGGCAGCTTGAATTAGACGTGTTGAATTCCCAACACGAAGGGAGAGAACAAGTCCCTGAAAGCTGTCCTCTGACCTCCACAACCCACACAAATAAATGTAATAAATAAATAAATGTAATAATAAAATTTAAATGTACACAGCTGCCTTATTTCCCTGAGGTGGAAAAGACCCTTCTCACCCACCTTGTGTTGACCTGCCCCGGCCAACAAGGAAGCTAAGAAAGGCACTGTTAATGTTTTTTCTCTTGTTTGTAAGCTACTTGCTTACACACTTTGTGTGAAGCCTGAGTTTCATGCTTTGCCGAGATGAGAACACACACATACTCCAAAGGAAAATAACTAACACTTACTAGCTTGACCCCAAAATGGTCATTTCCCATCACTATCAAGAAGCAACTTTAAGTTCTGCTTTGTGTGTGAGGGAACTAGGAGAAAAGCACCAGAAGGAGAGAAAAACAAAACACGCTTCATAGAGCATGCAGAGAGTGTTAGCTATATCCTATTTTATAAAAGTAGGTGGGCATGACACTACTGCTTTCTTCTCCCAGATTAAATTATAACCACAGTGGATCGGTGAAAGTGTGCCTGACCTTGGCAAGGCTGCCTCTCTCTCTCGTCACCAGAAGCCAGCTCCAAGGTCAACTCAATAAAATGTGGGGCCTGGGTCACCTTTTAACTCCTCCCCTCCCTGGTCACTCTGCACTACACTCACGGGAGTGTTTGGCAAGTAGAAGCTACGTAGAAGGACTATGGTTGCCGCCTTGCTTTCTGTGTTTCTGCATCACAGGGACAGCCCAGAGGGACCAGGCTTCTGTCCCATGGCCAGTGTTGCTGGTTCTCAATCAAGACGTGTCTAACTGTGTCTCCCCCCAACACCAACCTTGTGTGGCAGCAAGGAGCCCATCAAACAAAACAAAACAAGAAAGAAATCAACAGCGTCATTCTTACCTCCCTTGTTGCCAAGAAAAGATACAAGTTGAGTGAGGATTATCGGGTGTAGCTTTCCAGGAAAGCATGCCAAGGGGAAGGATTCTCTGGAACACACAACTTCCTGTTGCCATTTCCCTTTCCTGCCTGGAATACAGAAGCTGCTGGTGTTGGGGCAACAAACTCCGGACTATAGGAAGGGGAAGCGGCCATGGTCTCTGATCGCCCCTCGGAGCCATGACAGGAGCAGGGGATTGCGTGCGTCTAGACTTCTAATTACATGAGGAAAATAAACCCCTCACATGGTTAATTCCATTGCCTTTGTCTTCCTGTTTCTTCCTGCCAGACTCGTTCCCTGTTGACATCTCACAGTGTTGCTTGCACTTTAAACAGAGCCTGGCACACTATAGGTTGTTCAGTAATGGGCTGAGGGGACAACCCCGTGAGGAGACCACTTAGAGTACAAGCCTGAGTTGTTGAGTTCAACCCCCAAAACTCATGTGGAAAAAAAAAAAAAAAAGACGCAGATGTGGTGGCATGCATTTACAATCCCAGCCGCGACAGACAGATTCCCGGGGGGGGAGGGGGGCTCACTGGCCAGCCAGGCTCTCCTAGCTGGAGAATTCTAGGCATGTGAGAAACCATGTCTCAAAAAAAAGGAAAATAAAATAAAATGGAATTTCTAAAAGGTTGATGGTACCTGAACAACATCCAGGACCATCCAGGAAGCTCCATGCACACATGGACACATGTAAATGTATACAAGCATGCATGTGTACCTGCACACACATGACCATGTACATAACAAAGATATTTACTGTGGTTAATTTTGATGTGTGGGGGATACGTTCAAAGCCATTCCCAATCAAGACCTAATATAAAACAACAGGATTATCAAAGTTGAAGGTGCCAATAAGTTATAGTCTTCATCCCTAAGGATTATAACTCAAATGGCCAACATAGGAGTTAAATAGTTTTTTTAAATCATCTTTTATTTATTTATTCCTTTGTTTAACAGTTATTGTACTCTTGCAATCTACCAGTCATGATGCTAGGACCTGGAAATAAGGCAGCAAGCCTAATGGGGAAAAGTGCCTTGTGGCACCTCTATGTATTAGAGGAAGAGAGACAACACAGGGAGAGAAGTTCCTATGGTTAGGAGCTGTGGAGAATTGTTACCAGAAGGAACAGGAAGTGATTATCCAAGGGGAGAGTGTCTGGGCAGAGGCACAGTCCGAGCATGGCCTGCAGTGGTCATTTCCCAAGTCCCATTCACATCTATGTATTAAGCTTTATTATTTTCATCTCAGCCCAATATGAAAGTACCAGCATCAGTATCTTTTTTGCCTCGAGGTTATTTTTGGGCACTGGATCCTACCCCATTCCCATACACAGCCACTGGTAGGAATGGGAACATGGGAACAAACTCAATCCAGAACAGTAAACAGTTGGCACAGAAGTTCTCCGGGCCCCTGCCATTTGCAAGAGCTAACACTATTATCCTACGATGAACATGGTAAATGCTGGATTTGATTTTGCCAGAGAAATTAGATCAGTTGACCATAGCGGTTGCTGGCTTGATAACACACTCTTTAGAGAAGTGTTTTTCTTTCCCAGCTTCCTTTTCTTTTTAAGATGTATTTATTTTTTGTGCATACAGAGTTCTGCCTGCATTTAGGCCTGCACTCCAGAAGTAGGCACCAGATCTCATTACAGATGGTTGTGAGACACCATGTAGTTGCTTGGAATTGAACTCAGGACCTCTGGAAAAGCAACCAGTGCTCTTAAACCCTGAGCCATCTCTCCAGCCGCCGCCCACCCCCACCCCCCAGCTTCCTTTTCAATTTCCTACAGGCACTTTCCAAACATTGATTTATACTCAACATCCTGGTCTCCAAGTCTGTAGGCAGGAGACACAAACTAACACAGGGCCAAGTTGGCCAAATAAGAGAGATGCTGTTGTGCCTGAGGGAAAGAGAGAGTAATAAGAAAGGGAGTCAGATAGTGGGATAAAGTCATGGGGTTTATAGGATGCCTAGATTCTGGCTTTTTGTCCAAGTGAGATGGGAAGCCTCGGAGGGCTTGGGGCAGAACAGGAACAGGTTCTGACTTATGTTTTGAACCTTGCTCTAATTGTGTTGACAACAGACCACAGGGGTAATGTCAGGAGCAGGAGTGCTCACAAGGAAACTATCCATCATTACAATGACTGCTGGCAACACATGACCAGAACACAGGCCAGGGAGGCGGCATTGTGACTGTAGCAACCGGAGAAGGGCTGGAGAGAGGCCTCCATGGGTGAGATGCTTGCTGCACAAACATGGATATCTGAGTTCAGAGCCCCAGAATCCACGTGAAAGCTGGGCACAGCAGCCCACATCTCTGACTCCAGTGTTAGAGGGCAGGAGAGACAAGCCAATCCTGGGGCTTGCTGGCCAGCCAGTTTAACCAAAAGAGTGAGCCCCAGGTCCACTATGAGACTCTGCCTCTAAGAACAAGGCAGAGAACGGCAGAGGAAGACACTGACGTCAGCCTTTAGCCTCCACACACATTTGCACAGGCAAGTGCACACACACCCATACCCACACACCAGAATGAAGAACACCACCACTGGAGAACAGTGACAAACCCATCTTCTTGCCCCTCTTCATCTCAGTTGCATTCATTATCCAATAAAGTAACCCCAAATCATTGGGTCTCCTTGCCCTGGAAATCAGTATTCAGTAAGTGACACATACCTGAGTCACTGGGTTTGAGTCCTGGATTCATCACTTACTTATGATTTGCCATCTTTAAAGTCTCTGGCTCTCCCTGGCCAAAAATATCATAACCCGCTGTCTGGGGCTGCGCTGAAGACTAAATTGAATACCACAGTGTTCGCAAATTGCTGAGTTCAATGTTCATGCTAAGAAATTACAACATTAATATTATTTTAAAGATCACATTTCATCAGCTTTTAAGCCAATATTGCTTTTAAATGCATTATTGTCTACCCACTTCCCAGGAAGAATAAAAATACTGCCAATTGAACTGTGACACAAGGCCTTTGTGACAGTCCTGCAGGGTACACAAGAGATACATCAGCTTATCGCTTCTGTGAAATGTCTTTTCATCCAGTCCAAAGAACCGGATCATTTATCAGCTGCATGCATGACGTGTGATGGGAAATGTTTTTGCCTGTATCCAAGAAACAGCATGAAAGAAAGTATAACCGGAAGCTTCCCTGGTCTTCTGGTATCTTTCTGTAAAACATTTAGAGGAATCAATGACATTCCTCTTTCACAAATACCTGTTTCAGTAACTTCTCCTGTACCCGGCTATTTCTCTTCTATCACCGCAAACAGTGTGGGCATAATGGCTCTTCATCTGCAGCTGAATCATTGTATCTTTTAGGTACAAGTGCTACTTGCTACACTTGACACATTCAGCTCCAATAGAGGTAAGATGCCTTTGGGCCAAAATTTTTAAACAGATAGAACCAAATGAACAGATTCCCAGGTAAAAACAAACAAACAAACAAACAAACAAAACATTACCCTATGACCCAACTGGAAAGCATAAGACCAAAATTCACACACTAATATAAGTATTACCTGAGGTTCTTACAACAAAAGACAGGAACAAGAGAAAAGCATTCCAGGTTATATAGGTTTTTACATGATGAGGGATCTTTTAGAAACGGAGACCCAAACACGAAACATTATTTTTATTGGGAATGTAGAAGTATGATGGGTGGATAAAGGGGTGGCCTGAAGGAAATAAGCTAGAAGTAGAGGGCTTGGCCTGGCTCTGCTCGGGATCTTGGCATCTCCGCAGTGTCTCCAACTCTGTCCTTTCTTCCAGGTCTCAATGGGAGATCGCTAAAATGAGAGCTAGATGGTCTGCTTCAGGGAAAGTTCCTCTGAGTCTTATGGACTGCTTCAGGGGCATGAGCTAAAGAAATCCAGAGAGATCTCTTGTTTCTGTGGCTTTCGCAAGTACCATGGTAGGAGATCTGGCAACAGCTGAATATTCCCAGTAGCCCCAGACTGGGAATTCCCCAAATATCAACCAATGGTGGAATAAAGTTTGATGTCCATGGTATAGAAAACACAGAAATGAATTTGTAAAAACTGCCCGGGCTCACAGATGTAACATGGAGAAAAAGAGTGATTTCATCAAGTGTAGTGAAAGATTAAGACTCATGCAAGCTATTAGAAGCCAAGAAAATTGTTATTTGTAGGGGAGAGTTGGATGGCAACTAAATCTGACCAAGAAACGGACACTTGGGGTGCTGTCATGTTCCATTCTGGAGGTATGTACTAACTGCATGAATATGAAAAACCAATAAAAGTAAACATTCAGTATATCTATGCTGTTCCTGTAAGTGTATTGTAAATTAAAAGGTTTAAAAGAACTGTATGTCTGTATACACCTATGTGCAAATGCAAATCAACCTTCCATTATCAAGGTAAAAAGTGGTGTTTGAGTGAAAGATCATTTGTCATACCATTTTATGATAAAGCTTCATTAGCTAAACCTTCAAGCCAAATAATAACACTTCTTTGCCTCTTCTACATGGTTATTATGGGAAAGAATAGTTTATTGAGCAAGAGTAAGTAATTTTCTTGTTCTAGCATTATTTTCATTTTTTCTCCTGTTAGGCTTGCTCTCCCTAAGTATACACCCAGACCATTCCTCTCACTTCAATTCTCTTTGTAGTGTCAGTTTTCCTTGGCTAATGAGGACTTCCTGTGAGCTTAAAACGCTTCAAACGCACAACAGAAGAGACAGTTATTACTGCCTGGAAATGCCTAGCACTTAGCACCTCTGAGAAGTATGGAGAACTAACAAGTACCCTCAGCTTGGGGGTCAGGGCTCAGTGATTGGGAGACAGGGGGATAATGAGCTGGAGGAAAGCCTGCACACGGATTGGTACAGGGAGAGTTGTCTCTTCTCTTTTGGACCGCAGTTTGCCAAACATCTGCCATTTGCCTGCATGTCTATAGATGGTCTGGAGTTCGAGAAGCCTGATTTTGACTCCAGGAAGGCACAGCCTACTCCTCCGGAACTCTATAGTTATACTGTAGCTGTCTCTACGTGACTGCCACCAGAGTATCCAGAACATCTCAAAAGAGAAAAAGTTTCCAAGGGTATGGCGCATGGGTGCTTGGCTCCGTGTGTTTGGGCAGAACATGTGCAGGAATGGCCTGACCACCTCATAGTGGACATGCGGCCAAGGGAAAAAGGAACCCAAGGCCTAGCATAACTTACAGTCAGACCCCAATAATTTACTCATCCCACTTGGAGCTTCACCCACATCTCCTAAAGTGCCTACAACCTCCCAAAATAATGCCATCAGCTCCAGATCCAGCGTGAAACACATGGGACCACAAGGGTGCCTCTCCCCTTCAAACCATAACAGTAACGTACTCTTCTTCTGGCTTCTCAAGGATTTCTCTGTGTTGCCCTGGCTGTCCTGGAACTCACTCTGTAGACCAGGCTGACCTTGAACTCAGAGATCCTCCTGCCTCTGCCTCCGAAGCGATGGGATCATAGGTGTGTGCCACCACCACTTGGTCAATGTAAATTCTTTTTATCTGCTCATGCTTGCTTAGCCATGGACTTAGCATCCTTTAGTGAATATACTAACCCATTCACCAACTTAGCAACAAGGGGAGACTTTCAGGAACCCCACTGAGGTAGAAGAGTTCACAGCTCAGCCCACACCCTCTGCCTGCGGAACCATGAGCTACATTTAGATGGTTGATATTTTAAGGGGAAGTAGAAGAGGAACTAGGTGATAAGAGAAGGGATCAGCAGGGAGAGGAATGAGAGAGGATAATAAAGGTGAATGTGAAAAAAATCATGATGGACATGTTAAACTCATTATTGTATGTAATTAGTATATGCTAATAAAAACTAAGAAACTAGGTGCTGTCTTAAGTTCCTGAGTTTGGTAATGTTTACCGTGCAGTAGTAGATATCACAGAGTCATGATCTGAATGAGAAATTAAGAGGAAAGACTGAATTTGGAGATCTAAGAGAAGACAGAAACTTACTAGACCCTGATAGGGTTGGTTATTCAGAATAGATAACTGTGTAAGGCTTCCAGAATCATCTGGACCAACCTTTGGCTTTAAAACTCCTGGGGCTCAGTCCTGATTACCTTTGTCTCTAGACACAATCTGCTGGTGATTTCTTTCAGTCTTGTGGCTTTCAGCATCACCCACGTGTAAAACAAAACAACAACAAAAAATCCTCACAAATGGGGCATCCTAAGCAGGACACTCCTTTCACACTCCAGGCACCAGCATTCACCTACTTAGTTTCTCCTCTTAGATGTCTGACTCTACCCTGAAATCAACATGGAGAAAATTGCCAGGTGTGACAGCTATCCCAGCATTTAAGAGGCTGAACTAAGAGGATTACTAGGAGTTAGAGGCCAGCGTGAGGGACAAAGTGAGTTACGGGCCTCCCTGGGCTACGTACAGAGAGATGCCCTATCTCAAATAAAAATACCGTACAAACTGCTATTTCTACTCCTTCACTCTACCCCAACTTGTTCTTTATGTAACTTTCTCTCATCAAATTTCTACTTTATCCTGCTGCTCTGGTCCTAAGCTTTGAGTCATTCTCCCTAGCACTCTTTTTCTTATCTTACCTAGCAGAAAATCCTGTTCACTCTAGCATTAAAATGAACCCAGAACCAGCCACTTCCCTCCCTCCACGTGGAGAATCAAACAGAATCAAGCACTGCTAACGTTGATACTGAGGAAACCCTACTCCAAATATCGCCTGGGTCAGGTCTGTGCACGCGGCACAGAGAGTGGAGGCACCTCCAGATAAAGGGGCTCAGGCACCAGCAGTGATGACTTAGAGAGATACCACACACAGGTGTATTCGGTCGCCATCTGTCTCTACTTAAGTTCTTCGGTCTCTAGCACAAATGCCCTTTCACTCCACAGACACATGGTAAGCACCTTCCCCTCACCACGCACTTTCCGTACATTCTGTACACAAAGGAGAAAAAGGTAAGCAAATTAAAAAATATATATATCTTATGAATATGAATATGGCCCCTCATATTTTAGAGCAGTTGTCTTAGTTAGGGTTACTATTGCTGTGACGAAACACCAGGACCAAAAAGCAAGTTATGAAGGAAATGGTCGTTTTCACTCACTGTTCATCTTAAAAAGCAGTAAGGCAAGAATTCAAGCAAGGCAGGAACCTGGAAACAGGAGTTGATGCAGAGACCGTAGAGGGGTGCTGCTTACTGGCCTGTGCATCATTGCTTTCTTACAGAACCCAGGACCACTAGCCCAGGGGTGGCACCACCACAGTGGCCTGGGCTCTCCCCATCGAACACTAACTAAGAAAAGGCCCTACAGGCTTACCTACAGCCTGATCTTATAGAGGTATTTTCTTGATTGAGGTTCCCTCCTCTCAGATAACTTTAGCTTGTATCAAGTTGACATAGAATTAGCCAGCACAATGCTCATAACAAGCTTGAATTCAAAAGTTACCACATCAATTCCTTTACCTTATCTAAGCATAACTAGAAACTAACTAGAAATATTTTAGATTATTCCAAATCTATAGATTCAACTGGACTCCAACCAAATACAAAATATGTAAATGTTTACACATATACATAGAAATGTATAATATACTGAATATACGTGTATATGCACATATAGAGACAAAAGCAAAACCGGTTTTATTGTGGTGATTTGAATGATAATGGTCTCCTTTGAGTCTGAGGCTTGCTGGCTTCCAGCCTCACTGAGACATGAGTCCTGGGTTCAAGAGACTCTTCCTCAAGAGGAACAGGCAACTGGGCATGGTGGCACACACCTTGAATTCCAGTACTCGGAAAGCAAAGGCAGGTGGATGTCTCTGAGTCTGAGGCTAGCCTTGCCTATATACTGAATTCCAGGTCAACCAAGCTGCTGAGTAAAACCTGTTCTCAAACAAACAAAACCCTAAAACACAAAACAGTAGAAAAACAAAAAAGAAAAAAAAATCAGAGAAGAACAGGCAAAGAACAGCGGAGGACACCTGACACCCTCTTCTCACCAACCCTTGCAGGCACAGGCAAGAGTGCACACACGTGTGTATGCTCACACAGACATGTACACACAGGGAAATGCATGCACGCATACATACATACATACATACATACACACATACATAAAAATGTAAGGACATTTTTTAAAAGAAAAAAAATGTACTTGGGGCATTTACTTGGCAGGAGCTATAAAGCCGATAAATATTATAGAGTTTCCACAAAAGCATGTGAAATCGATTCTGGTGTGTGTGTGTGAGTGTGTTTTCACTTCCAGCTGTAAAAATGGGTCACTAGAAGTGTGTGCAATGACCCACCTCTGAGGCCGTTAGCAGCCTACCTGGACTTCTGAAAAATCGCAGATACTCTACAAACGCCATTGTGGCCAGGCAGTGCTGGGGGGTCGTTTGTACCCAACGGGACATTAAGCAACATCTGGAGGCATTTCTGGTTGTCACAACTGAAAGGACTGTGTTATTGGCATCTAGAGAGGAGAGGCTAAGCATTAGACAGGTCCATGTTACTTTAATCAAATTCCTGAGTTAATTAATTTAGAAAAAGTTCACTTTGGCTCACAGTTTTACAGGTTTTAGTCCAAGATAGAGGAGCCCTAGTGATTTGGGCCTGTGAGGGGAAGCCAGATGGCAATGGTGGGGAACACACAGCAGAGCAAGCTGCTCACCTCATGATCCAGGAGGCAAAGACCCCAGAGTCTCCTCCGAGGGGCCACCTCCAGTGAGGATGTCACATAAGGCTTCATCTCCTGAAGATCCACAGCTGTTCAAAACAGTACCACTCTGGAAACAAGCCTTTAAAACACGGAGCTTTGAAGGACATTCAGCATCCAACTGTGGTAGTCATGGATGATGCTAAATATTCTATAATGTATGGGAACACCCTCTACATATCTCTCTGACCACTTGTAGAGCCCTGGACTAAGCATATAAGAATTTTCCTTTCTGTGCATTCCTATTCTGTCCCACTGCATGTATCTCTCATTCCTGCAGTAGTCTCCTATTTAGACAGCAATGACTCAACACGATCTTGGATACCTAGATTTCAAAGCCTAACCCTCAGTTTCTATAGTAGCTAATCTGCAAAGATTGTCCCCTAATAAAATATTCCTACATATAGTCACCCTCTATCTTTAAATCTAAAGAATTCTTATCTTAATCAACAGGAATGACAAATGTGACAATATGCATTCTAAGGCTAAAGCCTTAGAATCTTTCTAGGAACAGCTGTCATTCCAACACTTGGAACAGTAGAGACAGAACAGCATCGAGTTCAAGGCCAGCCAGGGCTACATAGTAAAATTAAGGCCAGCCTGAATTTATAGAGAGAGACCACGTCTCAAAACACTGAAGGCTAACAGCATAACTCAGTTATTGAGTAGTTGCTGGGCTCAAAGAGAAACAGTACAACAAAAGCAAATATAAAAAGATCTGAGCTGCAACATCCTTAGCCATCAGGGAGATGCAAATCTAAACGACTCTGAGATTTCACCTTACACCCGCCAGAATGGCTAAGATCAAAAACTCAAGTGACAACACATGTTGAGGAGGTTGTGGAGAAAGAGGAACCCTCCTCCATTGCTGGTGGGAATGCAAACTTGTACAACCACTCTGGAAATCAATTTGGCTCTTTCTTAGACAATTAAGAATAGTGATTCCTCAAGATCCAGCTATCCCACTCGTAGGCATATATCCAAAAAATGCTCAAGTACACAACAAGGACATTTGCTCAACTATGTTCGTAGCTGCTTTATTCGTAATAGCCAGAACCTGGAAACAACCCAGATGTTCCTCCGTTGAGGAATGGATACAGAAATTGTGGTACTTTTACACCATGGAATACTACTCAGCAATTAAGAAGAAGGAAATCATGAAATTTGCAGGCAAATGGTGGGACATGGAAATGATCATCCTGAGTGAGGTATCCCAAAAGCAGAAAGACGAACATGGTATATACTCACTTATATAGACCTATAAGATAGGATAAAAATACAGAAATCTATACACCTAAAGAAGATAAACAAGAAAGAGGACCTGGGGTAAGAGGATTAATCCTCACTTAGAAAGACAAATGGGATGGTTATTGGATGGAG
>CM053761.1:46326736-46383654 GCA_028658305.1 Pachyuromys duprasi
GAAATGGTTTGAGTATAGCTGTATGATCAAAAGCATGGGTAAGAGCTCACAAGCACATTGTAGCCTGCAAGCACCTCAACAGGTTGGAGGGTGTCCTTTCTAGTTAATTCAGTTGCTCTGAGCCTCTTCCAGGCAGCTAGACTAGACTCTGCTTCTGTCAGGAAGCTTAGCTTGTCTGCAAGTGTCTCTAAATAGCCCTTATGGCTTATATATGCTTGGACAAGAAAAAGCCTAGTGAATCTGGTGGGTTTCAGAAGCTTCCTGAAGCCTTTGAGTTGTTTATTTCCTGTGTTCAATGTGCTTCTCTATAGAATGGGATGTTTCCTCTCCCCTTAGGATATCCTGTTGTTTCACCTCCCTTTTAACATCCTGTATCTTAATAAGTTTTCCCCGAAGATAGAAAGGTTTAATCTTGGAGGAAAATGTTCTACAACAGTTCTTACATTTTTCCACCTGCTATTCTGTAATGATCCCTTGGATGGGGCAACATAGAAGCCTGACTCTTTAGTTCACTAACTCTAGTAAGACATGGAAACTTTGTGTCTTTTTTTTGTTTGTTTCTTTGTTTGTTTTGTGTTGTTATTGTTGTTTTAATCTTTCCCTCTGTTTCTAGAGTGCTAAGTCTCAGTGGTATTTCTTTTGCTATAAATTACAAGTGTAGAAAAGGAAAAAAATCAAAAACAGGAAAAATATCAAGTGAACACCACCAGCAGTAATTAACTCTGGTCATAATTACAAATGTTGAGCACCACCTCATCTTGTGCATCATAGTTATTTATCAAAACAAAAGCAATTATTTTTTTTCACTGGGACCTGTTATTTCCCTGGCCACACATTTTTGTCTCTGTTCCTAGTACCAGATGTAAATTCTTCCCTGTGGAGCAGGCCCTTACATCCAATCAGAAAGCTGGGTTTCCCCATAATTCCTCACACCGTTATTGTTCTAGCTGACAGAGAGTGTCTGGCAGTTTCATCATGAAGTATATAGGATCCAGAGCTGAGAAGGACTTTGGATCATAATTCTCTCTAGCTACTTAATAGCACCTTCTAGTGCCACAGGAAGTAGATAACAGGGAGGGGACACATTCAGCCTAGACTTGGCTGTATTTCTCCAGATCCTATAACCAAAGCATCTGATGCCTTCCGAAATCGGGTCTTATCATCCACTTCTGGAATGTGACCAATATCAGTGGCAGCAACCTCTGCTGTTTCAAGAGTGTCTAGGGCTTCCCTGGCCAAAAAACTCCTTAGGAGGTAATCCATCCTTAGCACTGGGATTTTTAATAAGCAATGGGTCTGCAGCATCTGCGTTGTATTCTTGAACGATACCCATGTTTACTGCTTGTGAATGATTTTCCTCTTCACTCCTTTGGGTACACTGGCATGTCTCTCAAATTTGTCTCTAAGTCTGAAAAACATTTGGGTCATCTATATTGAATGAGACCTTTTTATAGAGGGTGGACAGGATAACAACGTAAAGTCCTGAACCACCATCTTACCTCACCACAGTGAGGATACAGCAGCAGGCCCGGGGAAGCACTCAGAAAGTCTGTGTTCGTGTGTTCTGAGCAGGTGTCAGGTGATCACGGAAGTTCACAGAGAAAACTAAGACAAACTTTTAGTAAAGCACCGTACAGCATGAGACGATTTTATCCAACTGTATCTGTTATCTGGGTGGTGCCCCTTGAATACTTTTGTAGGGCTGCTGTAAATCTCTGTCACCCTTGGTGAATTTGATGGGTCTGCTTAGTCTAGTCTAGAGCCAGTGGGGGAATAGTCCCTTACCTCCTTAGCTATCCCCGTTCCCAATTCCTAGGCTAGACCTGTACCCCTCTCCTTGGCTGGATGAACAATCTCTACACCTAGGAGACAAATGTATACTGTTTACTCAGGAATGTATACTGTTTACTGTTGCAATGCTCCCCTGCTATGACAGACTTCTTCTTTCTCTGGAACCATAAGCCAAAAATAAGCCCTTTTTTCTTTAAGTTATCTTGGTCATGATGTTTTATCACAGTAACAGAAAAGTGACTACACATCATGTAAGCATAAGGAGGTGAGTTAGATTCCCAGAACCCCTTTGAAATGTCAGGCGTGATGGTTTGTCCCCAGCACTGGGGAGGTGAAGGCAGAAGATTCCTAGGGTTCACTAACCGGCCAGTCTAGCCTAACTGGTGATCTTCAGGCCATTGAGAGACTGCCTCAAAGTAGTTCGGTGGTATTCCTGAGG
Source organism: Pachyuromys duprasi (assembly GCA_028658305.1). Taxonomy (NCBI): domain Eukaryota; kingdom Metazoa; phylum Chordata; class Mammalia; order Rodentia; family Muridae; genus Pachyuromys; species Pachyuromys duprasi. Next base: position 46,328,967 of record CM053761.1, read on the forward strand.
ATGAGATGAGTTTGTCCTCCAGTGTCCACATGTGCTTACACAAACATTAAAAAAAAATGAGTGGAGCCAAGCATGGTGACACATGTCTTTAACTCCAGCTCTTGGGAGGCAGAGGCGGTTGGATCTCTCTGAGTTCAAGGCCAGCCTAATCTACACAGGAAGTTTCAAGCCAGCCAGGACTACACAATGAGAACCCGTGGTAGTTTTAATGATGTGTCCCCATCCCATAGTCTTGGGCATTTAAACACTTGATCCGTTGGTGGTGGTGCTGTTTGGAAGATTTAAAAGGTGTGTGGCCTTGCTGGAGGAAGTGTACCTCTGTGGGTGGACTTTGGGAGTTTAAAGTCATATGCAATGTTTTCCCTTAGCTCTTTCCGCTTCCTGCTTGCTGCTCAGAATCTGAACTCACAACTGTTCCTGCCACGATGCCTGCCATCGGGCTTCCCTGACATGGTGGGCTCTAATCTTCTAGCATTGCAAGCCCAAAGAATCGCTTCTGTAAGTCGCCCTGGTCATCACAGTATTTCTATCACAGCAACAGAAAAGTGACTAACATAGGCCGCATCTAAAAAATAAATAAATAAATAATAAAAAAAGGAACGGGTAGAAACAAGGAGGAAAGGTGAAGAGTGGAAGGGAAATGCCGCCTGAGTGATAGCTCAGTGATTAACACTGGAGAGCTGTGTTAGTGTTGTATTTTGAGAGGATGAAATCGACCAGGACGTTGCGGGAAACCAGACAGAACCCAGACTAACCGAGGGCCTTGCGTTCAGGCGACACAACTATCCCTGAAGGTGGGGAGAGGTGGAGCAAGGGAACCCATGGGAAACAGTACAGTAACATTCCTTAGTATATTGCAAGAATAAGGAATGTACAAAAAATTAAACTTCAAAAGGGTATAGATTATTAATTCTGAACCTATATTGATTAAAAGGCAGGGCAGCTTAGTGAATACATTATCGTTATTTTATGATGTTGTGAGAGCTTTGTCCATGGTAAAGACGTACTCTCCCACTTAGTTTTATCCATGTATCATGGGTGAGACTGTATTTCTGCTGGTCAAAAATGAGGATGATAAATAAGAAAAGGATGGAAGCTCACAGAAGCCCTTTGTTAACTGGAGTTACCAGGATGGTACCATTGTTTTGTGTGTGTGAGAGTGAGTGTGTGTGCTGAGACACAGATTATAGAGACAAAGAGATGATAGCTACAGAATTACAAGTGTTTTGTTAGCATACACACATAGAAACTCTAGTTCTTTCTGCTCAGAGAACTTGGAAACAATGACATCCTATCATACTGTCCATACAAAGAGCCTAGACCTTGGTGTCAAGGACATTTCCCAGTGAAAAGGACAATGGCTTCTTACAGAAATGATTGATTCTGGGGCTGGGCCAGGGAAAGCACAAGATGTGCCCGAATATTTTGTGATTCTAGAAAATAGGAAAGTCCAAAGAAGAAGAAGAAGAAGAAGAAGAAGAAGAAGAAGAAGAAGAAGAAGAAGAAGAAGAAGAAGAAGAAGAAGAGTTAACAAATGTTGGGATAGAAGAGTCAAGTTGAAGGGTCTTTCAGTGAGCATAGTTGGAACAAGATGAGTAATAAAAAGAGTGATAATAATGGATGTTACAAAGAGAATTAGATATCCATTATATAGGCCGGTACCAAGTAAGCAAATAGCTAATGCGAGGGGTAATGGTTCCTGTTAGCTTGGCAGAATCTAGAAACAGCCAGGAGACATCAAGTGGGCATGCCTGTTAGGGCACAGGTTGACACAGGAGGACCAGCCTGAACTGTGCAGCACCATGCCATGGGGTGAATCTTGTACTATATAGAAAGGAGAAAGCAGGTTGAGCAGTAGCTCCACTTCCTGGATGCAGACACATGTAAACAGCTGCTTCGGGCTTCTGCTACCATGCCTTGCCCGCCATGGAAGATGACAGCCTGGACCGGAAACCAAGATAAACCCTTTGCTCTAAGTCGCTTTCTGTGAGGTGTTGTGTTACAACAACAAGACAACTAACCAATACACAAAGCAGATAACTGGGGTGGGGGGTGTTGGCACACGTCCTTAACCCCAGAATCAGGAGGCAGAGGCAGGCAAATCTCTGTGAGTTCGAGGCCAGCCTGGTTGACAGAGCAGGTTCCAGGACAGCCAGGGCTACACAGAGAAACCCTGTCTCAAACAAAACAAAACAAGAAGAAGAAGAAAAAGAAGAAGAAGAAGAAGAAGAAGAAGAAGAAACAGTATAACTGATAAGTATTGAATAAAATAAAAGTTATGAGCTTTTAAAATAATAATTCATAAATGGAAAATTTGTAAGTAAATAACTAAATAAAGAAATCAAATTGGGAAAAGGACATCTCTCCATTATAGTAGAATTATAGCTCACAAAAACAGATGGGTGACAATAATAGCAAGAGGTAAAGTTAGTAGGTACATGTACATTACCACGCATCTCATAAGCAATTAGGAGGGCACAAGGGCAATCCTGTGTCATCACTGCCAAAGATACACATCATGAATTTTTTTTTTCTTGAGGAAACATCACACTAGCCAAAATTGAGGAATGATATGCAAAATAACTGACCATGTTTTTTTGTGTGTGTATGTATGTGTGATACATGTTCTGTTCAAGTAGGTGTATGCATATGTGTCTAAGGGGGGCATGTATGTATGTGAACCTGTGTGTGGAGACCAGAGTTTGATGCTGGGTGTCTTCACCAGTGGCTTTCCAGTTTAGTATTTGTTGAGACAGGGTCTCTCACCAAACATGGAGCTCACCAATTAGGCTAGACTGACTTGCCACTAGGCCCAAGAGATTTCACTGTCTCTACCTCCCCAGAAGCAGGATGACAGACATCCAACATTTACATGACATGGCTATACATGCCTACAACCCCGGCACTGGGGTGCAGAGCCAGGTGGATCCTGAGAGATCACCGGCCAGCAAGCCTTGCTGAAGGGATATTTTAGTTCAGTGAGAGACTTTGTCTCGAGGCAATAGGATGGAGAGAATTAGAGGAAGAACCCCAGTGTCTTGCTCTGGCCTCCATGTGTTATATGCACAAATGTGCACATTTGAACATTCACATATTTGTAGCATACACATACACATGGACACACATATATACATGCATATACACACACACACACTCATGCTTACATGTATTTTTTTTTAAGAATACTGGTTTCCCCTGGGAGGGTGAGGCATGCTGGAATCATGCTCCATGTTGATCTGGGTTGGGGTATGTTGAATATGTTCATATCTGAATTCCAGCAAGCAGTGAACACTTTGAGAGTCACACACTGTGCTGCAGGTGTGTTCTTCCTGAATGGGGGGAAAATTAGAGAACACCCACAAATCAACTCACTCTAGCAAGCTGAAGAGTAACCTCTATGATGTACAATGGACTAGGCTCCTAGGAGAAGCCTTAACATCTATCATCACAGAGCGTTCAATAAATATAACACATGCCCAGAAGAAGCGTCACATATCAGATTTACAGCCCAACTCACATCTAAAGGCCGTTTATAACTGACACAAACTGTATGAGGTGCCTTTTCTTTTAACAGCATTGATTCTTCATGACATATTAGTAGAGAAGTTATAAATGTCATTTCTTTTTAAGATGAAGAGATCAAATCCCAGAGGAGTGAGAAAGACACTGGCCCCAGCCAGACAAGAGTAAGGCTGTTTCAAAGGGTGTTGCATCAGGGCCAGAATGTCTCTAACCTCACCATCTCTTTGATCTTCAGCACCAAGGAGGCTGGAGGGGTAGATCACTTGATTGGCACCGTGGTTGCTACCCAAGTGTTAGGACCTGAGTTTGCTCCTTGGACATACTGGCCGACACTTGTAATCCCAGAACTAGAAAGGCACAGATGGTGGGTTCCTAGGTTCACCGCTTAGCCAGTCAAGCCTAATCAGTGAGTTCCAGGACACTGAGAGACCCTATTTCATACAGCAAAGTGGAGAGTGATTACGGAAGACACATGAGGTCACAGGTTGACCTCTAACCCCCATAAGCATGCACACATGTGAATCTGCACACATGCATCGGAACACACACACACATACGCACACACACAAAACAAAAGTCCACATAAAACAAAAATCAGATGCCAAAACGATGCATGCTTAGTTTTTTTAAGTGAATTTCAAGACATTTTTGTAGTTGCCATCCTTAAGTTTTCATCATGACCATAGAATTGCAGCTGCCTTTATTTAAAACACACTAATTCAAAGGCTACTCTAGGCACTTAGATCTTTAGAAAGAAGTGTGACTTCAAATATCAGAAGGAAAACCTAAAGGGTAGCTTGTAAGCTTTCGTTTGACCTCTCCTACCACCCTTTTGCCAACTTTTGAGTATTACTCCATTAACTTTCCCTTCAATTTGAGTTGACTGGCTGTTGCCAGTCATTATAAAATCAAGTTTAGGCAGATCCATTGTCAACTCGATGGACAATGGCCCCTAACTCCTTGGCAGAGGGCTGCATTGTGTGTCTTTGCTATACATCCTAAAGACCTGTCTACTGTACTCCAAGCATCCGCACTCCAATTAGCCCAGGGGTCTTCTCACTCTATGACCTGGCCAGAGGGACAGTCTGTTCCATGGAACACTCTGCTGTGTAAGATCACTGGCAGTGGGGCCAGAGGGCTATGGAACTGGGGAGCTGGTCTAGAGCAAGAGTGGGGTCCAGAGCAAGAGTGAGGTCCAGATGTGTCCACACCTGGGAAATCTCATCCTGAGATTGACAGGAATAGGATGGCTTTCTCCCCTCCCCTGGGCCTGCATATCCTAGCCCACACAGCCATGCCCCTCCATCCTTGCCCCTCAGAGGTGGTCACGTAGCCTGGCAGTCAGGCTGAACCTCCTCTCCTTATAAAATTATGTCCAGCAATATCTGAAATTCCTCTTCGCCCTGGCCCTGGCCAATGATGTTTACTGTCCACAAGACCCCTAAGCCATATCCCAAAGATTTATACAGCCTTTGTTCTCCCAAGCAAATGAGCTGTCTCACTGAAGCCTGTGTCCTGAGAGGTCTGTTTCTCTGTGCTCGCTGTCACATGAGGTATCCATCTCCCAGCACTTCCTGTCTTGCTCTCCACCCCTGGCCAGGATCCACCAGCTGTGATTGCAGGCCGTCAAGCAGGACTAAAAATGGCAACTGGCCTCAAAAATCAAATATACCCGGCACAAGCTCCAGCTCTGACATTTTTAGTAGTATTACCTTAGGCAATTTATTAACTCTGGAGATATTAAATGTGTCTTAGGTTTTTATTGCTATGAAGAGACACCAAGGTCATGGCAACTCTTATAAAAGAAAATATTTAATTGGTGGTGGCTTACAGTTCAGAGGTTTAGTCCGTTATCATCATGGTGGGAAGCATGCCCACATGCAGGCAGACATGGTGCTAGAGAAGAAGTTGAGAGTTCTACATCTGGATCCTCAGGCAGCAGGAAGAGACAGTGAGCCATTAGACTTGGCTTGAGCTTCTGAAACCTCAAAGCCCAGCCTCAGTGACACACTTCCTCCAACAAAGCCATACCTACTCCAACAAGACCACGCCTCCAATAATGCCACTTCCCTTGAGTCTATGGGGGACATTTTTATTCAAACCACCACAAAATGCCTCTCCAATATGCCATCAGATGTGGGAGGAAATGGTGGCCAAGGGACAAAGTCCATAAAATATTAAACATTCAACAAAACAAGGATACAGGTGATTGCAAGTGGCTGAGAAAGTAAGGCTTACGTGACAGAGTGCCTGAGATTGGCAGTGGTTGGTGATGGTCGCTGCTTGACTTTTTGGCCCTGCCCTTGTATGTGAATATGGGAAGGGGGCATGTATGTGTGCATGAATAAAGAGGTCAGAGGTCAAAGTCAGCGATCATTCTATAGAAGCTATATCCTTTGTTTTTGTTTTTGTTTTTGTTTTTGAGACAGGGTCAGGGTCTCTCATTGAGATCTCTCATTGAGATCTTTAGTCCTGGGAGTACAAGCAGAAAGCGCTTCTCCTGGAATTTTAGAGTAGGTTCTAGAGATTGAACTCAGGTTCCCACACTTGCATGGCAAGCGCTTCACCAAGCAGTCTGCCCTTTCTGATTGCTTAGAGCAGTGGTTCTCAACCTTCCTAATGCTACAATCTTTTGATACAGTTACACGTTTTGGTAACTTGACACCCACCCCCCAACATAAAAGTATTTTCCTTGCAGCTTCCTAATTGTAACTTTGCTACTGTTAAGTGTTTTCGGATGGTCTCAGGTGACCCATGAGTAGGTTGAACCCAAAAGGGTTATGACCCACAGGTTGAAAACCACTGCCTTAGAGCCTATGGAGCTAAAACATGAAAAATTTAGAGTGGTAGTAACACACAAGAAAGGAATACAGAAGGAAGGGGCTTTCATCTAGGCACAGTGTTGTAGCAACTGCTCTGTGTTTTTACTAACCACTCTCGGCCAGCTTCATAGTAACCAAAGCAATTATTCCCTCCTGGGAACGTTTCTGCTTTGATTGTCATCAAATATGGACATCTGGAAGAAATTCAGAAATTGATTCCTACCAGTAGAGTGAATGCCAGAAAGCACAAGGTAGTACCACTTTAATTAAATACCTGGACAAATCCAAGTTCATCTGATTCTCCTTTCTTTGTGTGAGAGACCCTGTATCCTTCTTGCCCCCTACACCAAGGGAAGACACTTTCTGTCCTGTTACCACACAGCTTCTACCCTGCATTAAAAAAAAAGAAGAAAGAAAGAAAAAGAAAAAATGTGACTGCTACTTTAGGTTGCAACCCACCAGGTTCATATTTTATTGAGTCACAATAAAGTCAAGGAAAATGGGGAAACTTGCCGGAAGGAAGATGGCTTTTCGAATGCCGTTGGTAAATAGAGTGAAGAGGGGAGGCCTAGCTGTATGTTTGAGCTGTCAGAAAGCTGCAGCGATTACATTATTCAGCAGTAATCTAATACTCTTCCACACTCACTCCCAGAGGGGAGAACCTGGGGTTTTAATCATTTAGTAATGTGCTTGTGCCCAATCTTGCAGATTTGTCAAGAGCCATAAACGCACAAAGTTTTTTATTCACTTTTCTCTTCGGGGGCTACTTCCAGTTCTCATCTGCAGCACAAGCAATTTTAAACGGAGAGGACACCAGGGAGGGGAGACGGGCTTCTCAAGCACTCCGGGTCTTCCAGGTGAGAGGCAAGCAGCTGGAGGACTGTGGGGAAGGGCTCCAGGCCCACGTGTGACCCGGTTCCCACAAGCTTGATGTAGGGCTGCTGCGGCCAAGCGGACTGCAGCAGCTTGCAGTTTTCTGACCCACGAAGTGAAGCCATTTGGGGTGAAGTCTGGCCTATGTGCTTCCTTTCTAGGAGCCATGCACACTTCGTGACACCATGTGACCTTCTTTCTGCCAGGCGAAAGCGGGTTGTCATTTCTGTTTTGTCTAGGTTTCATGGGCTTGCTGTGTGGGTGGTCCATGTCCGCCTCCGTGAGTACTGTCGGCTGGGTGGACTGCGTGTTGGATTTCTGATCTCTGCCGGACTTTCACACACACCCAGAATGAACGGAGCAGCGTGAAAGTCTCCATCCATCTGCTTGAGTGTTTGGAAATGAAAACCGGTTCAAGTGGGTTAACTCTGGCTATTGTCTAAGACACCGGTGCCTCAGGTAGGGTATCCAAACAAAGGAGACAAAGACAAAGTTGTAAACTTACCTGAAACATTTTGAGATTTTTGTTATTGTTGTTGTTGTTTGTTTTGGTTTGGTTTTTTTGGTAACCCAGTTGTGTGGCTCTTGAGCATGAACTTTGTAAACAAAAATAGTGTGCTACAGAGGTCGAACTCCCCCAACGCCCCCCCTCCCCCGGCTGATTCATGTAAGAGTCTCAGGGATCTGAAAATCAGGTTTGCCTTTTCCTATTTGTGTGGCCTCTCAGTTACTCAGCTATTCTGAATCTCAGTTTCCTTTTTTAAGAACGCAGACTGTTCATGCTGGAAAGATGGCTCTGAGGTTAAAGCACTGACCACCCCAAGCGAAAGGACCAGAATTCAGATCCCTAGAACCCACCTAAATATTAGTTGGTAGAGGCGCCCGTCCTGTAATCCCAGCCTTTGGGAGGTAGAGACAGGGCATCTCTGGGGCAGATGACTGACAAGTGAGACTAGTCATAAAGGTGAGCTCTGGGTCTCATTAAGAGACTGGCTCAGCCAGGCGTGGTGGGTTACAACTTTGATGCTAGCACTCTGGGAGAGAGAAGCAGACAGAAATCTGTGAATTCCAGGCCAGCCAGAGCTACACAGCAAGACTCTTTCTGAGAGATGGGGGGTGGGGAGCCGGGAGAGTCGGGGAAGACTCAACAGAATAAGATGGAAGACCAATCAAGAAGGAACCTGCCATCAACTTCAGGCCTCCCCTTGTACAAGCACAAATGCACACTTGCACCCTCCCATATACATACAAACACACACACATACACACACACACAAGAAAAGGAAAAAAAACCCACTCAGACCAACTTGCAGGTATGTTTATGAAAGTTAAATGAGCACATGTGTAAAAGAAACTTAGCTTAGATCTTTAAGATATATGTTCTGGAACTTAAATAGATTTTTCATGGAAAAAAAATTCTCAAAGCACTAACAGGTCACAGAAAGAAATATAAATTGCTTCTGGCTATATTAAAGCTGTTCAACTTCACTAATAATAAGAAAAATACAGGGCAGTACTATACAGGGATATCATTTTTACGTATTAAACTGGCAAAGGTTCAGTCTCCAAATTTTTATAACACATTCTGGAACAAATAGCAGAGCGCTGCACTCTGAAATGCTGTTGGCACAAGCGCAAAATGGTATGGCCCTTTGGGGATCTACCTGGCAATGTCGGTCCAAATTACAAATGCATTGACTTTTCACTCAGCAGTTCCACGCCCAGGAATTTGTTTTACATCTGTACCTAAACCAGCACTAAGCAAAGTGACACAGACACCCTGTTAGAGCTGTGAGCGTGAACAATGGGCTGGACATGGCCCCCTGCTAATCTAAGAACAGGTAGGTAAACAAGCCAAGCTGCAATGCTGAGGAGTTACTCAGCTAGGGAAGGGGGAGGGGGGGCGGGGCAGCTCTCTGTCCCTTGTAGAACACACCTCAGGAAAACCATTAGGTGGGAAAAAAAAAAAAAATGAAGAATGCAAAACAGCACAAGGCATCCTGATTTCCATGAAAATGACAAAGGGTGACAATATATTTATGTAGAAATAAAAACCAGAAGACAACAGAACAGATGAATAAGGCCTGTTACAGAGAAGAAGCCAGGAGATATAGGAAATTAGGTAGGTGGAGTCAGGACTTAGAATGATCATTCCTTTTGATTTCTTTGTATTTTTTCCTGGGGAAACCTCCGTCGCCTCTGTCTCACCAGCCCCCTTGCATTCTGTATTTTGTTTTAAGCAGGTAAATATATTGTCATCTCATATTACAAGCTCAGAATAAAGAAAATTAACATCTTTTCTAAAAGAAAGTGCTTTCAAACTCACTTGAAACCCATATTTGAATTGCCTGCCATTCAGAACCTTTTCTGGTCTTTTGCTGCACCACGAACTTTAACCAGGATGAGAAGCCATGGGTCTCAGTCTCAGAGTCAAAGAGCAGGTTTTACTACTGCAATGAGTGAATTTAGGAACTTGCTGCTTTCATTCCACAGGAAACGATCAATTAACTGTCTCTACCAGAAATTTATCCATCAGGGAGTTAACAGGGAAAACAAATTTCCTTGTGTGTGTGTGTTCGCACCTTGGTGTTATCCACCTTGTCTTTTGAGTGTCTCTCATTGGTCTCTTGGGACTTATCAAGTAGGATAGACTAACTGACCAGTGAGCCCCAAGAGTCCACTTCTTATCTGCCTCCTTAGCATTGGGATTACAGGTGTGCCATCATGCTTGGCTGTTTGGGTTCTGAGGACAGAACTCAGGTATCCATGTTTACAAGGCAGACACTTTCCTGACCGAGCCATCTACACAGCCCCTTTTAAGTGGGAAGGCAAAAGTACATCACCGAAGAAAATGATGGAGAGAAAAAAGTACACCATAAGAGGACTCTGATCTAGTTTCTTTTGGGCATTAAATTTCAACCAAAACCAAAAGCAACTGAGGCTGAAAGGTACCCACACAGCTCCCCTGGGTCACAGTAGACGTGAGGACTAAGGAGCTTGTGAGGTCAAAGACAAGACTCTCTCCACCCCTTCCAACTCTTTCCTCATCACCAATTCCCCTAATAGGAAGAGAGGGGTAGCCAGAGATCACCACAGGGAGATGATTGATAAAATGATTCCTACACCAAAAAGCCAAAGAAAATTTGTTCACCTACGCCTCAACTTCCGTTATGCACCATAATTTATACAAAACTCCATCTCCTTTACTGCAGGGTGCCTGATTTATAGATTGGGCATCTGTTTCATATAAAGGGCTCCGAACGGAACAACACAACCTACGTTCTGACAAAACATGTTTCCTTACATAAATCACTTCCGACCTAGCAGGCACCTCACACCGAATTTCTGTTAAATCCAGGCGCATTTTTCTTTTCCTCAGAGCTTGTCCCTCAGGTGGCTATTAAGACAGAAAAACATATATATATATTTCAAGCTGTTAAAAGACGACAAAATAGCAATAATAAATCTAGAAATCAGTTTATTTCTTTAGGTTTTTTTTTCCCCATTATACGGCCTTTTTTGTAGATGTTTTCAGGATGAAATATTTAACGCAATCAATGTCCTCAGAGATCTTCTGGTCCGGGAAGGAATTTGCAGGCCTATGGAATTTCCTTGTTCACTCCCTACTCCCTTGCTCAGGGCAGACATTACTAATTGATCACTTCTTTCCTGTTTGGGCTGCTTGAGGCCCTGCTGTACTTTCCCACCCCAAGTTCCAGGCAGCCCCATGGAAGGAGATCTATTCACATGCAGATTGGAACAGTCCAACTCAGTTCCTTCAGGAGTTTAAAGCCGAAAGACAGCGGGAAAGGAGACTTCGACGTGGTCACCAGTGAGTCAGTGATATACATGGACCATACTTTCAAGCACTCGGTTTTCTCCCTGGCCCACACATTACCTCCGTACAAATTTGTGTCGATGCACATGGTTCTTGCTTTGGTTTTCAACACAGCAAGTCCTCTTTTCCTCAAAACAAAACAAAAATGTTATAGACCCAAACAATCCCAATTAGCTACGATTTTCAAATAAGTAATCTACCAGGGATATAGCTCAGTTAGTAGAATGTCTACCGAGCATGCACAAAGCCGCAGTTCAGTTTCAGAATAAATCAAACCGGGAGCCCATGAGATGGCTCATTGGGTAAAGGTGCTTGCTGACAAGCCCCTCCACCAGACTTCTATCTCCAAAACCCACTCCTGTGAGAAAAGAAGAGAAAACAGATTCCTGTGGGTTGTCCCCTGACCTCTGCGTCTGCCCAACACATCCACAGACATGCATTCACACATACACACACACACAAACCTGTGCGCACACCCACAGTAAACAAACGAAACAAATAATTGAATATAGTATTTTAAAAATGGGGAAGGGTGGCACACAACTGTAATCTCGGGATGAGGAAAGTAAAGGCAGAAAGATCAGGATTTCAAGGACCTCTTTAGCTACAAATGGAGTTTGAGACCAGCTTGAGCTACATGAGACTTTGTAGCAAATCAATCAATCAATATATTTTTAAAAACTTACCTATCATCCCAATACAAACAATCAAGAAACTCCTAGCCACCTGCCACTCTAAAAGTTATTTTATTTTAGCAATAATCTGTTTTTTTTTAATCAGTGAGCTAGCTTCCTCCTCGTTGCATTAGCCATAATTATTTTTAAACAGGAAATCACGTATCACCCAGGCTACCACAAAGGATGAGTCAATGAGCTTGACACATGGACAAGACTCTCCATCACCGAAGCCCTGGAGAATCTCATTAAGCAGTTTATCACGGTCTTTATTAAACTTCAGTGAGGCTTTAATTTTTCTTTTGCCTCATATAAAATTTCTCAGAATGATTGAATGTCAGAGCCAGAGAAGACCTTTCAATTCCAGTGATTAAACGAACTACAAGAAAGCATGGCATTCTAGAAACGATTTGGCCAGACTAGCATAGCTGTGGCCTAGGTCTCACAGTTTTAAATTCTTTCTAATTCAGCATGCCATAATGGTGGGAAGAGAAAGAGAAAGTCATCATGGGGGATAGTGCTGCACAGCAGCAATTCCGTCGCTTAAGAGACTAAGCATGGGGGATTTTGTGTTGCAGGCTTTTCTGGGCCACATAACCGTACCTCAGATAAATAAGTAAATAAATAAAATAGAAATAAGAAGGTTTTTCCTGTATAGCATATAGTTATAATCTGAAATACTGAGTTTTTGTTTTGTGGCTTGTTTGATGTTCTTTTGAAGCAGGGTTTCTCTGTGTAGCTCTTGCTATCCTGGAACTCACTTTGTAGACCAGACTGGCCTCAGACTCAGACTCAGAGATCTGCCTGCCTGCAAGTACCACCACTACCTGGCTTATATTAAGTTTTCTAATAAATGCTTCTTAAACTATGTGAACAAGACCCTGGTTTAATACCAGTAGAGACAAAAGAAAAAATTATATGTGTCTGTGGCTTAGTGGTAAACCATATGCTTAGCTTATGTGAGACCCCAGTTTCTAGCCCAACACCAACCAACCAAAACTATAATATGAACATGAATCACACAGGAGTCCGGTTAAAATGCAGAATGTCATGATGTGTGTCTCAGATAGGGTCTGAGATTCAGCATTTCTAATAGTAACCCATGATCCAGATCCATGGCTTGGTGGTTTCTTCATGGTAGGAGAACCATCTGGCATTAGTAGGGTGTCTTCAGTATTCTCTAACAAATCCCACACTATCATCAATTACATCACTGCAGATGGTGAGCTACCTTTCATATGGTGAGTTAGTTACTTTTCTTATTGCTATCTCAAAATACAAGACAAAGACAATGTAAGGAAGGAAGGGGTGTTTCTTTCTTTCTTTCTTTCTTTTTTTTTTTTGGCTTGTGGTTTGAGGGGATACAATCCATCATGGCAGAAAAGACATGGTAGCAGGAATGTAAGGTCAGGTTGTATCTGGGTCAGACAGCAGAGAGAGATGAACATGGGTACACAGCTAATGTTCTCATTTCTTCCCTTTTTATTCAGTGTAGAACCTCAGATCATAGGGTGATGTTTCCCACTGCAAGGGTTGGTTTTCCCTTCTCAGTTAAATCTCTCTAAAAACCTTCCCCAAAACAGGTCAGAAACGCATTTCAAGGTGATTGGAGAATCCATCAAGTTGACAGTGAAGATTACCCATCACACACAGCAACAGCACTCTATTGTGAGATGCTAGCCAACTGAGCTAGATTTGATAAGCATAGAAAGGTACAAATTTATTTTCTCTACTGACGTCTTTAAACCTTCATTCCTGCATTTTCCTTTCTTTCTCTCAGGTCAATATCTAGAGCAGATTCCATGGCTTATTTGGAAACATTTGCTTACTTATAATCCCTTCTTCAGATATTAAGATGGCAGAGTCATGCAGCTCTAGCTATTCTCCCCAGCAACTGAGTTCTATTTCATGGTGGAAACAGGGTAGGACTTCTTTCCTTGCTCTGCTTCCTATGTAACTACTCTCTGCCACCTCTGGACTGCCTGAGATCAGACGGGGAAAAGGAGAAATGCTTACAAATAGAGAAGTTACTTAAAAACCACAAATGGCACAGTGGATTTGTGAGACAAAATTTCAGATATTGCTTCCTTCCTTTTGGGGGCAGTCCCCTGAGGTTTTTGGTTTTGGTTTTTTGAGACAGGGTTTCTCTGTGTAACAGCCCTGGCTGTCCTGGACTCACGTTGTAGACCAGGCTGGTCTCAAACTCACAGAGATCCACCTGCCTCTGCCTCCCCAGTGCTGGGATTAAAGACGTGTCATCACATGTCCCATGAGTTCTTTATACAATATTTTGATTAATTAATTATTTTTTATTTATTACAATTTATTCACTTCCATCCCAGCTGTAGTCCCCTCCCAATCCCACCCTTCCTACCTTTTCTCCTCCCATTCCCTCCCTCCAGTCTACTAATAGGGGAGGTTCTCCTCCCCTTCCATCTGACCCTAGCTTATCAGGTCTCATCAGGTTTGTCTGCATTGTCTTCCTCTGTAGCCTGTTAAGGCCACCAGTGCCCCCCCACACACACCTGCTTCAGGGGGAGGAGATCAAAGAGCCAACCACTGAGTTCACATCAGAGACAGTCCCTGTTCCCCTTACCAATATCCGATTGGATATTGAGCAGCCATGGGCTACATCTGAGCAGGGGTACTAGGTTATCTCCATGCAAGGTCCTGGTTGGAATATCAGTCTCAGAAAAGACTCCTGGCCCAGCTTTTTTTGGTTCTGTTGCTCTCCTTGTGGAGCTCCTGTCCCTTCCAAGTCTTCCTATCTCCCCCTTCTTTCATAAGATTACCTGAACTCTGCCCAAAGTTTGGCATCTGCTTTGATACCCTGCTGGGTAGAATCTTTTAGAGGCCCTCTGAAAGAGGTAGGCTCCTGTCCTGTTCCCTGTTTTCTTCCTCTTCCAATGTCCATCCCATTTGGCTTTCTGAAGGATGATCAAGCATCTTACCCAGGGTCTTTCTTCTTGCTTAGCTTCTTTAGATGTACAGATTTTAGTATGATTATCCTATATGTCTAATATCACTTATAAGTGACTATATAACATGTTTGTCTTTCTGCTTCTGAGATACCTCACTCAGGATGATCTTTTCTAGTTCCTACCATTTGCCTGCAAATTTCATGATTTCCTTGTTTTTAATTGCTGAGTAGTATTCCATTGTGTAAATGTACCACAATTTCTGTATCCATTCTTCCATTGAGGGACATCTGGGTTGTTTCAGATTCTGGCTATTACCAATAAAGCTGCTATGAACATGGTTGAGCAAATGTCCTTGTTATATACTTGAGCATATTTTGGATATATGCCTGGGAATGGTATAGCTGGATCTTGAGGTAGCACTATTCCTAATTGTCTGAGAAAACACCAGATTGGCTTCCAAAGTGGTTGTACAAGTTTACATTCCTACTAGCAATGGAATAGGGTTCCCCTTCTCCACATCCAATCCAGCATGTGTTGTCACTTGAGGGTTTGTTTTTTTGTTTTGTTTTGTTTTGTTTTGTTTTTTGTCTTATTTATTCTGACGGGTGTAAGATGGAATCTCAGGGTCGTTTTGATTTGCATTCCCCTGACTAAGGACATTGAGCATTTCTTTAAGTGTTTCTCTGCCATTTAATATATCTATATTGCGAATTCTCTGTTAGCTCTGTACCCCATTTTAACTGGATTACTTGATTTATTGCTGTTTAACTTTTTGAGTTCTTTATATATTCTGGATATTAGCCCTCTGTCAGATATAGGGTTGGTGAAGATCCTTTCCCAGTTGTTTTGTTCTGACAACAGTGTCCTTTGCTTTAAAGAAACTTTTCAGTTTCATGAGGTCCCATTTATTGATTGTTGATCTTAGAGCCTGTGAGGTTGCTGTTCTGTTGAGGAAGTTGTCTCCCATGCCAATGAGTTCAAGGCTCTTCCTCACTTTTTCTTCTAACAGGTTTATTGTGTCCAGTTTTATGTTGAGTATTTGATCCACTTGGACTTTAGTTTTGTGCAAGGTGATAAGTATGGATCGATTTGCATTTTCTACATGTAGATATCCAGTTATACCAGCACCATTTGTTTAAGATGTTATCTTTTCTTCCATTGTATGGTTATGGCATCTTTGTCAAAGTATCTGTAAGTGTGTGGATTTATTTCTGAGTCTTCTATTAGATTCCATTGATACACCAGCCTGTTTCTATGCCAGTACCTTGCAGTTTTTATTACTGTTACTCTAAATAGTACAGCTTGAGATCAAGGATGGAGATACCTCTAGAAGATGAGTTATTGTAGAGGATTGTTTTAGCTTTCCTGGGTTTCTTGTTATTCCATATGAAGTTGAGAATTTTTCTTTCAAGGTCTGAAAAAAATTGGTAATTTGATGGGAATTACACTGAATCTGTAGATTGCTTTTGGTAACATGGCCATTTTTACTATGTTAATCCTGCTGAGCCATGAGCATGGGAGATCTTTCTGTCTTCTAGTATCTTCTAGTTCTTTCTTCAGAGACTTGAAGTTTTGTTTGTTTGTTTGTTTGGTTTGTTTTTTTGTTTTTCATCCCAGTCTTTGACTTGCTTGATTAGAGTCACACCAAGGTACTTTATGTCTTTTGTGGCTATTGTGAAAGGTGTTTCCTTAATTTATTTCTCAGCATATTTGTCTTTTGTATCCAGGAGGGCTACTGATTTTTTTTTTAGTTAATTTTTTATCCAGCCACTTTGCTGAAGGTGTTTATCAGCTGTAAGAGTTCCCTGGTAGAATTTTTGGCATCACTCATGCATATTATCATATCGTCTGCAAACAGTGATACTTTGACTTCTTCCTTTCCGATTTGAGCCGCATGAGTTCTTTAGACACTCAAAGTTTCCCCTTCACTGCCCCACAGGGAATTAGTTACTGCTCTATTGCTGTGAAGGAATACTAAGAACAAGATAACTCTTATTTAAAAAAGGGCATTTCATTGGGGGCCCACTTTCCATTTTAAGGAGTTAGTCCATGATCATCACGTGAGAAAGCAGACGAGCATGGTACTGGAGCCGTAACTGAGAGCTTTACATTCTGATCCTCAGGCATCAGGCAGAGAGAAAGATGATGGGCCCAGTATGGGCTTTTAACTTCAAAGCCCACACTCAGTGACACACCTGCTCCAACCCTTAAGAAAGAGTTTATCAACTGGGCACTGTGGATGCTAGTTTATGAGCATATGGGGGCACATTCCCATCGAAACCACTACAGTAAACAAAAGATGGCCTGAGCTTCTGATGGCAGCTCCTAAGTGCTGGGATAACAGGTGTGCACCACCACACACAGCTTGTGCTCTGCTGGGGGTCAAACCCAGGGCTTCCTGCTTACTAGGCAAGCACTACAAATTGAGCTTCATCCCCAACTAACTGATGTTAACCTATGGGCTTTAAATCCTTAGAGGAATGTGTATACTTTTCAAAAAATGTTTCTAAGAATACATTTCTAAAAACTAATGCTGACACTACCAGCATAACGATTGGGTACATGGAATTGAATGTTTCTTTTAATTCACCTAATTATAGCAATTGGCATGGAGGCATTGCTTGAAGAGTTAGCATACTAAACTTGTTGTGAATTTATGATTAGGCACTCCTGGAATTCTCCTAGGTGGCATATTCATTTTTTTTTCTCCATGGAAGAAAAATGTATCACATAGAACATTAATTTCATGGCTTTGGCTCCTGGAATTATTCATTGTAGGAATGAAGCACATTTCCAGAATGTTGCGCATGACAAGGTATCTTGCATGGCGGTTCTCATCCTATCCCTACAATGATTAGGCTAGTTGGCATTTATGACCTCTTCAAAGTCAATTAAACCTAACAGTGGTTCTTGAGTACATACTAAGATCCAAGCACTCATCAAGGAGGCTGAAATTGTATACCGGTAATATGGTGAGATGTCACTTGCACAAAAGTTTCTTAGATCTCACAGATTCAAATGTAGAGAAAATAACCCTCTGACTTCATTACTGTGTTTTATGTGGTGCAGGTTAAAAGGAATTGCTTTATAACTGGTCTGTCACTGTGAAGAGACACAGTGACTTTTATAAAAGAAAGCATTAGATTGGGGCCTTGCTTACAGTTTCAGAGGTTAGCACATTATCATTATGGTGGGGAGCATGGTGGTACACATGGTCATGGGGAAATAGCTGAGAGCTTTAGATCCTGGTTCATAAGCAGCAGGCAGAGATGGAGATGCTGAGCCTGGTATAGGCTTTTGAAACCTAAAAGCTACCCTCCACCCCCAGTGACGCATTTCCTTCAAAAAGGCCACACCTCTTAAACCTTCTAATCTTTTCAAACAGTTTCACTCCCTGATGACTAAACATTCAAATCCATGAGCCTATGGGGCTATTATTATTTAAATAACCATAGAGATTTTATCTGACAAGCTGATGGCAGTATTTAATTTTTTTTGCAGCCTCTGCTGAAGGCATCCTTACTCTTGGATTGCTTTTTTGAGCCACATGGGTCTCAGCCATTCTGCTCAAAGTTGACTGAGACCGACATCAACCACTGAGAAGCTGAAAAATACCTCAGATGATGATTCAAGAATTAGAGAAGTCTAATCAGGGGATTATTACAACTAGATTCCTCCATAAGAAAACCCAAGTTATTTTTTCAGCTATAACAAATTTAAAAGTTGAAAAGATGTGTGAAAGAGGCAACCCCTAAGACATGATCTCTTCCTATAAGTTCATGGAGGGATTAAACAGTCTTTCTGCCTGGGAAGTTACTGACTAAACAAAACCTAGCAAAAAACAAAAACCAGAGCAAAGAAGGCACTGTGTGGATCTAAAGCTCTTTGTTTCTGCTCTTTTACCCAGGAATGTTTTTTCTAGAAATAAATCCTAAAGAAATGATTGCTCAACTACCATAAGAGCTATGTGTGGAATCATCAACAGTGGTAGCAATTTTGAAGTTGGAAGAAAGAAAGAAAGAAAGAAAGAAAGAAAGAAAGAAAGAAAGAAAGAAAACATCACCCTATTAGTAAACAAGATATTAGATACAGTACATTTCTGTGAAAAAGATAGTCACATACATGTCATTATGGAAAAAAATTATAAGGTTAGTGAAAGAAGTTTGTAGAGCAGACAATATATAAATACATATGTATATATTATAATTTATAAGGATATATGTCATAATGTTAATATAAACTATAATTTTCATTATGAGAGATTTTCCTATTTAACTATGACTTTCTACATTTCTGATTTTTTTCTTGCTGTGTTTTGATATACAAGTTGAAGATTCCTGCTATGAAAATCTTAAACCTGAAATGCTGCATCTAAACCTTTTAAAGATCTACATGATACCCTAACTGAAAATTTCAGGTCTGGTCTCTTAGTTACTTTTCCACTGGTGTGATAAACACCATAATCAAAAGCAACCCTGAGAAAAAAAGGTTTCTTAGGCTCATAGTCCAACATTAAGGGAAGCCAAGGAAAGAACTCAGGGCTGGACACTGGAGGCAGGAACTGACACAGG
Organism: Pachyuromys duprasi; assembly: GCA_028658305.1. Taxonomy (NCBI): domain Eukaryota; kingdom Metazoa; phylum Chordata; class Mammalia; order Rodentia; family Muridae; genus Pachyuromys; species Pachyuromys duprasi. The sequence goes on from CM053761.1 coordinate 46,348,188, forward strand.
AGCCAGAGAGAAATACTGGTAACTGGCTTTCTCCTTCTGGCTTGCCCAGCCTGCTTCTTTATACAACCAAGTGTCACCTGCCCAGAGATGAAAACCCTATTATCATCCCTGAGCCCGGCTCATGGTCTGACCTTCTGACATCCATAGTTAAGATAGAAAATGCACAACAGACTTGCCTCCAGGCAATCTGATAGAAGCATTTTCTCAATTGATTTTTTTTTTTCAGATAATTCTAGCTTGTGTCAGGTTGGCAAATATCAACTAGGATACTGGTTTCATGTAAGAGATCATAGTCAAGATGAAGGCACAATAAATGTATGAAATTGCCCTTATGCTATATGCAAAAGTTTCTCATGAAATATAAATGATTTTCGCTTTAGATTTTGATCTCATCACTAAAATAGCTTTATTATGTATATGTAAGAATTCAACTCCAATTAAAAATTTGAAGCACTTCTCATTCCAAACATTTCAGATAAGGAATATTCAACCTGTATCAATAATCTGAAAAGAAAAAGATCATTAAAAAATATGCCTACTATTTGTGAGGACCTTGGCTCATTCCCTATACACACACACATACAGAGAGAAACAATAATGATGATGTCATATCATTAAGGCCCTAGTTTATCCCTTGTAGATATCTTTTGTGAAATATTCAAGTTTCCAGTGAGCAACCAACCCAATAGAAAGCAATCATGAGCCACAGACAGAGACTCTATATAATCCAATAATTCAAACATGCTATATAGACTTATGTGCCCAGATTATTATTTTAACCTATAAACAATATAATTTTATGACATACTGGATTCTTTTTCTAAGTCTGAAATTCTCCATATATAGCCATAGGAATAATTGAAATTAGATTTCAAGAGCTAAATGTATTGGACCATGCAGTTTTTTTTTTTTTTTAAAGTGTGCGTGTGCTTTGCTATCATTCTGAAGTTAGTAAATGTTCAGTTCTTCTTCTTTTTTTTTTTTTTTTTTAAGATTTACTTATTGATCTTGTATACAGTGTGTGTATGCTGGCAGGCCAGAAGAGGGCACCAGATTTTATTATAGATGGTTGTGAGCCACCATGTAGTTGCTGGGAATTGAACTCAGGACCTCTGGAAGAATAGCCAGTGCTCTTAACCTCTGAGCCATCTCTCCAGCCCAAATATTTCAGTTCTTGACTTTTTATTTTAGTCATTTATCTTCTACCCTCTTCCCCAATCTCGCTCTCCTCTCTTCATTCCTTTCTTTCATCCCTCCCTCCTCCCTTCCTTTTTCTATTTCTTCTCTCCCCTCTTATGTCCTCCTTCCTTATGTCTGTCTTTCTTTCTTCCTTCCTTCCTTTCTTTATTTAAAACAAGGTCTCACTAGACCAGGCTATCCTCAAACTAAAGAAACCAGCCTGTCCCTGCCTCCAAAGTGCTGGTATTAAGAGTGCACCACCCCAACAGGTTATTTTTAAAGAAGCAAGGACAAGTTATGCTTAAGAGTCCATAATGGTCCTGTTTAGAGAGGAGAATTTTGTTGTTGTTGTTTAGAGTGGTTTAAATTCTGGAATTGTTTGGTTTTGCTTAAATAACTAGGGAATTTTATAAGATGGTTGTCCATCTTTTGGTTTGCTTCATCTTTAAAGAAAGCTCTGCCCTGAGGATGCCTTTCCATACAAATGCCCCAAGTGAACTCTGACCTCTCTCCATCTCTTTTTTCATCTTTGGTTTGTTGGCAGCAGGGATGAAAGGTCGTACTTTTTCCTAGACAAAATTGTTGCTGGTCCCTGGGAGGGAGAGTGGCAGAGTGACAGCAATAAACAGTCACCTATGGCCTCACTGAGGAATGACTGGAATTAATATTAAGGTTTTCCCGTGTGATCAAAATGGTGTCATCTCACAGGTCTAATTCCGTATAAAGAATTACATGTCTTGTTTGCTTGCTTGCTTTCTTCTCTTTGTGCAGTGTTCCACCTAAAGCAGCCCCACCGAGGGGAGGTTTCCACTGCCTGACCATGGGTGGGAAGGGCCAGCCATGCTTAGCACAATGGATCCGGATGGGCCTGGGTTTGGGTGTCTCTTGAGTCCTGTATTCTTAAGATTAACATTAGTTTTTGGTTTGTGTGTATGTGAGCCTGTATGTATGTTTGTGTGTGCGTGCTGGTTCATGCACACATATAAATATGCCTGTGAATGTCAAAGAACAACCTTGGGTCCTGTTCCTCAAGTATTATTTTCTTTCGGGCAGAAGTACGGTCTCTCTCTGGCCTGGAACTCACCGAGCGGTTAGGCTGGCTGGCTAGCTAGCCCCAGGGAACCATCTGTCTCTACGGCCCCAGTCCTGGTATCACAAATGCAGGCTACTACATCTGGTTGCTTGTTATTTTTTAATGTGGGTTCTGGGGTTTGAAATTAAGTTTTTGTGCTTGGAAAGCAACCACTTTACCCACTGAGCCATCTCTCCAGCTTTTTTAAAAAGCAAAAACACACACCATTCATAGAGGAAGGCACATCCACTGTTAACGTGAAGCTTGGTAAGGCCGCCAGTTCGGTGCTCTTACCTAGCCATCACCTGATGAAGATGGAGAGTGTGTCCAGCACACGGCAGCCCCTCCCATCCCTGCCACCTGCACCAGCTCTCTGTCCTGATAAGCCTGTCGGCGCACGCTGAGCTGCTTAAAGCCATGCAGCTTTGTTATGGCACGTGCATCTTGGACCTTCTGTTCCCGGTCTCCACGTGTGGGAAATAAGGTATCAGCCAGAGTTTGGCTTCTCACCTTGCACCCGAGCTCACTCGAGCTGTTGGCAGGATTTAGTTTCTGTGGCTGCACAACTGAGGTCCCACTTCCCTGCCTCTTGCTAGCTAGGAACCACTCTTGGCTCCTCTAGGCTGCCCGCAGTCCCCATAGGCGGTTCACAGCTGTTGATTCTTTCTAGGCCAGAATGACCTCTTCTCTCTGGCTTCTATTACTGCTCGTTCAAGAATTCACCCAATTACGTGAGCCTGCCTTAGATCACCTGCTGGGTAGCTAGCAATTCTAATGACAGGAATGATGTATTAGTTATTTTCCTGTCACTGTAATGGGAACACCCGGCAGGGGCCACTAACGAGAAGGGTTTATTTCAGTCCATCAGGGAGGCAAAGGCATTTCACAGTTCACGGCACCTGGAGCATGTGGAGGTAACTTGTTCATATGCTGGTGGACAGGACTCAGAGGAAGCTACACTAGAGCCAGGGACGGGTCTGACCCTCAAAGCCCTGGCCACTGCCTGCCTCCCCAAAATGCACAGCCATCCGAGTAATCTCCACAGTGCTCAAAACCTGAGACTATGTGGCACGTTGCAGACTAAGACCACAAGGAGTAATATTCTATCACATCAAAGGGTGGGTCTTACATCATGGAGGCGCAGATCATGAACTGACCTTAGACTTCTGTCTTTGGCAACACCACTGCTTGGTGCCTCTCAGTGTATTTATCTGGCTTCAATATTTATAGAAATGGGAACTAGCGAGATGGCTCAGTGGTTAAGAGCACTTGCTATACTTCCAGAGGACCCAGATCCAGTTCTCAGTACCCACAACTGTCTGTAATTCCAGTTCCTGAGACTCTGGTACCCTCTTCTTGCCTCTGTAGTCACAAGGCATGTACATGGTGTGTATACATACATGTACACAAAGCACTCATACACACAGGACAATTTCACTCTTTTAAAAGATTTATTTGTTTATTATTTATACAATATTTTGACTGCATGTGAGCCAGCAGGCCAGAAGAGGGCACCAGATCTCATTATAGATGGTTATAAGCCATCATGTGGTTGCTGGGAATTGAACTCAGGACCTTTGAAAGAACAGCCAGTGCTATTTAACCTCCGAGCCATCCCTTAAGCCCAATTTCACTCTTAAGAACTTTGTTAAAATGGAATCATAAAGTGCTGTATGCCTTACTGTATATCTTCCATGCCTTACTTCCCTGGTTATACACTGTAAGTTCCTCATTCCTTTTTGTATGCAGTTGTAGATGAATCATCTGCATTGCTGAATTTAGTGTTCTGTTGTGTGACTGCAATGGTGTGAATGAAAACGACCTCCAAAGGCTCATATGCTTGATGCTTGGTCCTGTATTAGTAGAACTGTTTGGAAAGGATTAGGAGGTATAGCCTTGTTGGAGGAGGTGTGTTCTTGTCGGAAGAGTTGTGTCACTGGGGGTGGGCTTTGAGGTTTCAAAAGCCCAGGCCAGGCCCAGTCTCTTTCTCTGCCTGCTGGCTGAGGATCAGGACATAAGCTCTTAGGTATTGCTCTGCCTCCCTGTTGCCATGCTCCTTGCCATGATAGTCACAGACCAATCCTCTGAAGCTGTAAGCAAGCCTCCAATCAAATGCTTTCTTCTATAAACTGCCTTGGTCATGGTGTCTCCTCACAGCAATTGAAGAGTAACTAAGGCACTGGCTATACCACAATCTATAACTTACTTGCCCATTGCAGCTAGGTGGACATTTAGATAATTCTTATTTAGAGACTATTACTAACAGTGCTGCTAGAACAGCCTAGAATGTGTCTTTTGGTGAAGGCATGAATCAACCCTGTCAGGTAGATATTGAGCTGAATTGCTGGCTCATATAGTATACTCATGTTCTGCAATTTAACAATTTTATTTTCCTCTTTCAAAAGGGTCTCACACGTACTATGCTGACCTGGAACTCATTATGGAAACAGAGATGACATTGAACTTCTGGTCCTTCTACCTCCATGTCACAACAGCTGATATTATAGGTATATAAAACTATTCCAGGTTTTATCAATACTGGGGATCTAACCCACAGCTTCATAGATGCTGAGCAAGCAATCTGCCAACTGTGCTACATTTCCAGTCTTACCAACCTACTTTCTAAATTAGCCCTACCAGGCTGTGTATGCAAGAGCAGTGTTAGAATAGTCCACAAGACTGTGCTGGGTGTTGTAAAGTATAATCCTTACAAAGATGTTAGGACAGCATGTGGACAATAGGAATAAACAAAAGTTAGTGTCCTCAATAGAGAACTTTGAAAGTCCACAGTAGAATATCCATCTTAGAAGAGTCAGAGGAGCCCATCAACGCTGAGCAGCCTCAACAAAGCTTCTTGAGCTTTCATTTACTTTTTTTTTTTGGTCCTTGCTCTAGAGCATGCAGTAAGAATCTCCAGTGCTTGTGTCAGCAATGGATGGAAAAGGTCTCACTGATAGGACACTGTCTTTAAACTTAGTAGATAGTGAGATTAAGACCAGCCTGGGTGGGGGGTGTAGCTCAGTGGTAGAAAGAAGGAAAGAAAGAAAGGAAGGAAGAAAGAAAAGAAAAAAGCATAATGTTGCTTTTGTATAAAGCATTTATTCTAGAATGGAGACACTCAGGTTGTGTCTGCAAGACAAGACATTCATAAAAGGTATTTATTTTACTTGCTGGGACCAGGAAATTATAAGAAACACCTTAAATTAAAATCTAGCCCAGGGAAAGGTTTTGTCTTATTTTTCAGAGGATTAGGAAGCAAAAGTCAGGCCACATCTTGCCAAGGAGAAACTAATCTCATGTACTGATTACCTTTCATGCAAGGGATCAGGCATGCTAATCAATTCTTCCTAATGGCTTGTTAGTCATTATCCTAGCGGGGGCCATGAGTCACCGGTTGCTGGTTTCAGACCTTGGAAGGCCAAGTCAAATCAGGAGAAGTAATGAGGAATCCCACAAACACATCCTCAGATAAATCAAAGTCACTGCCTCCTCTCACCGCCTTTTATAAGTCGGCCAGTTTTAATCAGAGGCTCCCTTAGCCTGCCTTCCTGTTCCTCATTTGCAAAATATGTATCAGAGGGTATCAGTAATCACACGACATTAACCATTCTCTAATTTAAAAAAAAAAAAACACTTAATTCACACTCTGTGCCAGACTCAGTGCCTGGCAGTGAAGTTACTAATTAAATATTAATGAGACATCAGCTGCATCAATTGTCAATATTTAATTACTTAGGTTCCGAAGACATCTACAAAATGTGGACTCTTGGGGCCAGAGGGATAGTTCAGTAGGTACGGGTTCTTGATATGCAAGCATGAGGACCTGAGTTCGGATCCCAGCAAGGGATCCAAAACTAGGCATGGCTAGGTGTGTCCTACAGCTTCAGCACTCCCTGTTGATGGACACAGGAGGATTTCTGGGCCTTGCTGCCTCTCAGCCTAGCTTCAGATCCAGTAAAAGACCCAGCCCCCAGGGAATACAGTAGAAAGTGATGGACACTCAACATCTTCATCTGGTTCTCTTCTGGCCTCCTACCTCACAGATGTGCATACACGCCTCCCCCCCACCCCCACACACACCGAAACAAAAATAAATGTGGACTCTTCGGCTGGCTGCAAACTTAACCTCTCATGCCCACCCCTACTGTCACACATGATGATGTCACCACCATCTACCACTGGTATGGCTCCAACCCCTCAAGCCCAAGTTCTCAGTAACTTCGGTCAGAGGAAACAAAGTAATTGCATTATTGGCCTAAGCGCTTCATAATGAAAAGGGTGAATATGACCAGTTTCTGACTCCCAGGGGAAAGTTTGGGGGATGAACTGTCATGATTATCTGTCCCACATCTTTTCTTCCATTAACTGAGCGACATTAGGCAGCAAGAAGCTCACTAAACATGTCTGAATGTAGGAAGACCTATTTTTTTTTTTTTTTTGCAGGGGAGATTCTGTTTCCTCATCAAGAAGTGATCAGTGGGAAAACATTTCCAAAACACTTTCCCTTCCTGTAGAGAGGTCCTAAATTTTCTCTCAGCCTTAGTCATATGGTTAAGGACTAAATGTTAAATTAACATTGGCAAAGGAACAAAAGAAGGTCACACGAGCAAAAGAATGGTACTGAATAGAATATTATTTGTCCCCGGAGTCCAAAATCCTATCTGAGGATTGCCTGGATTAAGGTTGCCTGCCTAAAACACAAAGTACTAAGTTATGTTTGTGTTTCAGATAAACAACTCTTTAGTGTACATATATTCCTTACTTGGAACTGGGACATTTTTCTACTAAAAATTTATTTGTTGCTTATCTGAAATTCAAATTTAACTAGGTGTTATGTGTTTTGATTTGCTATGCCTGCTGACTTTACTCCATTTATTAGCTGCATGAACTGGGGCACAGATCTATAAACTCTCTGTGCCTTATTTGTAAAACAAGAGGAGGAAAGCATCGTAGGATGGTTGGGATATGTTACTGCTCACGGAAGATGGCTGCTTCATTTTCTTCTAGGAACATGGAAGTACATGAGTACTTCCTCAGTTTCCTGACATGAACCTTAGGGCTTGCTTGAGCCAATGCAAAGCAGAAGGCATGAGTCACCTCTGGGTGGAAGACCTTTCTTCCCTGCCTCCAGACCCAAGAAAAGTCCACAGGTAAAGAAGACAGCTGCATGTATGAACTCTGGGAGTTTGTCTTTGCAGTGTTCCTTAGCTGTCTCAGTTTGGCCTCCCAATCTGTGCAGGAAAGGTTTCATTTTGAAGCAAAATCCATTGGGAGAAGCCAAGGCAGGAACCCAGGGTCAGGAACTGAAGCAGAAACCATGGAGGAATGCTGCTTCCTAGCTTGCTCCCCATGGCTTGGCCAATCTGCTTTTTCCTTCCTTCTCTCTCTCTTTCTTCATTCTTATTTTTCTTCCTTTCCCTTCCCTCCTTCCTTCCTTTCTTAATTTTGTTTGTGTGTTTTGCCTGCATGTATATCTGCATCACCACATGTGTTCCTGGAGAAGCTAGAATAGGGCCCGAACCCCCTGGGACTGGAGTTCCTGATAGTTGTGAGCTACCATGTAGGTTCTAGGAATCAAACCTGGGTCCTCTGGAAAAGTAGCCAGTGCTTGTAACCTTTGAGCCACTCCTCCATCCTTTCAGGCTGCTTTCTTATACTACCCAGGACCAACTGCCCATGGTGGCACCATTCCCGGTAGACTGGACCCTCCCACCTCAATAAAAGAAATTCCTTCATGACTTTTGCACAGACCAAAGTGATGGGGTCATTTCCTCAGCTGAGGTTTACCCTTCCCAGGTAAATCTAACTTGTGCCAAAAAGATAAAGAAACAAAACAAAACAAACAAACAAACAAAAAACTAACGAGAATATTATCTCAACCTTTTGGGAGCTGTTATGAAGCCTGTGTGAATTAATAATCACCAAGGATTAGGAGCATGCTGGCCACACAGTGAGCACTACACACAGATATCTTGTGCTAAGAAGTGTTCAACAGTGCTCTTGTATGGAGAGGGACTCGAGAGAGGGCGTGCTTGTCATCTGTCTGAAGCAGCTTGGGTTGCCATAACAAAACACCATGGAGTAGACGGCTCTAACAATAGGCATTTGTGTTCCTAGTGTTTTGGAGGCTGGAATCTAGAAATTGGGGTGCTAGCATGGTCTGTTCCTGATGAAGGCTCCCACCATGGTTGGCAAAGGGGTACCTTTTCCCTATGGGCTCACCTGGTCTTTCCTTGGTGTGTGTGGTACACAGGAGACAAAGGGAGTTGTTTCCTCCTTGCTTTTCCTCTTTTATGAAACCACCAGTCCTGCTGAATTAGACCCTCACCCTTAATTCCCCACATGTCCTTTACTGTTTAAAAGCCCTCTCTCCAAATCATGCTGGGGGCCAGATCTTCCACACACCCATGTTAAATGGACACAGTTCAGTCCAGAGCAGTATGTATGTACTGACAATAAACATTTGTTGTCCTTGTTTCTTTTCTCTGGGCCTAAGAAATCAAAACACATATCCCTTCCCATACTGCTTGGTAATCAGCTCACCAACGGAGAAATATGTAGCTCGGTGAGTTTCTTTGATCATTAGACAGGGTGTGTGTGTGTGTATGTGTGTGTGTGTGTGTGTGTGTGTGTGTCTGAAACACTCCTCTTAGGGTCTACTGCAATTGCAGCATAGGTTATAACAGGGCTACAGACTTGACTGCAGAGGACCAGGGTTGAGCACTCTGCAGAAGCTAGCCATGTGCACAGTAATTCAGAGAGGGCAGAGAAACCGGATCCAGGGGGGAATCACGAGCAGTTAATGAGAATCAGATGCACTGTAATTCAGACCACAGCACACATCCTGATCTCCGGGCACAGGGAATTACATCCATAAACAGACTAGACTTGATTTCATGCAGCGCTTTCAACCCCCAAAGACTCGCAGAGCACTGCAAAGCACACCCTTGTTACTGGTGGCTTAGTAATGCAGGCAGCAAACAGGGAAAATCTGTGTCTCTCACTCAGGCTCAGAGCTTTCATTTAGAATCCATGCTGTCCACGGGGGCTGGCTTGCCTTTGATGCTAGGCAACCCTTTACTGACAGGGAAAATATACTGCTTCTCCTCTCTGATAAAAACACACCCATAAAAGAAATTTTGATATCATCTAAAGAGGTTTTCAAACTTTGACCATGAACCACAGTAAAAATGCATAGAATCTATCAGACTCACTACTATGTATATATATACTGTATATATATGTATCTATATACATATATGTATTTATATACTGTATCTATATACTGTGTATATATATGTATACAGTATACAGATATATGTATGTATGCTCTTTGCTTTTTGAAAAGCTGATCACTGTCTAATAATTGATCCTAGAACTCATTCCCATGAAGAATCTTCAGTTCTGAAATCTGTTTTACCGAAGTATACTCACCGAACTCCAACATCACGACAGTCCAATTATACCACAGCAGATGGCCCAGGGACAGTCACTTTACCTTTTAAGTAGTGAGCCTTCCGGTATTCCTCCAGTTTTAACTTACTGGATGTATGGCACCTGCAAACAGACCAAAAACATGCTGAGGCCACAGTCATCGCCGTGGTTGTTTTCAGAATGTCTGAGAGTTGGCATTTCGGGGTGAGAAGAAAGTCTGTGCTCCTGTGCAATGAACAGAGCTTTGGATGTGTGCAGGGGAAATGGCTTCTCTGTGGGTAAGTAGTCAGCGTGGTAACTCAGCTAGCCCAGAGGCTGAGATGATGCCATCTGATACCTGCTCTCCTGTCTCTGGATTCTGCTGTCCTCACGGCTGGCATTTTTCTCTCCTTTTGTGGAAAGATTTCCATCAGGTGTCAGAGATAGCCCCGAGTAACTCTCAACACATACTCTCCCACGCTAACAATCCACAGGAAACAGGGCTCTCAGTTTTGATAAAAGGTCCAGGCTTCTCAATAGCCCAGGTTGGGTCATGTGCCATTTCTGAGCCAAACACATTGACTCACATATGCCTTCCTCCAGTTGTTCAGGTCTAGGTCATTTGTCTATCCTTGAGGCACAGTCAAGGACCAAACAAACTACATGAACTTGACAATCTATGTCAAAAAGGGAAATCAAAAGACCATTTCTAAAAGCTCCAAACAAGAATTACAAGCAGGTGATGAAAAAGACAGAATTAACCTTGAGTCAATTAGACCACCAGTCCCTGTCATCTGTTCAGTTTTACATCACAGAGAAGAAACATGAGCTTTATTATTGCACTTAGAGAATACTTATCATTGAGAGAAATGCATGTTATTTGCCTTCTCCGATCGCTTTTATAAGTTGTAACAAGGGACTCTCCTAGTTTTTAGATGGAAAATTTAATGTGCCGTGAACTTCTGGTCATAAGCCTAAGAACTAAAAGCTCTCTTTGGGGCCTATTAGAAATCATCTCCAAACTCCACGCCATGATTTTTTAATGTAATTGCATTGTTCTGGAGCTGTCTGTGCAGGCAGTGTTTGAGCATGTAGGTTACTGTGTACACAAGGTATTGTGTACTCAACTGATTGGCTCAACCAGAGTAATGAAAACTTGCTCTGTCTTGTACTCAAGAGCAGACAGAATGAAAAACACCCAGGCTCACACACAAAACAACATTTTTAAAAAATCTGACAAAGAGGGAAACAGCATCTCAGAGAGACACAGCTTGAATATGATCATTCTCCTGTATTTTGCCAATACCGTTTTTTCTTCTGGGAAGCAGCAGAACTGTGACTTTCAGGCTCTGCAAACGTTCTTGCCATGCGTGGGAGGAGGTTAACTTGCCCCAGCACAGACAGGGAATGTGTGGAGCAGTCACACATTCTTTCGTTTGGCACATGCCCCTTCCAACCTTTGCATCAGGCCAGGGTCTGGGTTTTTGTTTGTTTGCATACTTCGCCTTGTTTTTCATTAGTGTGGAGGCCTAGAAAGTAATTTCTCATTGAAGTCTACAGAGACAAGAGAGGCATGAATAGTTTGCACATGGCTGGAGGTAAAAACAGAAATTAACTGCAGATAAAGTGTATGAGAACAATGTTGTGAACTCGAATTACAGAAATAGTTACATACACAACTTGATCAATTTAATGAAATTAATTGAACTGAATGGTAACAATAGCAATAAGCTTAAGCTTCTCTTAAGCTTTTTATTTTTAACACTTATTACTCCTGCGTGGGGAGGGACATGTTGAGGTCTCAGGATAACTTGAGTGAGCTGTTCCTCTCATCTTCCTGTGTGAGCTCCTGGGGCCGGACTCAGGTCACCAAGTGGGAGTCAAGTGCCTTTTCCCTCCCAGACATCTCCCTAACCCTGACTTTCCCTGCTTTGGAAAGCCTCGCGCATCTAAAGTACTGGACCTTGGTCTCTCACCTCCATCCATACCGTTAGCACGAATGATCTTAGATGTGTCACTTGCTCTCCCTAAGGTCAAAGCTGGTATCAGCTTATTTGTCACTAATCTCGAACATTAGACGGCTCGAATTCTTCCCGCCTCGTGTGCGTTCTGAGACCATGCTTTCACCCTCTCCCCACCTGTCCCATAGTGTGGTAAACGTGTCCGGAGCCAAGAACATGGGTGAGGATTTCAGAACCAGGATGTTTGGGTCCTCTTCCCAAGTTTACAACCACATGGCTGGTATTTAACCACACTCCTTCACCACTGCCAGTTGAGTTCTGCGAGAGGCTGATGCTCTTGTGAACAGTAGATGAGAGGGTACAAAAAAAAAAAAAAAAGAAATTCAAATCACACAGTAATAATATATTTTGAAGTGAATGAAGGACCTCAACAGATATTTCTCAAAAGAAGACATACACATGAGGTCTAAGAAAGAACACTCAGCGTCATCAATCGCCAGGGAAATATAAACTAAGACCATAGTGAACTGTCACTTCACACTTGTTAAACTGGCTGTTATGAAGAGGACATTGAAAACTGGTAAAAATAGGTAGGGAAAGGTAAAAAGATGGCGCAGTGGGGGAAAGGTCTTTGCTGCCAGGCCTCACAGCCTGAATTCGATCCCCATGACCCACATGGTAGAAGGCAAGAACCAACGCTTGTACCTTGTCCTCTGACCTACCTATGGGAGCTGTGTCACCTGCCTTGTCGCCATGGTGTTATACATCAGGCAGGAGCGTCAGATCCTAAAGCAGCCCCTACAGTCCACCCAGAGTTTCAGCAAGACCCGGGTGCCCATGTCTAGGACTCCATGGGTGAGGATAATTCTTTTTTTTAATTTTATTTTGTTTTTATAGTCATGTGTGTGTGTGAACACATTGTACAGGTGTGCCGATTCCCAAGGAGGCCAGAAGAGACCGTCAGATCTCCTAGAGTTCCAGGCCACTGTGAACTGACAACGTAAGTGCTGAAAACTGAAATCTGGAAAAGCAATAAGTGCTCTTAACTGTGGAGCCCCCAAGGACGACTCTTGAAGTATCATCCCTTGTATACTATAACAAAATGCCTGAGGAAGGGTAAATTATCCTTACAAACTAGGTATTTTTTCTTTTTTTCCCTTAATTTTTGTCTTATCACTTTATATTTAATGCTGTCTGGAGGCTTTTTCCTTCCCGTTTAATCTCACCGTGTTATCAGGCAAGTAAGAAGAGGAGATGTTTGCTTGGAATATTAGGAAGGAGCCATCTGGGTTAGACAACTTCTCTTGGCAATACAAAAAGTTGGTAGAACAGCAATTTTGAAAAGTGACATGGATGTTCCTAAAAAAAAGGAAAAAACAAACAAACTAGAAGTACAACTATAGTATGGTCCAGTGAGCTTATTTGGGGGTCTATGGCAAAAGGAAATGAGATCAAAATGTCAAAATGATGCCTGTCCTAGTGTGTTCATTGTAGCCCTGCTCACAATAGCTGTGTTAACAATTTCGATCATTAACTTGATGTGATTTGGAATCACTACAGAAATAAGCCTCTGGTCTTCTCTGTGAGGGGTCTTCTAGATATGGTTAGTTGAGGTGGGGAGACAAACCTAAATGTGAGCAACACCAAGAGCTGGGGTTCGGGACTGAATCTTTTTGTTTTGTTTTTTTGTTTTGTTTTGCTCTCTCTCTCTCTCTCTCTCTCTCTCTCTCTATCTATCTATCTATCTCTCTCTCTCTCTCTCTCTCTCTCTCTCTCTCTCTGTGTGTGTGTGTGTGTGTGTGTGTTGGGGGCATGGAGATTGAGAAAGACTTTTTCTCCACAACCCTGGCTGTCCTACAACTCACTCTACAGAGTAAGCTGGCCTCAAACTCAGTGATCCACCTGCCTTCTGCCTCCCAAGTGCTGGGATTAAAGGCATGTTCCACTATGCCCAGATTCTCCCTGCTTCTTGATGGCAGAGGGCAATGCAACCAGCTGCCTCCTGTTTCTGCTGCCGTACACTCACTGTCATGGTGGACTGTAGCCCTTGAAATATGAACCAAAATAAACCCTGTTCCTTGATTTGATTTTGACAGGTAGGTATTTCATCCCAGCAACGAGAAAAGTCATGATTGCAAGGAAGAGAACCACAGTTGTCTGTAAAGGAAAGCGTGAAAAGATTTTAAAATGTAACATACATGAACACTGAAATAAAATCTGGCTTTTAAAAAACAAAGTATGAATCAGCAAGATGGCTCAGCAGGTAAAGGCGATTGCTACCCATCTGACAGTTTGAGTTTGATCCCCAGAACACACAAGGTGAAAGGAGAGAAACTTTGCAAGCTGTTCTCTGAGCTCCACACTCACACTATGACATGTACATATGTGTGTGCATGCACACACACACACAGTAAATAAATAAGTACAAAAAATTAAGCAGAGCTTCTTACTGGCCACAAACATCTAGACCTAGATACTCAGATACACAGGAAGCTGACATGGGAGGAGGACTTGAACCTGGGAGCCAAAGACCAGTTTAAGCCACATAGTGAGATGCTATTTAGAGAGAGAGAGAGAGAGAGAGAGAGAGAGAGAGAGAGAGAGAGAGAGAGAGAGAGAGAGAGAGAGAGAGAAAGAGAGGCAGGAAATCATGTCTTTAGTGAAATGTGGATAAATCAAAAGGACACCTTGTGGAATAAAATAATCCGGGTATCATTAGACATGTGGGATCTACAAAAGCCAAGCCCTGGAAAGCAGAGAGCAGAAGGGAGGTTCCCTGTCCTCTATGGACATGTTCCCTCTTCAGGCCAGAGATACTGAGAGAGGTAGCTTGTCTTGGGATGCCTGGGTGAGCATTGTAAGTGGCAGACAAGTGGGAAGAGGAGAGAGAGGTGTGACTCCTAACAAGGAGGGAGAAGGGCCGTGTGATTCTGGAGAAACGGAGAAAGGAACGAGGTCCTGATGTGGTCTCCATTTTATAGCAGTGACAGACAATGGACCCAGAGGGACAGTCAACAAAACACAGGACACACAAGGGCGGAAGAAGGAAATAGATGTTCAGTGGAATCAGTAAGTCTAGGTGAGATGATGATGGTACCAGGAAAGGGAGGAGAGGAGAAACATGAGTCCCCTGAGTTGTTAGTGTGATGAACAGTCAAGATGGCCAGCAGAGGGGTGGGCACGCTTACCTGAAGTGCCGGTGCTCCCTCTGCACATGGTCGCTGGAAAGACTAAAGAAGTTAATAAATGTAGACTTGGCCTGGGAAGGTATGCAGCAAATGTCAGAGGAAACAACCCCCTGCCTGCCTCCTTCATCCTTTATGTGTCTCAGGCAAGGCTGGTAGTGATTCTGCCTGTCTTGGTTAGTCCTCTTCCTTCTCCTCCTCATTCTCTAACTCTTCCTCTTTGGATTTTTGAGACAGAGTTTCTCTGTGTAGTAGATCCCTGACTGTCCTGGACTCACTTTGTAGATCAGGCCGGCCTCAGATTCACAGAGCTCTTCCTGCTTCTGCGTCCCAAGTGCTGGGATGAAAAGCGTGCACTACCACACCTGGTCCCTGTTCTTTTTTTTTTTCTGAAAATGGAAATGTTTTCTCTCACATAATGTATCCTGTCATGCCCACCTCCCCTCCCGCCCCCTCTCTGTCTCTCATTAGAAAACAAACAGGCTTCTATAGAACAGTAATAAAAAGATAAAACAAAAACTGACACATTGGAATTGGCCAAAGCATATAAACAGAATGAAAAGAACCCAAGATAAGGCACAAGAAACAGACACCCACTCATTTGCACATTCACGATCCCACTAAAACACTTAAACTGGAAGCCATAATATATACTCAAAGAGTAAGAAGAGAAGAGAAGATAGATGATTTTCCTTTGCAGGTGGTTATGAGTTGGAGGTTGCTTCTGAATTAGGGGTGGGGCACATGCCCACTTCTCCTTTTACTTCTAGGAAGCCTTCTGATGCAGACCCACGCAGGCCCTGTGCATGCTACCCAGTCTCTGTGAGTACATACGTGTGTTGATCATGTTGATTTGGAGGGCCTTGTTTTCTTGGTGTCTTCCATCCTATAACTTTTAAACTTTTTCCACCTTCTCTTCTTAGGGGTTCTCAGAATCCTGAGGGGAGGAATTTGATGGAGACATCATATTTCAAGCTGAATGGCCCAAGGGCTCTTATTCTCTGCATAATGTCTTGGTGTGAGTCTCTGTATTTGTTCCCATCTACTGCAGGAGGAAGCTTCTCTGATGATGTCTGAGCAAGGCACTGATCCATGAGAAGAGCATAACGCCTTTAAGAATAAATTTTTGTTACTTTTTTTTTGTACAACAGTAGTATTTGCGTTTTTTCCTATGTCCCTAGGCTATCTAGTCTCTGGTTTGGGATCCTACAGACTCCACATAGGCACCAGCTTGACTTCTCCGTATTCAATGAGTTGTGTAGGTGATCTATTGCTGTGAAGAGACACCATGGCCAAGGCAATTGCCATAGAAGGAAGCATTGCACTGTGTGCTTGCTTACAGTTTCAGAGGGTTAGTCTGTGATCATCACGGTGGGAAGCAGACAGGAATGACGCTGGAGAAGTAACTGAGGGCTTTACATCCTGATCCTCGAGAAGCAAGCAGAGAGAGAGATACTGACCATGGTGTAGGGTTTTGAAACCTCAAAGGCTGCAGACTGATACACCTCTTCCAACAAGGATACCTCCTAGTCCTTCCAAACAGTTCATCAGGGGACTGAGCATGCAAATACACGAGCCTATGGGGACCAGTCCCACTCAAACCACCACCCTGGCCTTTATCCCGACCTGTTTCCTATCAGTCTATTTAGTAGAAGGCAAAATAATAGATATAGGTGTCTCTAAAACAGCCCTAATGCCAGCTAAATCTTAAGTGGAAGAGAGATCAAGGGACAGAAAAAAGGTGCTTTTATGTGTTGGAGAGATGGTTCAGCATTTAAGAGCACTCGCTGTTCTTGCTGAGGACCCAAGTTCAGCTCCCAGGACCCATGTTGAACTGCTCAGAACACCTGTAACTCAAGCTCCATGGGACCCAGTGCCTTCTTCTGTCCCCCAAGGGCACTTGCGCACACACGTGCAAATACATTCTGTGATATACATGCATACACATAAATAAAATAAATCTTTTTAAGTGCTTCTATCGATGTAGAAGATACAGGTTCCCTTGGCCAGTCGATACTTTCTAATTGAGTAAACCTCATTATGTGGGCTCAGCCAGAGTTTATCTTGTCCCCGTTTTAAAGGAGAATGAGTTTGGAAACAAATGACAGGCTTGGCAAGATTTCCAAAGGGAGTATTTAAGCTACTCGAAAAAGCAAACTGCAGTTAATCACCTCCAAACACTTCAAAAGCTGGTTTGGATCCAGCTGATATGTGAATTGCAAACTGTTTCTCTTTATCAAAGAAACCTCAGGGTAGAACAGGGAATCTTTGCATAGCCTTGTTACAGTTACTAGAAATTATCAAACTATTTCTCTTCAAACATTTCATCTTTTCTACCTCGTTCTGATTTTCATTGGCTGTTTTCTTTCTTTCTTTCTTTCTTTTTTTCTTTCTTTCTTTCTTTCTTTCTTTTTTCAAATAAATAAAATATAATTTGAAAAATGAGAAACAACAACAAAGATAGGGGAACTGCGAGATGTACCTGAGTCTCTGGCCCCAGGTGAGAAGATCTGTAGGTCAGTGGGTTTCCAGTGTCTACAGCCAATGGCTTAAGGAAAGTGAGAGCACAAGGAGCAGCAAGCAAGGTTCAGGTCACAGAGTTCCTGAGGGTTGGGGCAGGAACCTTGCCCTCTCAAGTCTGCTTGTCTGCAGGTGTCCATCCTCCTAGGAAGAACTGACTTCAGTGTTCTGGCATATTCATTCCGCCTCAGGGAGCCAGGGCATTCCACTCAAACTCTACAGTTAGAAACCCAAAGAAGCATACAAGGCGTCCATGTTTCCTCACTTAGAATGGCCTATTCTGCTCACAGTAGTAAGACAGCCTCTACTCAGAGGGCCAGACATACTTCTTTGGTATTTTCTGAAGCCTAATTGGCTGTTTTCTATTGAGGAGTTAGAACAACGAAATGGTTAGGAAACATCATGTATTTTATGTGCACATTTGGTCCAGATTATAAGTCTGTGGACCATGGGCATGCAAGTGTTCCCTGAGTCCTGAAGATGGTGTTAGACCCACTGGAACTGGTGGTGATGAGCGGCCCATGTAGGTGCCGGGAACAGAACCTCAGTCTACTCGCAAGAGCGGCGAGTGTTCTTCACCACTGGGTGATCTCCCCAACCTCACAATAGAGGTTTGCATGGATCTCAATCTCTGTAGCTTTTCCAACACCTCCTGTCCTTGCCACGTGGGGGGCGGACCCCAGGACAATCCTCCTCCCACTCCATGTCCCTAACCAGTTCCCCAGCAGACCCTCCCAACTCAATCCACGTGCCTGAAGTTTCACCTTTGAAATTCTAGGCCTGGCTCGGTGCCCACACACACCTAGACCTCAGCAGTACCTCCTTCTCTGGTTTCATAGACACTCTACCGAAACACTTCCAAGACACCTCCTGACAGCTGCAAGCCTAGCCCATGGAGTCGGGTGGAATGGGGGCTGTGGTGCTTGCCTTGTCTGCAATCTCTCCCAGGCTCATTATCCTCATCTACTAAAGCAGATTACTCCTATGACTAGCCCTGAGGTTTGAGGTCGGGAGAGTGAGGTGCCTTCTGACAGGCCTGCAAATAGCAACTGCTCCTTCGATAATAAGCTCGGTTACTCTAACCAGTTGGCATGCCCACCAGCCATCGGGCAGAACAAACTCACTCTAATTATTACAAGCATATACCTGTTTACTAGACAACACTCATTCATCTGTTTATATGGGTACGATCGAAAAGCAGACTTCAGATTTTGTGATTTTTTTTTTGAGGTAAGCAACATTGAGTATAGATAATTTAATGAAGCCAACTATATTTATGAACAGTGAATCACAGATATAAAAAGAAACATATGAGACTGGGGATGCAAGTGTATGGGTTTAAGTATTTGCCTGCCTAAGCATACAAGAAGCCCTGGCTGCAATTAAATCCCCAGGACCCCGTCGGCCAGGGATGGTGGCACGCACCTACAATCCTTGAGGTAAAGGATTGGCAGATAGAGGCAAATAGACCACAAGTTCCAGGTCATTCTTTATTTCATAGCAAGTTCTGGGCTAAGCTGGCATTATTTGAGTGAGACCCTGTCTCAAAGAAACAAACCAAAAGGAAAGAGGACTAAGGGGGGAGGGGGCGGGTAGAAGGAGGAGGAAGTGAAGGCAAGTTGATAGATGATTGGATTTTTTTTTAAGTCAACAAAAATTCCTTTCATACCCCTACTAACATCTTCCCTCAACTTATTCCCTATGGCCCCCATTGGGGGAATAAAAGGATTTTCAAAGAAATAAAACCCAAGCTGGGCATGGTGATGAATTCCCTTTAACCCACTACATAGGACGCAGAGAGGCAGGCAGATCTCTGTGAGTTCAAAGCCAGCTTGGCCTACATAGGGAGTTCTAGGCTGGCCATGGCTACATAGTGAGACCCTGTTCCAAAAGAAGGAAGAGGAGGATGGGGAGAAGCATCAGAATAAACCCCAACAATAAGTACAGTTATCTAGTAAGTACTGAGAAGAACACTTTCTTGGGGTATAAAGCGAAAATGTACTCTTTAGCTGACTTAACCATAAAGAATGAAAAGTCAGAAACCAATGGCACTCCCAAAACCTACTTGTAGCATCCTGAAACACAGGTCATGTGTGATCTTGTGTCCCTTCTTTCCTCTTGGGAGCTGCTCTAATCACTCCAGGTACCTGGAGAGCAGTCATTTGAAAGCACACTCCCTCCCAGCCACGTTTTGCAGAGAAAGCTCATTAGCTCGCTGTAAGGGAAGCTTTCTCTGAAGTAATGAAAAGAATATTTTAAAAATGAAACACCATTTTATTATTATTTTTTAAAGGACCCAGAACTGGAGTTAGGATTTTAAGAGGGGTTCTGAGGACTAAAGAGGTGGTGACGGCCCCTTCCACATTTCCCTGGTATTTCAAAAATGAAAACATCCTCAGAAGAAATGAAAGAAGACGAGAGTTCCCTCACTGATTTTCTTGATGTAGCACATGTCTAATTAGTTTTGTGTGTGTGGTCGCATTCCTGCGCGTGTCCATGAATATGTGGCCAGAGGTCCATGATGAGTGTCGTCCCATCCACTGTCTCTTGGAGACTGGGTCTTTCACAGTGTGTGGAACTCAACAACTCAGCTGGACTTGCTGGGCATCAAACCCCAAGGATTCTCCTGTCTGCCTCATCAGTGCTGGGATACAGGAACACACTGCTGTGCCTATCATTTCTTTACATAAGTGTGGAAAATCGAAACTTGGGTCCTCATCTTGCATAGTAAGCTCTTTACCAACTACCACCCCCCACTTCTGTGTGTGTGTGTGTGTTGCTTTGCTGTTACCTAAACACATGTTTACCCTGCCTTCCAGGATGCAGGGCTATACGCACTAATGTATATCAAAAGAACCTGGCAGAGAGTGATCCATCCAGGTTGGAACTTAGAGAGCTGTATTCAAATCCCACCTGTTTGACCTTGAGCTAGAGACTTCTCTCTAAGCGTCCATTACATGATCTGTGGTTGAAAAATGGTTGTTGGAGGGGTTAAAGCAAAGTAAACAGAAACAATGTCTGCACTCTGAATGATAACTAAATCTCAGTAAACGCCTACTTGCAGTGAACTCATTGCTTATACGCAAAAGGTGCCAAAGCAAGGCACTGCCGGTTTCCTTGAGTAGACTAGCAGGACACCTTTAAAATGTTTAGTTTCTCAAGATGTATGTAGAATGTTTAGATGATGGAGGACTTATCAAGAACTCCTCAATTTCATCCCAGAAGAATCTAAGCAAGCTTTTGTGCTCCGCAATGTGGAGAGAAGGAAAGAACGGGGGTGTGGGGGGTGGGGGGAAATGATATACACCAACCTAAGGGAAAAGGGCAGAACATGTCAGTGGGTGTTAAGGTTTTGGGGGATAAACAAAGCACTCTTTGCAAGAGTCTTCCAGATGCCTGCTGGGAAAGCCTACTTTTCTGGAAATGGCAGACTTTCAATAACTGTTCAATCTCTTCCCGTCTTATAATTACAGATGTGACTAAAAGACGAGAGAGAGAGAGAGAGAGAGAGAGAGAGAGAGAGAGAAGGTGAGCTGCCATTTAGTCTCATATGTGGTCCTCTTCCACACTATGTTTGGTGATGGGAAGGCTGCACAGAGACTTTCAATAGGCGCGAATCCTATGTGCCAGGCACTTCTTTAACACACTCTGTATCTGTGGGTTTAGCGTGGACTTAACTCATGGGACTGAATGAGGAGCTGTGCAATACCCTCACTCTTTCTAACAGTTACAATCAAAAGCTGTTGGTGGAAGTGGGAATAACGACCTCAGACCTACATTTTAAAAAATATCTACATGATTTGTTTAAGGATAGGTCAGTGAGGAGGCTGGAAAGATGACCCAGCAGTTAAGAGCACTGGCTGCTTTTCCAGAGGTCCTGAGTTCAATTCCCAGCACCCACATGGTAGTTTATGACCATCTATGATGTGATCTGATGCCTCTTCTGGCATGCAAGTGTACATGTAAATAGAGTGTGCATAAAAAAAATAAATAAATACATCTTTTAAAAATGGGTCAGTTGCCTCTCCTCTCTTCTCCATTCCAGAGATAGCCATATTGTCTCTGCAATGCCATGTTCATCCTTGAGACACAATGGTGAAAGCTGGAGTGAACAGATTTGGCTATTTGGGGATCCTGGTCACCAGGTCTGCCTTTAACTCTGCCAAAGTAGATACTGTTACCACCAACAACCCCTTCGTTGACCTCAACTACATGGTCTACATGTTCTAGTGTAACTATACTCACGGCAAGTTCCACAGCATAGTCATGACTGAAAATGGGAAACTTGTCATCAATGGGATGACCATCTCCATCCTCCAGGAGAGAGAGCCTGCCAATATCAAATGGGGTGATGCTAGCACCAAGCACATTGTGGAGTCTGCTGGCCTCTCCACCACCATGGAGAAGGCCAGGTCTCACTTGAAGGGTAGAGCAAAAAAGATCATCATCTTTGCTAGCGTTGCTCTTAGTGACAACTTTGTAAAGCTCATTTCCTGGTATGGCAATGAATATGGCTACAGCAACAGGGTATCGGACCTCATAAACGTCATGGCCTCTAAGGAGTAAGAAGCCCTGGGCCACCCAACCTAGCAAGAACGGAGAGGAAGAGAGGGAGGACCTGGCCTGCTGAGGGGTCCCTGTCCCTTCTCAGCTCCTGACACTGAGCATTTGGGCCTCACAGCTTCCACCCCAGACACCCAGAAGTAGGGGCGGGCTTACAGAACCCTACTATCTCGAATATGATCAATGAAGTTCATTGCTCTTGGCCCCCCTGCCCAAGAATGGACCAGTGTTCTTACAAATGTCATTATTATGAAATATAAGGAAAGGCTGAGGCATTGACTGAAATTAAAGACGACAATCACAATGCAATATCTGATTTGGATTTTGATGCTGTACTTAAAAAATTAATAAAAGTCTTTACTGAATCAGTCGACAAAACTGGCATATGAACAATAGATTTGAAAAAAGTATTGATTAATACTTAATTACCTTCGCTAGGTAAGTGCAGTGTGGTTACATACAGGGATACCTTTGTTCTCAGGAAACACAAGGGTTGATGGGTAATGCTACATAGTGAACGAAACTGTCACAATAGGAATTTGTCTTTCACATATGAAGAATGAATAGGCAAAATGTCAATAATGGGTGAATCCCATTAATGGGCATGTGGGAGTTTGGGCGCTTATCATTTTTCTTGACACTTGAAATGATTTGTGAACAAATGTTTAAAAACTGTAAGACTGAAAAGATGCAGGATCCCTGGCAGCACAAAAAGTGGGAATGAAAATTCCGAGCACGTACTGTGCAGCTGGGCATCATCAAGAATGATGTCTTGCTGTGACCAGATATTAAAAGTTTGATCAGCAATGGTGGACTTCTATGGATCTGGGCAATAAAATGAAACATTCTTCCAGATTAAGATTTTTATTATCATTCCTCTGAGGATGTAGTTGGTCAGATGGTCTTTATTTTGGCTCCAGGTCACCTACAACTTCAGAATGCATTCTGAAGTTCATTTATCTCTTGAGTCATTCAAATATTAAAAATGGCATTAAAATGTAACATACAACTGAACAAATTTCGGTCTTGAAACTCCTCTAGTATTTTTCCATTTCCACTCATCATTAGGGAAATTTTTGTTTGAAATCCAAAAATCCCTAATGAGCTTAGTCTCTTGGTAGCCCCAACATACCTTTTGCCTGATTTAAAGGTTTTTGTTTGTTTGTTTGTTTTAAGATGTGATTTATGTGCCAACTGACATAGATCACAGGAGGTGACTGATACTACCTATGACTGGGGCGTCTGGGAGAAATCATTTTATATAGATTCAGTTATGAATGAAAAAAATATTCTGACCTCAGAGGGGATGATGAAAGACATGATCATCATTTGCGCAACGTCTCAAGGTAATTTGATGAAAGGGTCCATTTGGGTCTACAAGTCATCTTTTATGATAGACTCTGTCACATTTTCTTGATAGCACACAAAGTGTGACCATCTTAGGTTTTTTTCTCAGAAGCTGATGAAGGTGGGTGCCTCCCTTCACCAATTAAAGAAATTTATTTCCTTGCCCTCAGGCACAAGTATGCATTCTGTCAATAAACATAAAGAAATTCCTAGTCTGAGCACGGTGGTGCACACTTGTAATCCCGTCAATGGGGAAGCTGAGGCAGGATGATGGTGGGTTCTGGGCTAGCCTGTGCTTATACAGTGAGACCTCATTCCCTCTAAAAATAAGAAACTCCTAGCCATAGCCTCACTGGTGCTTTTTCACGGAGTTACTCTATGAGCCATTCCGTCCTCAGTTTATAGTATCTGTTTTCTGTGTAATTACTTTAGTTTATCATATGAATGTTATGGTTAACTTTCATTGTCAACTTGACTGAATTTAAAACCACCATGAAAACATACCTCAGGGTGTGTCTATGAGAGCACCCCCAGAAAGGCTTAACTAAAGAGGGAGGATCCACCCTAAATGGGAGTTCCGCTATCCCCAAGGACTAGGAGTTCCGAACTAAACATAAGGAGAAAGCAAGCCGCAAACCAGCAACCATCTCCTTTCGCTTGCTCGCTAAGGACGGAATGCCATCAGCCACCTTGCGCTTCTGCCATCCCGCCTTTCCCAGTTCCAGACTGTGATCCAAGACAAAGCCTTTCCTCTCCAAGTGGCTTCCGCCGGGTGCTCTGTCACAGCAACAATACAAGTAACCGAAATAGCAAACTACTCTTGGCTGGGTTTGTGGCCAGATATAAATCCAATTTTACCTTATTGGGCACCTAGCCAGTGTTAGGCACAGAGAGAAAATGGATAGACAAAAAGACTGATTTCATCAATGAAGTTTAGAGCCCCGTGGAGGAGAAAACAAGAAATGTATTTTTACCTTGCTAAGCCGGGCAGTGGTGGCACACACCTTTAATTCCAGCACTTGGGAGGCAGAAGCAGGGGGTCTCTGAGCTTGAGGCCGTCCCAGTTTACAGAGTGAGTTCCAGGGCAGTCAGGGCTACATAAAGAAACCTTTCCCTCCTCCCCACCTTAAACAAACAAACAAACAAACAAAAAACAGACTTTGTTGTTCTTCCAAGGACCAGAGTTCAGTTCCCAGATCACAAATGCCTATAACTTCAAGTCCATGGAATTAAATGGTCTTTTGGAGCACCCATACACATATGGCATATACTCATACAGATAAGTACACATATAAGTGAATAAAATGAAAAATAAAAATTTATCTTTAGATTTTTCTTTAAAGAGAGTTGTGAAGCCCAAGATTATAAGGATGGGGCCTGGTGTTTAACAGTTCTTTCTAGGTCTGGTTGTAACGATTGTGATCATGGGTTTCCTTATAGGCAACGTATTTCAATAACACACCACTTTGTCAGCAACAGTGCATCTGGGCCGCAGATGAGGCCAAGCCCGTTTTCCTAGCAGTGCCTCTCACATCTTAGAGCTTTAATATTGTGGGGATTATGTGATGGAATGAAATGTTACAACTATAAAAACACTCTGGGGCCTTGGGGAATTGCTCATTGGGTAAAGTGCTTGTCCTGGAAGCATGAACAGCTGAATTCAGATCCCTGGCACCCCTATAAAAGCCAGGTGCAGTGGCGCATGCCTATAACCCCAGTGCAGTGTAGGGACAGCCAGGGCCTCTGAGCTTGCTGACCAGTCAGTCAGTCTACCCACTGGTTAGCTCCGTTTCCCCCTCAGTCCTAGGGAGCGAACCTAGAACCTTAGGTATTTGAGGCAGGTGCTCTACCAGTAACCTACCATCCTAACCCTTAGCTCTGGTTCAGTGATATACCCCATCTCAAAACAATGAGATGGGCAGTGAAAGAAGAAGATACCGGATGTCAACCTTCAGAGACACCTACACATACGCACAATACAAGTAGGCCTACACGCAAACATGTATGCATTTATACTGCATACATAACACACACACAAACACACACGGCCTACTACAAATGATGATCCAACACTGGTCCTTTCATATGTGGTGATGAAAAAAAAGCCACAGAGGAAATTAAGCATTTTTTTAAAGATACAAAATAAACAATGTTATAAGTAATGAATTAAGAGGCAAACTATGGGACTCATTGCCATTTCTGTGATAACATGTAGTCAGTGACTGGATTCTGTCTGTATGAAGTGATAGCTCAGTTCACTACTGGGGGGCTCCTATTGTCTGTTTTCCTTATAAATATTCAGTTGTCTCACTGGGCAACGGCCCCTTCTGATATAGGTCCAAACTAAGTATCTATAGAAATTACCATAAAAACAGTTGTAACCAACATCTGTTTAACGTTAGCTGTTTATAACCACTGAGTACTGTACACCCATCCGCCCCATTACCAGCTCTCAGAAGAACATAGAATATGATGCCCTGGATGTAAGGCTAAGTAGCCAGGACTCCCTCACAATAAATGCATGCTGAATAAACTAATAGTTCAGTAAAAGAGGGAAAAGACTCCACATACGTGTAGGAACAAAGAGAGTTACATGCCAATAACGACAAAAAAGGTTTGAATCCTCCAAGTGTCTCCGATGCAAACTTTTTGGTTCAACATCCTTTATTTACATACCATGTTGTTTAGAACACGTCACATAGCTGTCAAACAAATAGTAGCATATACAAAAACATTTGGCCAGCTTTGTGTAAGGTAGC
The DNA here is from genome assembly GCA_028658305.1 of Pachyuromys duprasi. Lineage (NCBI taxonomy): Eukaryota > Metazoa > Chordata > Mammalia > Rodentia > Muridae > Pachyuromys > Pachyuromys duprasi. The sequence goes on from CM053761.1 coordinate 46,374,187, forward strand.
TAAAGGTTGGAGCCTAAAGGACTGTGCAGGCATTTGGCTAAAAAGGTTGCAGAAGTGAAAAAACAAAACAAAAACAAAAAGAAGAAAACCTCCAATTGTTTGCAGGTGTTTGAACACATTTCTTCAGATGCCTGTCAAGGTGTCTGCAGCTGCCACTTCATTACACCGATTAAATAAATTCAGCATCTCATCCCTGTTTGCAGGTGTTGGGAAAATAATCTCAGTGTCCCATAAAAGAACACATAAACAAAGTAATTTGACAGATGATTTTTTTTCTTTTCCAAAAAGGATACACCAGAACCCAAACCAGACGGGCAACGTGTCCTCCTTTAGCCCTGACACAGGTGATGACTGCATCTCATCCCACTGGTGAGAGCTCAATGTCATGATTTAACATGATTGGCCAATGGCACAAAGGAGAAGGGAACACTTCCGGAAATAAGGGCCCTTGAAGATCTAATTATCTTTGACAGAAAACAAAAACAAAACAAGACAAAAACTAAACATTCCTCACAATTTTCCCATTTTATATCATCTCCCCTCTTTCTGAAGGGGTAACCCTAACTCCCTTAATAAAGTTCAGGCAATAATCTGTCTGGCTTTGTCCATCCAGATGGGGCACGTTGGTCATGATGATCAGTATTCTGCTCCAGGAGGCCTATCTGAAAGACCCCAAAAGTGCTTTGGAACTTCCATTTTGTTTAAAGGCTAGATTCAGGGAGGAAAGAAAGGCCTTGACTCAAAAGAAATGTGAGGAGAAGTAAAGGCAGGGGTGATTAGCATTACAAATCCTAAGCAGAAGCCAGAAGAAAGAATTTTTTTTTAAATCTCCAAATCAAAGTCAATTAGAATCTCTTGTGCTCTCAAGAGCATCCATCTATTGCATCCTTCCTCATTTTCATTGACTTCTTAGGCTGGTCTGCAGAACGCTGAACCCAGGATCTGCTATCAGGCCCGTGGATTAGCCATTGGAGTGTCGAGAACCAGCTTCAGGTCCCTCCCAGATGGCTTCTAGAGACGGAGAGAAAAGAAATGTAGTCATCATTGAACTTTTGGTTAAAATAATAGTGGGTAGGTCCCTTGGCTATAAGTCAGTGCTGCAAAGAACCAAGGTCTGAAGTCTTCTATCCGGGCAGCATTTTTCATGTTATGAAGAAAATCCCAAGTGAGAAATAGTTGTCTAGGTGACATCCCATATGGGTTTTAGACTAATGTCTAGAGAGTATGGTTACTTGGGCCACTGAGGAAACATACTAATCATTTTAGTCTTTGGTTATACCTCCATGTTGGGTGTTTAAGACCATGCAGTTGGCCAAAATGAATCACTTTTTACTGTCAAGGCCGCTGAGGCTCCCCAGGGGTCACATGGCCTGAGAAGAACTTCTGGCTTCTCCAGATTTCCTTTACCAGTTGTTCTGTGAGGATAAGTCAATGGCCTTGCTTGACTCGGGCTTTGCCTGGAAGCATGGAGGACATTTTCTCTGTGTCGGTCCTCCCTTCTGTAGACTGGACACTGGTTAGAGCTCACCAGGTGGGTCTCCACTGCCTCTCTGAGCAAAAAAACAAAAACAAAAACAGGTGACTCCCCATAGGTACAGGGCACTTCAAGAGCAGCCCACAGGCCCCAGGGTCATAGTTGGTTTTGGAGAAGAGGCCAAATATGGTCTTTTAAAAAATCTCTCTGACCATATCATCAGTATAGACCTCCAAGTATGGTTGCTGAGAACCTGGAATGTCAGTTACATCAGTCTGGTACTTTTTTAATGTAATTTATTTATTTTTCTATTAATCACAGGTTAGGTACTTTGTATCCCAGTCATAGCCCCCTCCTTCATTCCCTCCCACTTTCCCCATCCCTCCCTCATCTCTTCCCTGTCCCCCTCCAAGTCCACTGATAGGGGAGGACCTCCTCCCCTTCCATCTGACCCTAGCTTATCTTGCCTCTTCAGGGCTGGCTGCAATGTCCTCTTCTAGGATCTAGCTAGGCTGCTCCTCCCCTGTGTGTGTGGGGGTGGGGGGGAGTGGGAGGGAGGGTCAAAGAGCCAGCCATTGAGTTCATGACAGAAATAGTCCCTGTTCCCCAGTCTGGTACTTTTAACTACTATGTAATAGTTAGATAAAGCTGGAGGGGGGAAGCTCTTTAAAAATAAACTGGTTACATATACATTTAAGCAACAGTTTGACATTAAGGTATTACTGAACTTATCAGCTTTAATATCGTATGCATTGAGTCTTATCTCTTATATACCCTTTATGTGACTTTATGTGAACTTCATAGTTTACTTAAGCTTTTCACCTTTTTTTCCCTTTCTTGATGGTGGGGGCTGGGAACCCAGCTATCATAACCTTTATCAGTATTCAATAATCCTAGCTATGATTATTGATCTGCTACAGCCAAGCTTTTGGTTTTGAATGATTCAAGTAGCAGACAGAGAAAAACAGCAACACACAGTAAAAAGAACATCAAATTGATGCTTACAACAGCTAACAAACATATTTAAGGAGGCTCTGTTAAAACTCTGACACTGGAGTTAAAAAGAGCCTAGAAATGGATGCCATCCTTAGAGTATGTTAGTGTGTTTGTTTCCTTAACCTATCTATGTAACTGGTAAGTAGAAATGAAAGCAAAGGGTACCCAGGGCTCATTGGGGCAGAAACAGAAGCAACCAGAAAATACAGAAAAGCCATGAGAATGAAAAGTATACTCTGCACCAGTTGGAGAAAAACAGGCTTGGAGACACTGAGCAGAGGGCAGGCATTAAGACTCAGCAGAACCAGCATCTCCAGCCTCCTGCCCAAGAAGACTGACTTCTCTTTGCCTCTAGCTGTGTTAGTGACCCGCTGTCAGTAACTTGTCTAGCGACTGACAATCATCCTTTAGGTCTTGGGTGCCATATGGGCTTGGCCGACTCTTCACTGGGATGCTGCAAATTTGCATGTGTGGTGATTTGAACAAGACATCTCCCATAGTCTTTGGTGTTTGAATGCTAAGTCCCAAGTTGACGGGTATAGAGGCTTAGAAAGTGTGGCCTTGCTGGAGGAAGTGCGTCACTGGGGGCAGACCTTGAGATTCCAAAAGACTGGTGCCATTTTGATTGCACTCATCTTGCTTTTTGTTTGTGGTTCAAGATATGAGCTCTTGGCTGTTGTTTCCACTACTGCCTCTGCTCTGCTGTCGTTGACTCTAACTCTCTAGACCATAAGCGCCCAAATAAACACTTCCTTCCATAAGTTGCCTTGGTCATGTTTTATCATAGCAGCAGAAAATTAATGAGTACAGTAGCTGGTAGCAGGAGTGAGGTGTTGCTGTGAACACCCTGACCATCTTGGGTTTTGGTGAAATATAGCAGACTTTGTAACTATGGACTAGAAAAGCAGATGGTCATGTAACAGGGGCTTAATGGGCCATTCTAGTGGGAGCTTGGAAGTTAGTCGTGCTGAGAGCAAGGTGTTCTATGGAAGCCTAGTGAACACCAAGAAGTGATCTCTGTGTCTCCTTTTGATCCCTCACCCTTAGTTCCTTGGTACAAACTGTTGATGGGAAAGAGAACCCATGGAAGAAGAAGATAGAATGGGAGGTGTGCTCAGTGTCCATGGGTGCTGCTGTTGTTTGAGGATCATATGAAGAAACTGGGAAGGAGAAAGTGACCTTGGTGCTATTTTGCCCTACCTAAGCCTGATGTGGACTGAAATAAGACAGGCCTGTGACTATACAATGGAGCCTTTGGTCTACCAGAGCCTTTGAGTCTACCAGAGAAGCTGGTCTGGAGGAATCTGTTTCCTTAGAGTTATTTTTACCTCTTTCCCATCCTAGCTTTGTAAGAGTTAACCTATCAGAGTCTCAGCCCTATATAATAGGGGTTTCTCACACTCCCATAACTAATCAGAATCTCAGCCTTCCCTAATGGAGGATTTTGTTGCACTTTGAATACTTCATTTGTCTCCAACAAACTACCTGTTGAGGCCATGTGCTATGTTAGGCGCTTCTTAGCAAACAGAAGTTGCCAAGGACACTATGGAGCCATGGGTCAGGACTCCACATTCACTTTGCCTCAGTAACAAGTCTTAGCCTCTATCCCTTATTCAGTCTCCAGGCTAAGCCAACCAACCAAAAAATAATCCACAATTCTTCAGATTTCCTACCTTGGTTTTGTACATGAAAGTTACCTAATTGCCACAGTATTTGGGGGGGTGGGGGGGAGGAAGGCTCTGCATGTGGCTGAGAAACTTTCTGTCCTGGGATCAATCACTATTAATCTGAAAGAGTTTTGTTTACCTGGGGGACACCGCAGTAGAGGCAAGGTAAGCCTTCCCCGAGGGAGAGTATGTGAACACTTAAAATCCTAGCAAGCCCCCAAAGATTTGGGGCAATAAAACAATCTCAGTGTTGCACTGAAGAACATATGAGCAAAGCAAAAGTAAATCAGCAAGGGAATTTCTTCTTGCAAAACTGGTGGGCCAGCATTCAAAGTCAGCTCGCGAACACACTCAGCCAAAATGGCCTCTGTCTTTTCTTCCTGAAGTCAGGGGGCAACTTGGTCTCATCCCACCGGTGGGAGTTCAACTTCCTAATCTGATGTGATTAGCGAATTGACGCAAAGGGGACGATGGAGGTTCAGGAAATATGGATTGTCTATGGGCCTGACGTGATCATACAGGTAGTACAGAGCAATAAAATGTAAAGTGGAATGCTGCTAGTCACACCAAATTAGACAAAAACAGCTTTAATGTTTTCTGATGTTTGGCCAGCAAGATAGCTTAGTGTCAAAAGGGCCGGTGCTGCCAAACCTAATGATACAAGTTAAATCCCTGGGTCTCTCAAGGTAGAAAAAGAAAACTGATTCCTGAAAAGTGTCCTCTGACCACACAACTGCCGTAACACTAAATCACACACACAATAAATGAATAAATGTAATTTTAATTTTTTTCAGGTACAAGACAACCCATAAGTTATTTTTCTCAGCAAGAAAAGCAAGAGGACTTACTATCCACAGCACCTTGACACCAACTAAAATGGAGACCCATGCCCAGAATATTTTGTTAAACTGTTGCCTTTGGGGGAATAGCCAAGATCAACACTAACTGCTCAGTACTTCTCTTTCTCTCTCTCCCTCTTTCCCCTCATTTACCTCCTCCTTACCTTTAGTGTATGTGTGCTGTGACTTGTACCCAGGGCCTTGTGAATGGCAAGCCCATGCACTACTGATAAGCTTTTCCAGCTGTTGGCAATTAAAAAAAATACAACATGCATTTATACTTACTCAAATTTAACTGATATATTTAAGGAATTAAGTCTTGGAAGACATCACTGAAAAGACTCAAGATGGATTCTGGAGCAATTCCATCCTTACTCTGATCTCCTTCCCCACTGCTTTATCTTAGAGCACATAGTGTTGTCTTACCACTTAGGAAAACTTGGCCTCCAAGTCACAAAGTCCCAATTTAAATGATAAGTGAAGTGAATGTAGGGACATAGTCAGAAGAGTCCAGAAACAGGGCTGACTCCAGGTGGGATTTGAGCCCAGGCTCTTCTAGTGTCTTCCTTCCATCCCTTAATCGATGCCTTCCTCCAGATTAGCCCTGACCCCAGGGTGACTGTGAGTGGCATGAATTGTCACCCCTTCCCAGAACCTGTGTCTGTGTCACCACCACACTGTCTTGAATCACAACGAAGTGTGCCTCTCTGTCACAGCACTCCACAGGCCACCAACCAGAACCCCTGAGCCTACATGCACCGGCTGAACTGAACACACCTGTGGGGTACACAGCGAACATCTGCTCCTCTTTTCCTCTGCTGGAACCTGAGGACTTCTGGGAAGCAGAAGTGGAGAAGTGGGGAAGTAGAGGCCACTGTGGGAAACATCCAATCTGTCACATCAGCTGTGGGAAGAAAGTCCAGAGCCAGATCTGTAGTCCCAGCTACTTGTAAGACATCTTTGTGTCCAGAAGTTTGAGAGCAGCCTGGGTCGTATAGCAAAACCACAAAAAAAGCAAACATTAGGAATTGTCTCTGAAATATTCGTCTTTAAACTTACAGACATTAAGAGGTTTGGTCCACTGATAAGCCTTTGTAGATAAAGGTAGCTGGTGGCTGGGAAGCCTGAGGACCTGAGTTCATGCCCCAGGAATCACATAGAGGAAGGAGAAATCTGACATTCAGAAGTAGTCCCCTGACCTCCACTGGTGTGCCAACTCACGTGTCTGTTTACATACACACAATAAATACATTTTTAAATAAAGTAAAAGTAAGAGCTGGGCCCGGTGGTCCACGCCTGTAATCCCAGCACTCTGGGAGGCAGAGTCAGGTGGATCTCTGTGAGCACCAATCCAGCCTGGCCTACAAAGTGAGTCCAAGGCAGCCAAGACTACCCAGAGAAACCCTGTCTAGAAACAAACAACAACAACAAACGAACGAACAAACAAAAACCCTAAGAGATTTGTCTCCACCTCTGTACATTATTTCAAAGTTGTAGCATGTCTTGTTGTTTTTTTTGTTTTTTGTTTTTTGTTTTCACCCAGGGAAGGAGGGTGTCCTGGTCAGAAATCCTACACGTAATCTCAAAGTGAAAGGGTGTTGCCTCTTATCTGTATCCAACCAGATTACTTTGTAACACAATGTATCAAGTGAGCAGAGCCCCCAGCCAAGAACCCTGGCTCCTAGTCCAGATGTAAAGCATCCCCACCCTGTTGCCGTGAAGCAATTAAAGGGCTTTGGGAAGTCTGTTCCTTGAGGAAGCTTTTCATTGTCACAGTCAGCTTAACTTAAAAAAAAAAAAAAACTTCATCAGTATGGGGGTATATATAAGTCACAGAACATTTATAAAGGTTAGAGGACAATTATGTCATCATCATCATCATTTTGTTTTTTGAGATAGGATTCCTCCGTGTAGCCTGTCCTGGAACTCACTATGTAGACCAGGCTGGCCTCAAACTCAGAGATCTGCCCGCCTCTGCCTCCCTAGTGCTGGGATTAAAGGTGTGTGCCACCACCATCTGGCCAGAATATAATTTTATGGGGTCAGTCCTCTCCATCCACCTTACTATGATGTGCTGGTTAGCTTTGTTGTTGTTGTTGACTTGTCACAAACCAGAGTTTCCTAGGAAAAGGGAACCTGAATGGATAAGTTGCCTCTACTAGACTTGTAGGAATTTCTTTGGAGCATTTTTCTTTATTAACGATCAGTGTGGGAGGACTTAGCCTCCTGTGGGTAGTCCTGCCTCTGGCCAGGTGGTCCTGGGTTGTATAGGAAAGTAAGATGAAGCTGTTATGCACTCAGGGAGACAGAGGCAGGCAGATCTATGAATTCAAGGCCATCCTGCCCTAAACAGTGAGCCCAGGACATCCAAGGCTGCACAGAGAAACCTTGTCTTGGGGTGGGGGATGAAAGGAAGAAAAAAAAAGAAAGAAAGAAAGTAAGTAAGCCAAGCGGGCCATGGAGAGTAAGCCAATAAATATTCCTCCATGGTCTCTCTGCTTTGGTTCCTGCCTTCAGGTTCCTGCCTTGGCTTCCCTCAATAATGGTCTGACTATAACCTGTAAGCTAAATTAAACTCTTTCTTCCACAAGTTCTTTCTGACTATGGTGTTTACCACTGCAACAGAGAAGCAAACTAAAACATCCAAGTTCCTGGCATTGAACTCAGATCACCAGGCGTCTGAGGCAAGTGCTTTAACCCATGGAGTTACTCACTCGCCCTATCGACAGCTTTGATCTACATATTTCAAATAGAAATCACAGTTTTGAACACTGACAAGTTGGCTGACCTTGTTTAAAACCCCAAATCTGCCAGGACCCTGGTGTCTTCATTACTAAGGCTTTCGGATGATATCGGATGATACCAGATTGCTGGAATGCCTTTGTCACACTGTGTTTTTCTGGGTAGGAACAGAGGACACAGAAGTAAATGAAACAGGTTTGTAGCTCTGCTTGATCCAGCAGGGAGCAAAGACCGGAAACATGTTCATTCAATCAGTTCAGTCAATGCAAAGTCCCCGTAGTGGGTTGTCTCGGGCAGTTACTGTTCTGCACACTGACCTCTCTGGTTGTTTCTTTCCGAAAGAGCTAGCACTGCGTTCTTTACTCTTGAGTCTTGAGCCTTTCCCTTTATAAAGGAAAGGCGCTCCCGGCTCCCTCCCGGCCATCCTTCTCTGGCTCATTAACTTCTGCATCTTTGGATTTCAGTTTCTGTGTCCTAAGCCACTCCTTTCCCTAGATTGGATAGAGTGTTCTTGTTTTTTAACTTTGAACTTTTGACTAGTAGAGGATGGCTCTGAATTCCCATGTCACTGTGTGCAGTTTACGCTGTACAAAGCTGAGACATTGTACTTGGTAGACAATCGAGCCCTCCATCAGAAGTCTTTAGGACATTGTTCTAGTCGTCCCGGAATTCCCCTTGACCCAGCATTTTTAGATAGCTGTTGTGGAGATGTGTAATTAGTCTTTCCCCATCCAGACCCTGTGCTCCTTGAGGGGCAAAGCTTTTCACACTGTTTCTATCTCTGGGCTTCGTGCCACATCCCAGGGTCTGTGCCCTCGCTATTCCTTCCACCTATGGCACATTCTTCCTGGGTAACTATTTGATCAATTCTCTTGCTTTCTCTAGCTCTCTGCTCATAGAGAAACTTAGCAATGACACCTTCACCTGTCACTAGCCACCTCCACCCTGAGCATCGAAGTTCTCCCATGTCTTCTCCATAGCACTAATTTTCAAATGTGTCTTTGTGTATTGCACCATGAAAAATGTAAGCTTTTCCATCAAGGGTTTTGGTAGAGACAGGAAGATTGCTGTAAACTTGAGGCCTGCCTGGTAATTTCCAAGCTCAAAACAAAACACACACAAAGTAAGAGAAGGGGGGAGGAGTTAAAAACCTAAGCTGGGCAGTGGTATCACACACCTTAATCCCAGCACTCGGGAGGCAGAGGCAGGTGGATCGCTATGAGTCTGAGGCCAGCCTGTTTTACAGAGCAAGTTTCAGGACAATCAGAATATGCAGAGAAACCTTGTCTTGAAAAATAACCAAATAATATAGACAGACAGACTGACTGACTGACAGCTAGATAAGGTGGCCTTTGCCCATCTAGGTAGTGACGATTTCCTAGTAGCCCAAATATTGCTTTTCACTTGTTAGGTATGCAAACCATATCAAATGAACAAAAGAATCAATCCATTTGTAATGTGTAGCCAATGATCTGGCTCACAGAGGGCAGCCCATATTTCAGAAGGAATGAGGAAATTGGGAGCTACTAAGCAAACATGGGGTGCTTGGCTTAATTTGAGAAGTCACATAAAAGGGCAGAAAGTATATGGAATAAAAGAATTTCATGCCTAATGTGGAAGCACACTCTCCCGGCACTTTGGAGACTGAGGTACATTTGCAAATTCAAGGCCAGCCTGGTTATCATAATGAGACACTCTCCAAAAGAAAAGTAAGGAAAAGGAAACAAACAAACCAACCCCCTCAAAACTC
>CM053761.1:46384154-46619813 GCA_028658305.1 Pachyuromys duprasi
CTGATTACCATCTGCCTAGACCAATGGCTTCAATATATCCTGTTGGTTTATGCTCCACGTCAGCAGTGTAGAGTTAGTTAGCATAGTATACACAAATATTTATACTGGCATCTTTAATGAACTTTCTTAAATGCATTCTACAGGAATTTGGGTTTGTTTGACAGGCTGAGGCTGAAGGATGACAGCTCAAGGCCAGGCTGGTCTACATAGTGATTCCTTTGACTTAAATGTCCTTACGTTTCCAGAAGAGTGAGGTAAAATGCTACTCTAGACTGTATCCTACTTTGTCTGTCTGTTTCTGTGCTAAAACATGGATCAAAAACAACCTGAGGTAGAAAGGATTTATTTGGCTTGCAGAATACAATCAATCATCAAGGAACACCAAGGCAGTATGACAAATGTTTTGTTTGTTTGTTTGTATCAAAGGTGGCTAGGTTCACCAAGAGCCAGTATTCCATAAACCTCCCTTATTTTGAAACTCTTGTGTACATGTCTATTTGCCCGAATCCTGAATAATCTGGAGATTTGACTCTCTAACACACACACACATGCATGACACTGATTATGAATTAGCCAATCATGTCAAATTATGAGGTTGAGCTCTCATGGTTAGGGTAAGACACAGTCACCTCCTACATTAGAATAAAAACTAAGTGACATTTCATCCCTAATGTATACTTGGTAGCCTGGTATGAGTCATGGACCACCCTTTTTGCAAAAAGCAATTGTCTTGCAGGTTTCCTTTTATTTTCTCTGTGTGTGTAAAACAACAATTTGGGGGCTGGTCCCAGATTTTAAATCCATCTAGAAGAGTGTTTGAACCCCTTCCTTTGAGGGAGACATGTTGACATCCACGGTCCTGTTGCAGCGGCCCCCAGAGTCTCAGGCAAATGACAATCTTTCAGATTGATAATGCTTCCAGGACAGAGAGATTCTCTGTGATGTGGGAAACAGCCTAGGAAAATCCCAGAGCCTTCAGGAACAGCTGTGCACAGACCAAATTAAGAAACATCATGGAGAACAGCAAAATTTTCCTACATGACTGGGACATTGCAGAGATCCAGAGCAACCTGGAGTTCAAAGATATTTTTCTTTAGGGATGAGGGGTTGAACTGTAAGAGTCTCTCAGTTTAGAAGCAAGAAACCTCCTCTTCAGGGATGGAGGCTTGAACTATAAAGGAACTTGGACTGGAATGGGAAATAATTAGGACAAACTGAGCTCCAAGAAAAATAAAGAAAAGAAATGGATTCCGTCTCATAGGGGAAAAACAACTTCCTGGACCAGCCGAGACAACTCGCCACCTCATTCAATATACCTCTCCTTGTGTCGAGTAAGGAGACATTGAACAATGTCAAAGAGACGTCCATGTGATTTCCCCTTTCTTTCCCTCTCCATCCAATTCCCCCAGAGAAGTTGAGAGTCTTTGGAGGAAGGAAGAACAGTTTCTTGGTTTGCTAGGTTCAACATTGCCTTAGACTGCGAGGTTCCTGGGTAGTTTTGTTTGTTTGTTTGTTTTTGGTTTTTGTTTGTTTTGTTTTTTCAAGACAGGGTTTCTTTTGTAGTCTTTTCTGGACTCCGCTTTGTAAACCACGCTGACCTCAAACTCAGAAATCTGCCTGCCTCTGCCTCCCTGAGTGGTGGAATCACACGCGTGGGCCACCACAGCTAGCTGATAGTTGCTTTTCTAATTATGTAGAAGCACCACACAAGATTACTGAGTTTTTCAACCAGATTTAATTATTTTAACAGGTTGGTTTCTCAGAGACTTAATTTCCTGCTACTGCTGAGAATCACAGATCTGTCTGGTTTTGGCCCACATTTTGCTTGGGGGGGAATGTGGTGGCAAGGTCACATTCTTCTTTCTCCATGTGCTCCCCAAACAACAGCGCCACCTGTAGGCATTAGGCATACCTCTCCGATTCCTTCCACTTCTTTCCTAGCAAGAGTCTGTACCTATGAGCCAAAAGATAAAAAAGCAATATCCTCTTGGTATTCACAGTTACAATTTGTGCCTTACCACAGGCCATGACGGAGAATGGGTTATTTTTTTTTCATGAATCTGAACCCAGCATAAACATCTTGACTCGTGCCCTCATCAAGATTGAGGCTACCATTGGGCACAGTGGCACAAGCATTTAATCCCAGCGCTTGGGAGGCAGAGGCAGGCAGATCTCGTGATTTTGAGAGTTCCAGGAAAGTCGGGGGCTATATGGAGAGACCATGCCTTAAAAAATATGTGGCAATCATATAACTTACCTGCCATCTTTACTAATATCATCAAGAAAGTACGGGCCGTGTGACTTCATTGCCATCTTGGCTCATGTACCCCCCAAACTTCCCAGTACTACTAATCAGAGGGTCACGGAACTCCTAAAATTTCCGGTACCACAGACATTCAGTCCCACTTCCCAATCCTTTTCTCTTCTTGGATGTCTGATGGGATATTAGAAATGGGAGACCCAGAGGAGTCTTTAACATGGGCTGTATTGCTGAGTGATAAGATTGGTGGCTTTTTAATATCAAACTAAGGCAGTAATACCAAACCTCCATGGCAGTTTTGAGTTCTTGATTCTGACCCTTGTTTGGCCTGATATCGTCATGGTGCCTCCAACACTGGCCAGCTACCAATGGGAGCTGACACTTTGAGATGGTTAGATCTGGGAGGCTCAGCGGGAATCTACAACAGCAAGCTTGGGAAAACACACATCTACAGGATTGCCGGGTGCTAGGACAGATGCTGCTAGTGGTCAGCTGCAACAGCCAGAAGGAAAAAGGGACCAGCCTGCTTGGGTGGGAGGAGGAAAATGCAACCTCTCCACTGACTTCATGTCTGATCTTTCGGCTCAGCATCTCTGTGACTGCTTTTTCTAACTCAGATAGAATCTACTCTCCCTTCTCAAGGCTCCTTTGCTCCATGCTTATCTGCTTTCATTTCTGCCCCACTGAGCAGTGGGTACTCTTGCTTTTGTTTTGAATTTCTAGTTACAATGCCAGAAACAGTCTAAGAAAAAAGAACAAACTGATGTGTCTTTCCAGTTTCTCTTAGATGTTGTTTTCTGTGTTTTATATTCTTTAGCTTACAGGTAAGAAATAAAAAAGAAATGAAGTAAAAGACTGTTACAGTTCATAGGAATTTCTGCTTAACAACCACCACAACAACATATTCTCACAGCAGTAGTTCCAGTGTCTTAGTTCTACTTCCTTGGCCAATGTTGCAAACGTTGATTTGATGATGTTTTACTGTGTGTTGCTGTTTTTTTCTGTCTGCTACTTCCACTCACTCAAAGCCAGAAGCATGCATGTGGCAGATCATTCTGTGGACTGTACGTACCACAAAAACTTTATGTATTTAGATCTAGTTATTTCATGCGGATGTACTGTTGTGCACCGTGTGTGTGGTGCCTGTGGAAGACGGATGAGCTTGTCAGGCCCACTGGAGCTAAAGTTATAGACGGTTATGAGCCACAGTGTGGGTGCTGGGACTCTGCAAGTGTAACAAGGGATCTTAACTGCTGAGCCAGGAACTTACAAGACCCCATTCTTTAACAGTATATATAGGTAATATTAGCTTATTATAATGTTACACACACACATTATATATATATAGCTCAGGTTCAGCTTTCATTTATTGAGGTGGTTGTTCACAGCCCTATCTTTTAAGCCAAACAATGCCTATTTTAAGAAGAACAGTTGAGCCTGCTTATAAAAAAAGATCATTAGAAGCTGTGTGTGGTGTCACACGCCTTTAATCCTAGCACTCAGGAGGCAGAGGAAGGTGGATCTCTATGACTTCAAGGCCAACTTGATCTATTAAGTGACTTCCCGGACAGCCAGGGCTACACAGAAAAATCCTAGAAAAAGAAAGAAAGAAGGAAGGAAGGAAAAGAAAAAAAGAAGATAAAAGAAAGATCATCAGAGATAAGCTTCTTGATGTTTCCTTTTTGTAGAAAGGGGGGTGTTCTGGGTAACTGAGTATCTAGGCAGTCCTTTTAGACAACTGTATGTGATTCTGCCCCAATTTCATGTGGTATTGGGATCATGGGAGAGGGGCTAGAGTATATAGAATGGGGAAGATTAGGGAGAGGGGGTTTCATACACACATCTTTGGGAAAGCCACCACCTATACTGAGTAAAAGATTTTCCAATTGTGATTGCTCTCAGTCATCCATATTCTTTTCACCCCTCACCCATTAGTGAACTCAAGAAACTTATTGGTTCTTCAAGGTGAACTTAGATAAAATCAAACTTTGATCTGTTGTTAGGACTTTAAAAAGAGAAAAATTGCCCTAGTGATCCACGCTTCTATTCTCCCAGGAAAAAAAAATTCTTATGGTATTAAGAAAGAAAACCAGGAGGTAGAATTAGACATTAGAATGATGTAACAGGGACTGGAGAGATGGCTCTGTGGTTAAGAGCACTGTCTACTCTTCAAGAGGTCCTGAGTTCAATACCCAGCAACCATATCGTGGCTTACAACCATCTATACTATGCTCTGATGCCCTCTTCTGGCATGCAGGTGTACATACAAATAAATAAATCTAAAAATGATGTAATAAAGGAAATGTTTTTAGTAAAGTAGGACCTGTGTATGAAGATTAAGATAGCTGGATCTTATTCCAGAATGGAAAAGAATGCTGGAAATAAAGTCCTGATTAGGTTACATAAGGTATTCAAAAGACTCTATGATATTAACATTTCTAAGGTCAAAGTTTACTTTTATTAATAGAATTACTGGTCTGTTCTTCATAACAATTACAAGGAGTGTCTTAAAGAATAAAAATGTATGCCAAATCAAAGTTTATTTTAACATATGTAGGCTTTTTTTTTTTTGCCTCAGCTTTATCTAAATATTATGTAGTCATTAGAAGTACCTGACTGAGGCCGGGCACAGTGGCGCACACCTGTAATTCCAGCACTCAGGGAGACAGAAGCAGGAGAATCTCTGTGAGTTGGAGGCCAGCCTGGTCTACAAATCGAGTCCAGGACAGCCAGGGCTACACAGAGAAACCCTGTCTAAAAGAAAACAAACAAACAAAAAGAGGAAGGCAGATCTCTGAGTTGTAAGCCAGCCTGGTCTACAGAGTGAGTTCCAGGACATTCAGGGATATACAGAGAAACCCTGTCTTGAAAAAGAAAAGTACTAGACTGTTTGGTATCTCTGGTAGTTCAATAACTATACCTGGAGGCCTATATTGATCTTCTCAGAGGGATTAAAAAGAGACAATATTTTGCTTCTTCTCCATTGTCAACTAGGTCCCAGAGGACTGTAGGTAGCTCTTGAAATGCCCTGTAACAATGGGGAGTCACCTGTTCTTTTGCCTAGGGAGGCCATGGAGACCCACCTGGTAAAGTTTAGCCAGTGTCCAGTCTACAAAGAGGAGGGCCAATGCAGAAGAAAATTTTCTTCAGCGCTTCCAAACAAAGGCATGGTTGAGCAAAGCTTTGACCTTGCATAGAAAAAAAAAAAAAAACTGGGAAAAGGAAGGCTAGTGGAACCGGATGTTCTTCTCAAGTCCAAGTGACCGCCAGGGACCAGACCCTCGAGTGGCCTTGACAACATGAAAGAAAAAATGATTCATTTTGGCCAACTGCATGGCCTTAAGTGCCCAACATTGAAATATCACAAAAGGCTAAAATGATTGGTTCATTTCTTTAACCACCCAAGGGATTGCATTCCCTAAACATTAGACTTAAATCCATATGAGATGTTACTTTGACAACTATTTTTCACAAAGGACTTTCTTCTTCAGAAGACAGATGATTTCATATTTCACTGCAACCTTGACCTACAAGCCAAGAGACAAACCCACTATCATTTTAACCAGAAATATTAAATGATTGCATTTCTTTTCAACCCATCTCTAAAGCCATCTGGGAGAGACCTCAAGCTGATTCCAGCTACTCCAACATGACCAGAGGGCCTGAGAGTGGATTCTGGGTTCAGCATGCTGTAGACCAGCCTTAGAGGCCAATGAAAACTGAGGAGGATGGATGCCCTTGGGAGCCCATCAAGAGATTCTAAGGGTCTTTGATTTGGAGATTAAAAAACGTATCCTCTGTTCTTTCTCTGCTTCTCTGCCTGGGACTTGTAATGCTAATTGCTCTTGCCTTTACTTCCCCTTCTCATCTCCTCCAGGCTCTAGTGAAGAACTTTCCTTCCTCCCTATAGCTAACCATTACAGAAGTGGAACTGTTGTTGTAAATTAAATGTTGTCGGGCTAAATATTTCTTTTATCATTAACCCTATAATTATTGTGGCAGTATTATTTAACCTACAACCCCAATTATTAAGACAAAGACACCTGTTAGATTTTATAATTGCCTAATTTACCTTGGGCTGGGCACATAATTCCATCTAGGCTATCACAATAACCTCACCATCCACCTTCTAGTTCAACCAATGCCATCACCTCAACCATCCTTATCAGGGCTACCTTTCATCCATAATCTTATAAATACTTGCTTATATTTTTTCCTTTTGGTGTTTGCTCCATCCATGCCCTCCTCGGAGTCCTTCCTCCTGGCCCATATGGTTCTTTCTCCATGCTAAGCCATCATGGAGTCTTCCTTCTTACTCTCTTCCCATCTGTTTTCTGTGATTCTCCTGAACCAAAGCCCTGGAACCTTAGCCATGCCTACCCCATTCTGTCCTGCCTGCTTTAGGCTTTTTAATCAACCAGTCAGGAATAATTGTCTTAGGCAGGTTTACACAACAAGAATAGGGCAGTAACCAGATCATGAAGGCCAACAATTAACATCAAAATACAAACATCAGACCAACCTCCAACACGGAACCATGGGTGCACTTTTGGGATCCTTTAGATAGAACCAACTCAGAGCTACCTTGGCTGCCACATCTGACACCCCCATTCAATTGGAATAATCCAGGTCAATCATAACCCCAGTTCCATAGTGCAGTTAGCGTCACTTCTTTGAGGAGGTGATGATGAAAAGAGGAGGCAAAAAATTGGTGAGGTAGTTAAAGGTAAAAACCCCAGAAATAAAAGAAAAATAAAAGATGGAAATGCCCTTGGGCCTCTTGGTAGCTTCATCCTTCCCAAAGTCTGGGGATGCCAAAAGTGTTTTGGAGGCTCTGATTTCTGATCTGATTTGCAAATGATTCTACCTTCTTCTCAGACATTCATTCTTGGGAATGTTAGAGTAGCAGTAAAGGCCTGTTAAGAGAAATCTTAGGGTCAAGAAGAGATGGAGGGTTTGGATGGAGACCTAGTATCCCAGTGGAGACAGGTCAGTCTCCTGGCCAATGGCCTTTCCCCAGGAAGGTGGGCTCACCTTAAGCTATGTTAATCAGATAGGAGAAAGAGCTAATTCCTGTGCTAGGAGCCTTGTCCAGAGCCACATCAAGACTGTTCTCACCAAACAATCTCCAGTCGTTTAGCATAATAGTGTAACATTCTTAGAGAGTTCAGAAAGTCAGCATACACTGGTTGACCTTGAAGAAAAAAATAAAAATGCATAATAAAGAGGAGAATTATGAGAAATGTGTTTTTTTCTGATCAAAGGTGGCTAGCTCGCCAATGACCAATATTCCATAAACTTCTGCTATCTTGAAACTTACGTTTATGTTCTTCCTTACCCAAGCTCTGTACACTCCTAAGACTTGACTGTCTAGACACTGTCACCTCCTGCGTTAGAATAAATTCTAAGTGAAGTTCTTACCCAGGAATGTGCTTGTTAGCCTGGTTTGGATCACGGCACACTCCTTTGGGAAAAAAAAATAGGTTTGTGTGACACTGAGAATATTCTTTTCAAACAGAAGGAATTCAACCTGGAGGCAGGAACTGAAGCGGGATGATGGCTTGCTTTCTGTGGTTTGCTCAGCTTCCTTTCCTAGATAGTCCAGGCCTACTCGCTAGTGATGGCCCCTCCCAAGGGGGCTGGGTCCTCCTACATCAATTAGCAATTAAGAAAATGCCCCAAAGCCATGCTGGCAGGCCAGCCTAGTGGAGAAAATTTCTCAATTGATGTTTCTCTCTTCCCAGTTCAGACTGTTACTATGATTATCATTTTTTATAACTTAAAAACTTTAGAAAGAAACAAGTTTGGGAGAAGCAGAAGAATCATTCTCATTTATGGTTTTGTTCTTCCTTATAGTATAAAAGGCTATATGAAAGCCAGACCTGAATTTGGAGAGGGTATTCTTACAGCTTACTTCTCAGTCAATTCTGGTCTGTTTTAGTAAGAGTTCATAGTTGGTAGCTGGGCGTGGTAACACACGCTTTTAATCCTAGCACTCAGGAGACAGAGGCAGGCAGATCTCTGAGTTTGTGGCTAGCCTGGTCTACAAAGCAAATTCCAGAACAGCCAGGCCTACACAGAGAAACCCTGTCTCAAAAACACAGAAACCAATCAAAACACCAAAACCACAAAAGCAAAACAAAATAGAAATAAAAGAGTTCATGGCTGGCAGTAAGAGTCCTGACAGAAGACCTGGGTTTGATTCTCAGCACCCACACTATTATCTCACAACTCTTTGTAACTACAGTTCTAGGGGCTCCAATTCCCTCTTCTATCCTCTGGGTATACAGGAATGTATATGTATGTATAGTGTATATAAATGTGTACATAGACACATTAAAAATTTTAAATTGAGGAGACTGAGCCCTGTGATATTGAGCTTTTAACCCAGTAGCCAGGATGCAGCATCAGGTAGAACTCTGAGTTTGAGATTAGTTTGGTCTATACAGAGAATTCCTGGCTAGCCAGGGATATATAGTAACATTGACATCCAGTCAAAAAAAAAAAAAAAAAAAGGGTTGTCAATATGTCAACAGTGTAAGAATGTTTTGTACATCACCTGCAGTGCATTCAGCCCTCGGATCCCCCCTTTCTGCAGGAGTGTTTGCAAATCTCTTTTCCATTTCTGCAAAGTACTCCATCTTCCAATGGCTCTCAGGCACACCACTGTGTTCCTTCAGCCAGATAGGATGAGGTGGGAGGACTGAATTAACCTACATACACTGTTTGGTAGATTCAAGAGACCCTTCCACCAAGGCTAATATGGCTGCATCTCTCATCTCATCCCAAAGTGTTCTGAGCACATTGTCTTTGGGTTTTATCCCTGGATTAATACCTGAGCAAGTTTGTTCAATTCCTACCTTCACTTTGCTTAGTGGTTAAGTTGAGGCCATTTCTTGTAATTTCCAAAAATGCACATAACTGTCCTAATATACACACTAAGTTTTAAAGTCACGTATTTGTAACATCATTCTTTTTTTTTGTATTTTAAAAATTTTTTTAATTAAATTTTTATTATTTTTTATATTAATTACAGTTTATTTACTTTGTATCCCAGCTGTAGCCCCTCCCTCATTCCCTCCCAATCCCACTGTCCCTTCCTCATCTCCTTCCTGCCCCTCTCTAAATCCACTGATGGGGGAGGTCCTCCTCCCCTTCCATCTGACCCTAGCTTATCAGGTCTCTTCAGGACTGGCTAACAATGTCCTCCTCTGTGGCCTAGCAAGGCTGCTCCTCCCTAAGGGGGTTAGGGGAGGGAGGTCAAAGGGCCAGCCATTGAGTTCATTTCAGAGACAGTCCCTGTTCCCCTAACTAGAGAAACCACTTGGATACTGAGCTGTGATGGGCTACATCCAGGCAGGGGTTCTAGGTTATATCCATTCATGGTCCTTGTTTGGAGTAACAGTTTCAGAAAAGACCCCTGGGCCCGGATATATTTGGTCCTTGTGGAGTTCCTGTCCTCTCCAGGTCATACTAATTCCCCCTTCTTTCATATGATTCCCTGAACTCGGCTGAAGGTTTGGTTAGGAGTCTTAATATCTGCTTTGATACACTGCTAGGTAGAGTCTTTCAGAGGCCCTCTGTGGTAGGCGCCTGTTCTATTACTTGTTTTCTCCTACATCCCATGTCCATCCCATTTGTCTTTCTAAGTGAAGATTGATCATCTTACCCCGGGTCCTCTTTCTTGTATATCTTCTTTAGGTGTACAGATTTTAGTATGTGTATCCTATCTTATAGGTCTAGTATCCACTTATAAGTGAGTGTCTTTCTGCTTCTGGGATACCTCACTCAGGATGATTGTAGCATCATCCTTTGCAGAAGAATGTATTGCCAAATTCCTGGTACAAGTTAGAAACATTAGGACAGCAGAGCTTTTGCTTTACAGATGTTCAAGAAGAATGTATTTTATAATGTGGCAGCTAAAAGCCCTTCTTGGAAAACAATCTTTATATTGGTTTCAACCATCAAGCGTAAATTGTCTTTCTTTTTTATTATATGATTTAAAGTCCTACTTTGGCCACTCATTCATATATACATTCAACAGAGGCACCTACTTCTGCCAGCTAGTTCTGTGTCACCTGGACACAAGCTAGAGAGCCATTTTGGAAGAGTGAACTTCAATGAAAAAAATGCCCCCATAGTTACCAAGCGTGTGGTGTGTTTTCTTGATGGGTGGTTGATGTGGGAGGGTCCAGCTCACTGTGAGTAGCAACACTCCTGGGCTGCTGGGCTAGGGTGGTATATGAAAGCAGGTTGAGCAAGCCAGGAGGAAAAAGCCACTAAGCAGCACCCCTGTATGGCTTCTGCATCAGCTCTTGCCTCCAAGTTCCTGCCCTGTTTGTGTTATTGCCCTGACTTCCCTCAGGACTGGAGTGTGAGCTGAGGGTTATAAGGTGAAGTAAACCGTTTCCTCCTCTTGTTGCTTTCGCTCATGGTATTTTATCACAACAACAGAAACCCTAATAAAGACAGAAATTTGTGCCAGATCATGGGGTATTACTGTGACAGACCTGACCATGAGTTTTGGGAATGATTACGGTAGCATGTGAACCTTGGCTTGGAAAAGCCATTGAGTGTTCAGAGTTCAGTGGGCCGTTCTGTGGGAGCTCGGAAGATAAGAACGCTGGGAGCAGTGCAGACAATGGAGGCTTGGCTTGTGAAGTTTCAGAGGGAATTAAAGGCTCTATCAGGGCCTTTTATGTGCAATCTTGAATAAAGAATCTGTCGGTTCTGGTCAGCTGGAGCTGAAGAGTTGGAAGAGACAAAGCAAAACCTTTGCTGTGCAGGAACCATCGCGAAACATTTCCTCAGGGTCAGCCCACAGAAGCTGTGGTCCAGGTGTGGCAGGGGCTGCACCTCACGCTGGCAGCTGAACTTGGTATTGGTGAAGAGTCTCCCAGGGTTTACTGGTTTTGAATGCATAAGGGAGTCATGGAGAGCAGCCGAGGCTTCGCACCATAAGAGGCCAGGCCAGGCCATCGGTAAAGGGACAACAGCAATAGCTGTAAGAGCCCAAGGACTGGAGGCATCATTGGCACCATACTGTAAGATCAGAGCCTCTAAAGAGAGCCCTGGAGAGGTTATGGGTGACCTTGCAGAGCAGTTTCGGTAGAGACGCTTGCATTGTCGAGATGATGATGATGCCGTGGCACAACCACCCAGAACTCCATAGGTATGGCGTCAAGCAGGACTGATCCCAGGAGACACACTGTGTGTGTGATGAATGCAGAGCCACAGAGGCATGGCTGGTCAGGGCCCTTTGGAGGCCAGAGGATTGTTGAGCAGGTGCCAGAAGTCAAACATGGAGTTATTTATGCTGTTGGAATTTGGTTTTGTTTTGTTCAGATTTGTTCAGCTTGTAACTGTGCCCTGGTTCTTCCTTCTTGGAGTAAGAAAGCATCTAAGCCATTTTGATCTAAGCCCAGGGTTGAGGGACCTTGAAGAGACTTCAGATATTTTAGAGAGGCTACGAATACTTCAAAATATGAACTTTGAAAGAGACTTTGAATGTTTTAAAGCATCTCAACTTTGAATTCTTTGTTCTCCCCTCTCCTCTTCCCCCAGGACAGGGTTTCTCTGTAACAGAGCCCTGGCTGTCCTAGCCTCCCTCTGTAGATCATGCTGGCTTCGAACTCATTGAGATCCAGTTGCCTCTGCTTCTGGAGTGCTAGGATTGAAGACTAGCACCACCACTGCCGCCTCTAAATCTCAACTTTTAAAGTGTCTTAATTTGTAAAGACTGTGGGACTTTTTCATTTTGTACTGTTTTCCATTGTGCTATTAATATTGAGATCTTGAGGATGAACGAGAGGAAAGCTTAAACGAGTTTAACATTAATGTGTTTCTGAGTCAAGTTGAGAAGGGGGTCAATCATGCTGGCTAGTTTTATGTCAACCATACACACACTAGTTTCATTTTGGAAGCCAAAACTTAAATTAAAAAAAAAAAAAAAAAGCTCCTACAAGGCTGTCTTGTAGACAAGCCTTTGGTACATTTTCCTGATTGATGAATGGGCTGTCTAGTTAGGGTTTCTATTGCTGTAAAAAGACAACATGACCATGGCAACTCTTATAAAGAAAAACATTTAGTTTGGAGCTGGCTTACAGTTTCAGAGGGTTTAGTCCACTATTGTCACGGCAGGAAACATGGTGGCATGTAGGCGGACATAGTGCCAGAGAAGGAATTGATCCACAGGCTGTGGACTATAGGCCACACTGGCCATAACTTAAGCATGTAAGACCATACAGATAAGGACTTGAATGCTACAGTTTGGATTTGGCATCTGGAAACAAATCTAAACACACGTTGTAAGGGCAAATCTCAGTTGAGGAATTGCTTCCAACAGTTTGGTGGAGAAGTATGTCGGTGAAACATGATCTTGATTGTTGACTGATATGGGAGGGGCTGGGAAGGCCCAGGCCATTTCAAGTACCTCCTTTTCTAGTGGACCTGGGTAATTTGTGTATGTTTGTATGTATGTCCGATGTGGTTTGTCAAAGTGGGCACAGCTGTATTTCCAGGACTTGAGAGGCAGAGGCAAGCACCATCGGGAGTTCTAGGCAATCCTTGGTTAATATAAAAAGCCCAAGGCTGGCTTTGGGTACATGAGACTATGTTTCAAAACAAAACAAAACAAAACCTTCTGAACAAAAACAGCCTCCGGCCCCCTCCCCCGCCCCCATTTGTGGTGGTACACAGCTTTAATCCCTGCACATGTGAGGCAGAGGCTGGTGGAATTCCGGAAGTTTGAGGCCAGCCTGGTTTCTACAGTAAGTTTCAGGCTAGCCAGAGCTAAATAGTAAGACTCTGTTGGGGGAGGAGGGGACCTGAACCACCCGAACAAAACAGAAGGAGGGAACTGGTCTAAATTCCAAGTCCTCTCCATTCTCAGTTGTCCTCAGAGAAGTTGTAGCCACCTGTCTGATTGTGTGGAACCCTTGGAATGTTCCAGGTGAGGGTAAGAGTGAGGTCCTTGAAGTGAGGGACACTAGCCACTAGCTCTATGTGGGTAAGGGTACTTTTGACAAACAGACCTTACTAGAAAGTGAAGAGACAAGAAGAAGCACAAAGTCAAGAGTGAATGTGAAATGCATGTCAGCAGCATATTTAAAAATGCACTTTTTTTTTTTCAGAGAGGATTCATTTGACATATACCTGCAGACTCATGAGGTACTAGGTATCAAGTACTCTTGGCCTGGAGTATGTCTGAGTTCCTTGCCTTCCTTAAGTGCATACTCCAGAGAAGCAGGTCACCTGTTTACTCTCCCAAAGAAACAGTGACAAAAACAAAACATAGGCATTAAGATGCTAAATCTGTGGCCTTTAGTATTGTATAGCAGCACCCCTTAAGAGAATCCTTAAAAGTCCAAATGATGTACAGGCCAAGTGGAGCCTTCCATGATCCCAGAACTCAGAAGTTAGAGGAAGGAAGAATGAGAATTTGAGGCCTTCTTGGACTGAAGAATGAGTTAAACCTGAGTCTCAAAAACAGAAAAATAGGTGTTCAATGCATCATATTCCAGGCAAAAGATAGTTATGAATATGGCCCAACACACACACACACACACACACAGAGTGCTATTTCTTCATTTGTAATAATTTGATTTTAGAGGAAAGAATTAACTTTACAGTTAAGACATTGGATTTGTCAAGAGCCGTTAAAATGTTAGAAAAACGTAAAGACATGGGACTTTTAAACTGTATTTAATATTGTGATAATACTATTATGACATCTTGGGGATGAAGACAGAGAAGGTTATGGTTTATGTTTGTGTGTCAGGTTGACTAGGGGTTGCGTTAGTTTTTGCCAACTTGAGAAAAACCTAGACATATCTGGGAAAAGGGAATCTCAACAGAGGAATTGGTGAATGGGCATATCTGTAGGTCATTTTCTTGATTGGTGATCAATGTTGGAGGACCCAGGCCACTGTGGGGGGCATCGATGCCATCCTTGGGGAGGTGGGCCAAGAGCGTATCAGAAAAGGTAGCTGAGCCACCCAGGGGAAGCAAGGCAGTAATAAGCTCCTCCATGGTCTCTGTTTCAGTTTCGGCTTTCTTCCCTTGATGATAGGCTGTGAGCTGTTAGTTTAAATAGACCCTTTCCAACCAAGTCTGTTTTGGTTAGTGCTTAGTGTTTTATCGTGGCAACAAAAGCAAATGAGAACATCCCATAGATTCTGGTGGTTAGATCAGAGTTAGGGTTCGGGAGTTAGGTCTGAAGCGACTGCTCCTTTGATTTCAGTGTTGAAAGAGTTAAAACAACAACAAAACTAAAATCAACAAAACAAAACAGTCCCATACACCGATATCACCACTTTGAAAAACAAAACAAAGAACCAAAACAAACAAACAAACAAACAAACAAACAAACAGAGGCTGGGCATGAAATTCCTCTCACCTTTCCAAATACTCAGGGGCAAGACTCTTTAACAAAAGCTGTTATGGAGTCCAGGCTGTCCTGTCTTAGAATTTGGCTTGAATTCTTGATCCCCATGCATCAGATCAGCCTCACAAGTGACAGGATTATAAACGTGAAACACCCGACTCTTAGTTTTATTAACGTAGAATAGCGCTCTAGAAACAAGGCTTTTAAAGAGCTTAAATATATGCTGATCTTTTCAAAGTTCTAGAGAGATGGATTATCTCCACCCTCGAACGCCCCCCACCGCCGTTATCACTGTGAAGTTTTAAATGCCACCGTACAATTGTTTGCTTTGCAAGTTTCCAGTGTCTAAGTATATTTCTAACAACTGTGGGGGGTTTGCTGT
Organism: Pachyuromys duprasi; assembly: GCA_028658305.1. Taxonomy (NCBI): domain Eukaryota; kingdom Metazoa; phylum Chordata; class Mammalia; order Rodentia; family Muridae; genus Pachyuromys; species Pachyuromys duprasi. Next base: position 46,399,182 of record CM053761.1, read on the forward strand.
ATTCCTCCGGCCTTGGCAAGAGAGAGCTCTGAGGGGTCAGTTTACTGAACGTTACACTGGAGATGCCTGCGGAATCTGAATTTCTGTGACCAAAGAGGAACTCGTTGGAAATCACTAAAGTAAAAAGAACTGCCAGGGCCACTACAGCGTGGGCTTCTTGCTGCTGGAGACTGTTCTTTCGGTCCCAACCTCAGCAGCGCCCAGATCACTGCTCCCCGCCTCTGGGCGGCAAATTCCTAGGTAGCCGGCGCGCCCACGCGGGTGCAGGACCCGCACCCTGAGGTGATCTTTACTCCCCAAGGCAGGTTTCCTTAGGTTCCTCGGCTTTTCCTTAAGCCGAAGAGGCTGGCCGCCGCCGCTTTGCTGGAAGGACAATGAGAGGGTAACGGGAGGTCTTAGGCTGAAGGCCAGGCTAGCCTCTGGCTTTTCTAGTTCGCCGGCAGTTTTCTCTTAATCCTAAAGAGTCGGCCTCCAAGTTTAACGGTGGGAGCGCGTGTGACGGTCAAGGACTGGAATGCAGAAGAGGGTGTGTGGGACTTGCTGCTCCTTTGGGTCCCCGAGACAAGAGCCAGGCTCCGCGCGTGGACTTGAATCCCGGGGCAGGGGGCAGGCGCGGGAATGTGGAGGGAGGCAGCGGGGCCGGGAGAGCGACGGCGTGGCCAGGCACCCTCGGAAGGCGAGGGGGGAACTCGGCTGGCACGCAGGCAGGCAGGCAGGAGTGTGAGCCCCGCACCGAACTGGTCTCCCAGCCCCCACCTGTTTGAAACGATTTGCGAACACCGAAGCCGGATTTTCTGGGTTCCAAAAGTTACCGAGAGCTGGAGCGGGGCACGCGCACGTGCTCCCCGAAAAGGCTCTGGCTGGGCCGGCGCCACCGGAGGAGGAGGAATTCTAGGGGTGCAGGGAGAGGAGCAAGTTGGCGTCCGCGGAAGGTCGGCCCTAGGACCCCGCGGGAGGCCCGCTGGAATCTCTCCCTTCCAGGAGGAGGGGCGGGGCGGGCCTGCCCGCGGGCGGCCGCCGGGCGCATGCGCGCGCGTCTCCCCAGCCGCCGGCCGCTGCGCTCCGCGGCGCGGAGTAGAATGAACTGTAACAAAACAAGCAGAGCCTTTGTATCTGCTTAAAGGGGCCGCGGCCACTTCCCTCGCGTCCCCTCACCCCCGCCCCGCGCCGCCGCGTCTCCAGGGCTCCCGGCAACTAGCTTGGAAAGGGCTTCCCTCGCGCTGAGGAGCGGCCGGCCGGCGCGGCGCGTGTGGAGGAGAGAGCCGCGGAGCGGAGAGCGGGCCCGGGCGGCGCCGGAGTGGACTCTGGTCCCGGGAGCGAGGTCGGCGCCGGAACGCGGACCCGGAGGCACCGGAATGCAAACAAAGCTCCCGGGCGCCCGTGCAGGGCTCTCGGCGGAGCCCGGAAAGTTTGTTCTATGATGGCTTGAGAGCGCGAGTGAGTCGGGCGAGGTGGCTCGGGTGGCTCGCTCCCGCGCTCCGAGGGATGCTTCTCCCGTGAGCCCGCCGCGCCGGGGGCTCGCGCCGTGGGGGCACCTGTCTCTTCGTTTCGGCAGTTCATTATTTTATTCTTTAAATTTTATCTTCCTTGGAAGAGGGGGGCTGTTCACTCATCATGTCGAAAGTGATCCAGAAGAAGAACCACTGGACTGGCCGCGTTCACGAGTGCACCGTGAAGCGGGGACCCCAGGGCGAGCTGGGGGTGACGGTGCTGGGGGGCGCGGAGCACGGGGAGTTTCCGTACGTGGGGGCGGTGGCGGCGGCCGACGCGGCGGGGCTTCCCGGCGGTGGCGAGGGCCCGAGGCTGGCCGAAGGTGAGCTGCTGCTGGAGGTGCAGGGGGTCCGGGTGTCCGGCTTGCCCCGCTATGACGTGCTGGGGGTCATCGACGGCTGCCGGGAGGCCGTCACCTTCAGAGCCGTCAGACAAGGTAAGACGGGGCGTGCCTTTTTACTTGGGGGTTGGGGGCGCACCCAGGAAAAGAGGGGCGGTCTGAGGGGGGCGCCGTTTGCTCCGAGTGCGGCGAGCCAAAGTTGAGGCCCGGGCCAGAGGCGCGCAAAGTTGTCAGGTTGTGGGCTGCGCGCCCACCTGCCCGGCGGGCAGGGGCCGGGGTTGCGCTGGGAACCGGGCGGGATGCTTCCCAGGCCTGGTTTGCCAACTTCTCATCGCAGCTACCTAGTGCTGCGCAGCCTTCCGGCACCTCTCCAGGCAGCTGGGGTACTGAGGCGGGCAAAGGTGGAAGCTTTCCCCAGCCCCTTATGGAGCTGGTGGCGTCTCTGGCCGCTGCTGATGTTCCCAGAACTGGAGAGTGGGGTCGTGGAAGGGGAGGGTCTGCTTATGGTTGGTTGGCCCTCTTCCATCACGAAATTGCTGCAACCCCTCCAGGTGGTCTAGGTTATGACCCCCTGGATTCCTTAATCCAGCCGCCTGCAGAGCCTGCATTCACCCCACAGCAGGGTGACGTCTGTGTCTCCTCCTTGTGGAGACATATGGTGGGGGAAGGGGTGTTTAGTTCTTGGCGCGAATCTAGTCCAAGTTTACCCAGCCGCCTCCTCCTCCTGCGTCTGCTCTGTGGTCCGTATTGATGATGGTTGTTGATAGTTTCAATTCATTGTTAGCGTGTTATGTGAGAGGCTCTCTGTAAAGTGACTGAATTGCATTATCACATTCTGATTCACAACAATGCTATAAGATCGACTTGTTTTCTAAGTCCTGTAAGTAAGCTGGGACCTACCGTAGGTAAATGACTTGCCCAAGGTCAAACAACTACTAAAAGTGTATGAGTCTTTTCTGTTAAACCTTTACCGAGGAGGAGGAGGAGGGCTTGAGTGGATGACCTCTAGGGACTGAGTTTTGGGGTTAGGGAGAGCAAATTCCTCCCCCAGAAGTCTGTAGATGCGGATGGCTTCCTTAAAGTCGCATTTGGTGACTCCTGGCAGGGGCGGATCACTCGCGTTCAGTTTGGTCTTGAGCAACGGCGTGATCCTCTCTCTGGCTTACCGGAGAATAACTGCAGTACTTAAAGGGATCCCTCCCGCAACCCAGCGCTGTGACGCAGATGAAAGCACCAGAGGAGGTGGCAGAGCTGAATGTGGTGAAAAGTTGCCATATGTTCCTGTCAGGATGGCAGCAGCTGAGGGAAATGTGTCGAAGGAAAGCCTGGGCGAGCCAGCCCTCTCAGCAGCAGGCCTCTTCCAGATGACCTGAGGATGGGTGCAGTATGTGTGTTGGTAGCCTAGTAGCCATTCAGAAAGCTCCTGTTGGGAGCGCAGAGGCTAGCACCTAACACTGGATGTGCTGATCCTGCTATTTGGGCCCTGCCTGATGACTCTGTCCTTAGGAGTTCTCGTAAAATCATAACCGAGAAAGTGTGCAGAACAGTGCTGGTTTACAGTAAGTGCCCGGTGAAAGTGAGCTATCATTGTTGTAGTAGAGTTGAATTTGAGCAGTTATTTTATCTCTCCTCTTTAGGACTTTAGTGCCGGTTCCCCGGGTGATTATGACTTGGTAGAACTGTTGAGAAAATGCTATGTCAGACGTTTATTGGAAGCAGCATTGGGCTTGAGTTCAGGGCCATTTTTGCCGGTTTCTCACCCAGTAGGCTGTCTGGGTGGTGTTTAATGGGTTCTGAAACTTGTTGGCCATGGACAAGAAGCTGCCAGAAACCGAGCTCCTCTTTCCAGTGTTTAACAAAGATCCTGGAGCTTTTCTCTCTCTCTGTCTGTCTGTTTCGTTAGTGGACAGTTACTGTAGTGCCTCCAAGTGTCAATTCCTTCAATTAGGACTGTCTTTTGCCAACAGAAATGTTTGCAAGAGAGAAAGTGGGCTTATGCTTCCGAATATGCTTACACTAGGCTAGGAGTGGCTTGGATCCCACTACATTATGGATACTGTTGCATATGATAATTCTGTGGGCACAGTTACTTGTTAAATGTCTACCTTACAGTGAAGATGGCCCTAGGAACCATTTCAACAAATTCTTCCTTCATGTTGCAAAAGTGATTTAAATTATAGGGCATATTTGTGTCTGACCTTCTATGTGACTGTGTCTTTATCGTATCAGGTAGACTAAATTGGTGTATGGGAAATGTGAGACTTTTGTGGTGTTTCCATTTTGAGTTAGCCCCTCATGGGGACACGGTCACTCCCGGTACTTGTCTATGTGGAAATGTCTTCTAGTGGGAGAAGATTGTGCTCTTTCTGTCACACAGCAGTTCTCTGGAGAGACTTATGAACCAAAATAGTTTATAGCAAATGGTACCACATGGCTGGGCGTGGATTGTGAACCAGACTAAGTAGGATCCACTAGGCTGGAGTCCCTTCACTTTTAAGTGGAAAGGACAGTTGATGGTCATAAAATGCCAAAACACTGTAAATGTATGTATGTTAGTTGGATCTGTAGACCAGGCTGTCCTGGGACTCATAAGAGATTCACTTGCCTCTGCCTCCGGAATGCTGGCAGCCACCACGCCCAGCTAAGTAAACTTTTTAACTGACTCATACAAACATAAAAACTGTGTGTGTGTGTGTATATATTTATATATGTATATATATGTGTATATATATGTATATATATGTATATATATGTATATATATGTATTTATATATATATATGTATGTTGTTGTTTGCTTGTTTGTTTTACTTTGAGGCAGGATAGTCCAGGGTGGCCTTGAATGTATGGTCCTCCTGTCAGGCTCCAGAGAGCCAGGACTGTGGGTACATGCTGCTGTGTCTGGTGCACTGAAATGTTTTGATGCTTGCAAATATGACCTATGAGTTTATGCCAGATACCAAATGTCTGCTCTAATCAGCTTTGGGACATGTACCCTCTCATGTGCCCATCGCTCAGATGCAGACACAGGTCATTACTGTCACCCAGATATTCCCTTTCCAGTCCCAACAAAGGGTGTTGGGTCCTCTTACTATAGATTTGTACATTCTTTTACTTCATAAAAGTGAACTATTATGGTATATGTGACTGTGTGTCTTTTTTTCACCCAGGTTTGGGGTAAAGGTTCATGTTGTGTATGTCATTGTGTGGCTCCTTCCTCATTCCTGCGTATTATTTCTCTACTGTGCATTTTGCCATTTGTTCTTGCTTTTGTCCCTCGGTGTACCTTTGACTGTTACAGATGAAGCTGTTATGAATACTCTGGTTCTGTTCTGTCTGTGGCAGTCTTTAATCTTGTCCATGTTGACTTTTAATCACTCTAGTGTTTTAGGGAAAGAAAGTAATTGTAGAAATGCTGAATAGGAGATAGCTAGTCTTACTGTGTTCTTCCACTGGGATTTGCCAGGACAGTGTGTGTTTAGTACATGTGAGCTCTGGGTTCACACCGCAGCACTTGGAATGAACCAAGAAGACAAAGTATCAGGTGGCTGGTTAACCCTGGGCTGTGTGAGCATTCTCTTCTTTAATCCTCTGAACTCAACTGAGATGGTGGAAATGTAGGTTTAGAGAGGTTGGGTGACTTTGCTAAGAGCCCTAATGATGAAGCAGAGGTAGAGGGGGAGTGCAGCTCAGTCCCATCCCAAGGCCTCTTCCTAACTCCTGGGAGGGACAGTGGGCCTGGAACTGGAGTTACCTTACCAGCTGGTGTAAGCTGTCCTAGTCAGACTTATAAATTCTGCCTCCCAAGGTGCTCCTGACTCAGAAACTTTGGGCTGGGGTCCGTGCAGGAGTTCTGTGAACTATTGGCCTAGGACAGAGCCTGAAATGGAGCGGATGGGCAGGTGACCTTCTGATCCAGAACAAGGTGTGGCAGATCTGGCAAAGTCACCCTCTGTGGGCCTCCATCTCTCAATGCCAAGAATAAGTGGGTATGCTTCCCTTTGGGGCCATTGCTCCTGTGAAGTGCTAGGCCACGAATAACTCAGACTCGAGGTTTAAAACTGTCTGATTGCAGTTTCTCAAACTAGTATATTATAGGTCATGCTTTTTCATATTTTTGTGGAATAATTTGTGGTTTTGCAAATTACTCAGGAACTGAAATTGTCCTTCCACTTTTTTTTTTTAAAGGGAAGAGACAATAAATAAGATACAATTTAAAATTCAAACATTGCCACCAAACCTTTCTCCTCACCACAGGGAGGGGGTTGTGGTCACATAGAGTTGAATATAGTTCTGGGTACAGGTTTCATTCCCCTTTGTGTTTGTTCCGTTTTGATGTTGTGCTACCTTCTCTTCGAAGAGACCCTTGCTGACTTGTGTTCATTCCTTATGTCTCCCTCCTGGTGTTCTTTCTTAAGATCGTTTAAGAAAAAAAAAACAATTTTATTACATTATTTGTTTATGTATGTGTATGCACTTGTGTGTGTGCACTCGTGTGCTTGGTACTCTCCTGGAGGTAGAGGACTGCTTGAGGGACGGAGGTTTCCTCTTCCAGGGTGTAGGTTCTGGAGAGCAAGCCTATCACCATACTTAGCAGCAAGCACCTTTACTTACTAAGCTGCCTCCTCTTCGGATATTGGTGGGAACAGAGAGACCTTGGCTTTTAGCAGGACTGTAGTTGGGAAGAGGTGCATGACATTGGTTTTCCTAGTCCAGTCTGAGCCGTCACCAGACACCGCTGTCAGCATGGAAGATAATCCTGAGGCGATCGCGTTCCTTTCTCCCGTTGTGTTTGTGTCACAGTTTTTACAAGGTCTGGTACTTTTTATGTCCCTTTCCTTGCCTGTGAGAAGAAGTTCACCTCTATTCACCTCCGATTCCAGTGCATGAAGCACTTCCTGCATTCACTAAATAGGTACTTGCTAAAATTTGTTACACTCACGAGGACATTTTTCATTTTTTTCTTCATTGAGATGGGTTGTTTTCTGAGATCTGGTCTCGCTGTGCAGCCCTGCGTGGCCTGGAACTCTGTGGAGACCAGGCTGCCCTTGAACTCATAGAGGTTTACTGGCCTCAGCCTCCTGAGTGCTGGGATTGACGGTGTGTGCCGTATCGATGGTCTCAGATAAGTGTGCAACTGGATTAGCTGTAGCATCTTTCTTTCCTCTTTTTTACCTCTGTTCATCTTTTCTTATGTAGAATCGTAGTGCTCACACTTTCTTACCACCAGTTCTTCCAATTAGCAGACTCCCAGTGTCTGGTTATTAATTTATTCTGGGCTATAATGATTGTCAAACCTAATGAGTTATATTCAAGTATTTCTGCCTGTTGACTGAAGTTTATCAAGTCTTTAGATGTTAACTTCAGATGCTCGGTGGGTGGGGCCTCCTGCTCAGGGCATCTGGGCTCTGGTTGGAGCCAGTGCCTGAGAATGGTGTTTTACCTCTGCTTTGTTGAAGCTTCGTCCCTATCTATTTATTTATCGTCACCCACAAGCAAGTCAACTCTTCTCTCCATGAAGCAGTGGCAGTCTTTTCTCTCATTCTTAAATTATGTTTTGTGTTTGTTTATGTATTTTTAATTTAAACCTTCAAAAATCAGTCAGTTTTTGTTTTTATTGCCAAAAGACCCTTCTCAGAGGTATGTTTTTAGTTTATGTTGTGTTTATACGCCATAGCTTTTATAGGAAAGGAGCAGTGCAAGACTGGGCAGCCCAAGCTGTGTGTTGATCTTGTGACACCACCCTTTGCCATTGGCTGTGTTTTTAAAAATGGATTAAGTTGACCTCATGAGGCAATGGCATACAGTTGGCTCACTGCAGTGGTTGGCATTCAGTATCCCGCTAGTCTCAGATAGCAGAATTGATGATATCCACCAAGGGGAATTAAGTGGTTTATAAGAGAAAACATTCTGACATCTCCTTACCACAGGGGTTTACATGAAGGATGTTGCTCTGTAAACAGCGGTTATTTAATGCACAGCACCGCCCTGTGATGTTAGTGGTCCTTTCCCCGAGTGTGTATATATGTGTAACAGGATATGCTGAATTCTGTATACACTGAGAATAAAGGCTGTCAGATTTATTAAGGGCTGACATTCATGTCCTAAAAAGTAGGTTACGGAACCTTCGAGTGTCTGTAGCCCACAAGATCTGTAAGCGTGTGCCTGGGAGCTTTGTCATAGTGTCCGTGCCATGTGTTGTTTCACGTGGTTGTCTTTCCCCAACTGAAGCCCATGGATGTTAAGGTTGGGTCTGTCTGTTGACTTCTACTTTACAGTCCGGGTCTCTTAGAAATGGTCCAGTCTCACCTTTTCTGAAGGCATGTAATGAAATTAGAAAATGTATTTAAACAGTATTTTTTATGATTGAAGAATAATCATGCTTTTTTTTTTTTTATAGCTCAGCAGTTATATAGTAGAACAGTCCATTATTTATGCTTACACCTGTAGTCGCCGCCTCAGAGTTCATCAAGAAACTTCCAAGGCCTGTATGATCTGGTCAGTTTTCTACCCTTGCCCACAGTCTGTAGGTCCTCACCTACACATCTCACAGACTGGCTCCTTCTTGAACTGTAAGCCTTTCTCGAATGCCACCCTCTCAGGCTTCCTCCGCTCATTTGATTTAAAAGGACCCTCACTGCCACTTGTCACTCCGTGGTCTCCCTTTTGTGCTTTATTTTATCCTGGAACATGCAGATCACTTAGGCAAATTGCCTGTAGGATCTACGTTCCAGGAGGGCGGGCAACTGTTTACTTCTCCTCTGATGCATTTCCCTGGTCCTGCGGATGCTGCGTAGTAGTTGTTCATATATTTGTTGAGTGTTTCCTGTCAAGCTTAGAACTAGAACAGATCCCTCGAGCTCAGCTGTCTCTGCAGATTATGAACATGTAGATGATTCATGATGGTCTGCATTAAGTTCTGTGTGACTTTTAATGATCACATTCTAGCGCTGAACAGAGTTAGGTGTGGGGTCCAGAAAGACTGCAGTTCCCGCCCACTTCAAGTAGAAAGTGATATTATGGGTTTTTATACTAAACACCTATATTCCTTTGTCTCCCACCAAGCTCAGGAGAATGGAATATGTTCGAATCTCCTTGGGGTTGAGGATAAAGTTACACTTAACTTGCATTTCCAGTTTTAGGAGCAGGTTCCTGATTTTAAGGCTAATTGAATGCTGAATTTTTTTTGGGTGGCAGTGCTTAGCATCACCAGGCAGTTGGTTTAAACTGGAGACTGGGGTCCACTAGAGACACCCCAAGGATCTCATTGACGTAGCAGCCCTTATATACCCGTCATTGGCCTCAGTCTGTGTCCCACCTGTCTGCTCTTTGCCGTTATGTGTGGATTTCTAGGAGCACACCTGAGATTAGCTTTTTTATTTTTTTAATTGAAACAGTCTTTTGCTGTTGCTGGGATTTGCCTGAGCTGTACTTTGTGAGCTGGCAACCCTCCTGTCTCAGCCTCCCCAGTGATTATTTGCATGCAAATGGCTTATCTGGGGAGGTGGTCCTAGGAAACACAAGTAGGAGGTGAGTGAGGTGGTCAGCCTGGTGTTTAAAATAGTCACATTGCTGAGGAAGAATTCTGGGTTTAGGGTAGCATCTTCATGCTGAGTGTATCCGGGGAGTTTGTGAAAGGTTTCACAGCTCTTGTGGTCAGCGAGAGTTTCTTCCTGCTGTCTGTGTGTGTGTATGTTTTCTGTAGCCACCTCCAATGTTGGGAGAAAGAGTTATGTAAGAAAATTATAGTCTCATTGCTAAAGTAGGAAGCCTACTGTTATTGCTAAGGTATTAGCCTGGCAGAGTTGATTGTGTTTGTGCTTTTAATGGGCCACAGTTGTGTTTTCTGCAGTAAGGCTAATCTTTTAGTTTGTTAGGAGACAAGGCCTGCGGCCCTCTTTATGGAGAGTGGCATGATGGTGCAATTAAAAGGTACTTGCTGATGTTAAGCCATATTTCAAAATTACTGCTATATGTGGTATGAACTGGACTGTCAAACTGCTTGTAGACGAATCCACAAATAGCAATTAATTGATGGGTTGTAATTAAGATTTTAGACTGAGTCTGGATAATGTCAAAGCTGGGTGTTAGGGGGCAAGATGCTTCACCTCTTTGAGCCATGCTCTGAAAATGGAGATGAGAAGGACACCTGCTTGTGGGGCTGATGGAGGAATGAGATGGAATCCAGGTAAGTCACGTGACTCTGGGCCTGCAGGACTGCTCAGAAAGTGTTGGCTTCTGTTATTGCCCCCCATTTGAAAGTGCTTCAGGGAGAAGAAAGATTTTTCTAGGGGGATGGAGATTTCAGTACATAGCTCTTAGCGGGAGCTTTTGAAGTATAGAAACAGCCCTCATCCCTTCTTTATAAAGGATTGGTTCAGACAAATGGAGAGAGAAGCCTGTAGATTTCCCATGTGTTTGGTGGAGGTCTGCGCCTGCATGGTCATGGGTGAGGAATTGATCCTAAGGAGTGGTCAGAGGCTCTAGGTTGTGATAAAGTTTGGAGAGCCGCAGGTTCTTTATTTCTTGGTGTGCTGGGCAGGCCAGTACCAGCATCAATGTTTCTTCAGATCGTGAGACCAAGGTTCTCTCATTTTTCTGGTACCGTGTCTGGGCTCCTACACTAAAACTGTTTGGGGAGGTCATGATTCAGGTTAGTTATGCAGGCTTGAAGTCAGTCTGTCTGGCACTTCAGAGAGACCAGGAACAGGTTAATGGCAGAATGTCAGCTCTCAGCTGACAAAGCAAATGATACCTGTGTCATATGGCGGCTGTCACAGTTTTTGTCAATTCAACACAAACCTGGACATAACTAGGAAGAGGGAGTGTCACTTGAGAAATTGTCTCTATTTGATTGGCTTGTGGACCTGTCTGGAGCATTTCCTTGATAAATGATTGATGTGGGAGGGCGTGGCTTATTCTGGCTGCGCGTTATCCCTGGGCAGGTGGGCCTGGATGTATAAGAAAGGTAGCTGAGCAAGCCAGCCTGCAGTTTCTCCTCCAGCTCCTGCCTCCAGGCTCATGCCTTGGCCTTTCTTGATGATGGGCTGTGTAAACTGTAAGCCAAATAAACCCTTTCCTCCCCAAATTGCTTTGGTCACTGTTTTATCACAGTGACAAAGAAGCAAATTAATAAAGTGACTGTGAGGACCACATGAGATAATGCATGTTAAACACTTGTGTTTTTCTTGGTTCATAAGTAATAATAAGCAGCTGTGGTCATTTTTAGTTAAAAAATGGAAACTCAGCACTGAGTTTTCTCTTACCTGGGCAGCATTTTGCCTATCTGCCTTGGGGAAATTTGCCAGTGTATAGAAACCTTTTTTCATGTCTATTAAGGATTGGGTGGTTTGATACCTAAACAGAGGCCAGGAAAGTTGCTAAACATACAATGTACAAGAAATTTATCAAAACTATCACTAAGGCTGAGGTTGAGAAAGCCTCCTTTGAGGCATAGACAGTGAATTTGAATTAGCAGTAGGTTAATTAGTAATTATAACTCTTGTTTATAGATTCTACAAACTTCTCTGAATCCCAGGTTAAAGGGTCTACTAAGCTGTGTGATCTTATTCTTCCTTTAGCCATGAGAAGTTTATCTTGAGGTTGTTAGTTACTGACAGTGAGACTCAGACTTATATTTGCCTGATTCTACCTGGTTCTGCCCGGCTACCGTGGCCTTCCATACTACAGATGTCTTCCTGTTATAGTCTGGAGCCCTCGTGTCGTTATGTTGGAGGATTAATGTGAAGGTACCTGTTTTAGACAGGTGCCAGACGCAGTACAATATGCTTAGTGTATGCTTCATTGAAGATAGTTCTAAAGAAAAAAAAATTCTCCCAAATTTACCAGCCAGAAATCATAATGTGCTATGACATATTCTTAAGCAGTTCTGTTTATCTGCCATAGGCACTTGCTCTTTATGATTTATGCCACCAATTCTGTAGATTTTCTTCCTCCTTGTGGGTGTTTTTCATGCCTGTGCCTTGTAATTGTAAATCTGTCTGACTGTCTTCTTTGCTGCATATGTGTTTCTTGTAGGAAGCATTCTTGTTTTGTGTATTGTGTAATCTCTGCTCTGTGTAGGTACTCAGGAAATCTCTGTTGAAAATTTCAGAGGGTTAAAAACTAGACATGCTTTTTGCATGAAAAAATTCTTGCCTAAGATCTTGTTGGCGAGGAAATTCACTTTTTATTTTTAAGGCATATTAAATATACTTAGCCATATGTCTGACTTTTCTGTGATGATTTAAGATGGTTGTCTGCCAGTTGTTGTAGCATTTTGAACTGTAGAGAAAATATTGAATTAATTGTGTTGGAGGTCTTAGCATGCCTTTATTCTGGCCAGATGTAAGCAGCAGTTGCTTATGTAATGTGGCCATAGGAGGCACCACTTTGGCCTGATTTAAATAGAGTCAGTATTTTACCACCTGGATTCTTGGCAAGACCTTGGAATTTACATCTGATAGAGTGTGTTCATTTCCTCCTCCAACTATCAGCCTGCTACGGTCTGTGTGCCTTGGTTAAGAATTCAAAGCTCAAGTTGTTAAAAAATAGCTTTCTCTGGTGTTGGGGCATGTATATTTAATTTAATTTTTTTTAATAAAAAGTATATACATCAAGATTTTGGTTTCTAATCTTCCAAACATCAAATGCCATTGTGCCCTTATATAACTATTGGTCAGTATGTATAGTTGATCTGTCCATCAATCTGTCTAATTTTTTTACACTTACACAATATGTAGAATACAGAAAGATGTTAATGGGGAAAGAAAATGTATGCATATGATGTAATATTCTACCTCAGAAAAATGTATATGTTAGGTGGTAGGGTAGGGTGGGGTGGGGCTGGAGGATTACCTTTTTCTTGCCTAAAATGTAATTGTATAACAGTTCTTGGTGGAACTTTGTGCCTAATAAAAATATTGTGGAATGTTTAAAAAAACAAAAATTAACTCCCCTCCCCACAAAACCCAGGATCTACCCTGGCCAGCCTAGAACTTGTTATGTAGATCATGCTGGCCTCAAATTCAGTAATCTACCAGTCTCTGCTTCCTGACTCTGGGATCAACGGTGTGGGCAACTGTCCCTGTTGAATTAATGTATTTTTTTAAACACATAAATTCACTTAAACATCCCAGTGGTGATTTGGTTACTCTACAGTATGTTTTCATGCTTTGAACATGAGCATTTATATTATTTTTACTTGTTTTATAATTTATACATGGTTTTGATGAATATTCTCCCATCTATGTATATTTTAGTGAACATGTTCAGATTTTTTTTTTTAACAAATGTCTAGAATTAGTTTTGTGAGCCCTTGTGAACTTCTCTTTTTAGTTGGGAATATATCAGGCTAAAGCCTTAAATGTGTGTATGAGAACCCTGTTCTTCACTGACCTCACTTGACATGGCCAATACCTTCTACTAGACGTGTTGTTTATGGCAGTCATGCTGAGTTCAGGCAGAGACTGGGGTCAACTGAAAGGGTTTGCCTTGTTCAAAAGCGAAGGTTCCTGATCTGCTGTGGTCATGTGACATGCACTAACATTGGCCCAAGGTCATTGGCTCTTTCAAGTTTTCAAGAAACCACAAAAGCTTGGAATTTTTGAAGACATAAATTTCACCAATATTTAAATGTTGGTTCAACGTTTTCTTGAAAACGTGGGTGAACCAAATAGAACACATCTGGGAGCCATATTTGGTCTTCACATGACAAGTTTGCAGTGCTTCCTCTATGCATTAGTCTCTCATCGGTGCCTGTCACTTTTCATCTCTTTAAGAGTAGCAATCAGATTTCTTATGTCTGTGTTCTCAGGGCCCAGGATGGTGACCAGCTCACAAGGAAGGCCAAGAAATGTATGTTGAAATGAATAATACATTCTGGAAGTGGTTTAGTTTGGCACGAGAACTTCTCCATGTAGGTTCATTGAGGCCCTGCTGGTGACAGCTCTCCAATTCCAGTTGAGAAGAGCTGGGAAAAGTATATTTTGACAGCTGATTATAATCTTTGGACTATTCTGTCTCAGGGCCCTGGTCTGTTGAAACTTAGAACTGGGTGCAAAATCACATCTTGAAATTGACATTCATATGGATTTGAATTCCCGGTGTGGGAATAGGATCTATTTTCTGCTTAGAGATGATTTCACTGTGAAATGTATAGCCTTATAAATAAAAGAATAAGCAGGCTAAGCTGTGTGTGTGCTGCTTAGGAATGGTGCGTGTGTGCGCTTCTACGTGCATGTGTGTGTGTATGTTTGTCTGTATATATATGTATGTAAGTAAATACATAACATTTTATGTGGTTCCTCAGGCACTGTGCCAGTTAGGTTTTATGTCAACTTGATATAAGCTAGAGTCATTTGAGAGGAGGGAAACTCAATAGAGAAAATGCCCTCCTTAGATTGGGCTGTAGGCAAGCCTGTAGGCCATTTTCTTAATTACTGTTTAATGGGGGAGGGCTTATTACCCAGTATTGTAGATGGGGACACCCCTGGGCTGGTGGGCCTGGGTTCTGTAAGAAAGCAGGCTGAGCAGGCCAAAAGAAGTCAGTAAGCACACTCCTCCATGGCCTCTGAACCTGGCCTCCAGGTTTCTTTCCTGTTTGAGTTCCTGCCCTCACTTCCTTCTTTGATGAACTGTGATAAGGAAGTGTCAGCAAAATAAACCTTTTCCTTCCTTAGTTGCTTTTGGTCATGGTGTTTCATCACAGCAATAGGAACCCTGACTAAGGCAGGTACTATCTACATTTTCCTTTCCTATTGTGTGTGATGCGTGAACGTGTGTGTGTGTGTGTGTGTGTGTGTGTGTGTGTGTGGGTGGGTGGGTGGGTGGGTGGGTGTGCGCGTGTATGTCAGCCCTAGCAGTCCCTTCATGTCCTCTTCCTCATTCCTCCACAGTGTTGGGGTTATAGGCACTTGCAGCCATGCTTTGCTTTTTATGTAAGTGCTTGGGCTCTGAACTCAGGCCCTTCCTTTATTCGTGGAATCATCTCTACAGCCCTGTCTTGGTTTAAAGACCGTGCCTCTTACGGCTTTTTTAAACTAACCTAGTAGGGAGGCCCGTTTGTCTTTCTCTGTCTCCCCATCATTTGTTTCTGTCTCTCCAGTCCTGGAATTGTAAGCACACCACCATACGTGGCTTAAAAAAAAATTTTTTTTTTAAATGTGAATTTTGAAGATTGAATTCAAGTCCTTGTACTTTAAAGAACTGAGCTGTCTCTGGCCTGGAAGGTTTTAAATAGTGAAGGAAAGAGCCTGATACCATCTTTTTTGGATATTCTGCAGATAAGTCACGATTCTAGCCTTCCCTCCGAGAGTGGACATGCTGTTAGAACTCTGTGAACCTCTGGGGCCTGTTCCGCAGTGCTATTGTTACACAGTGGAATTTTGTGTTTTGGACGCTGTTGTCGCCCTTGCTGCTTTCCTGCCTGCATAATGGATTGTTCTGCATTACATAATTGATGCTGAGCACCAGCCCTGCTGCACTAGGCTGAGGAACAGGACTCAGTATTTCAGAGCAGAGGTTTGGCCAATGTGGTTTTTCTATCAAGGAGCCAAGTACAGGAAGGGCCATTACAAGGTCAAGGTGGTGTAGTTGGCAGTGAAAGCCAAGGCAGGCTTAAGACTCGGTGTGGTTTTGGTGTGTATATCCTTCCCTTCGTTGGTCACTTTCCTTCCCTTGGTACCCCTGTCAGAATGGAACATTCTCGTAGACTGTCTAGGAATTCAGTTTTTAGGTTGAGACTAACCTCATGTGTGAGACAGAACTAAGGCATTTTTAGGTTGAGACTAATTTATAGTTTGATCAACTTTCTTTGTTTTTAGAGCCTCATTTTCGGCCCCCAGATATCCCCATCCTGGCATGAAATTTGGCCTGAGTCTGCTGCTTTGAAATGCTCAGAGGTATAGTGTAGTATGCAGTGTATAGATGCCGTGGTTGCTTTGGGCTGTGTGATCTTTGGTAGAATTTCTGCTCTTCTGTCTTCGCTGTTGAACAATCTGGCTGTGCTAAAGGGTTGATCCAAAGAGCAGAGCCTACACTGTGTGTGTGTGTGAGAAAGCTCATTTGTTGCAGCTAGGACAATAACGTTGCCCACCTGATCTGAGTGAATCCTAGGTGAATATGTAAGTAACACATTTTGTCCCACACCTCTGAGGTTTCAGGATTACTTACTTTGTGGTAGTACAGTAACAATACAGTAGGTGACTGAGACAGTGGATCTCATGTCTACGTTGCTAACACATGGTCAAAAGCTGGGTCAGTTTGGGATTTTGCACCATGAGTTCAGTGAGGCAAAGATCAAAGATGGGAAGAGTATAGTAACCATTCATAGCAGCCAAAGAACACCGTTTTTGATACTTGCATCCTGAGATGTCCTGGCTTTTCCTTCTGGAATCTGTGACCTAAATTTGTTGTTCTAATAATTTAATTTTTCTTTTCAAACTAAAACAAAAAAAAGAAAGCTTCTTTTAGAAGCAAAGAACATTATCTCATTGTTGGTATGTTTATATAGAAAAGCCAGTAGAGGAAATATTCTTGTAGCCATTGCCTATTTGTGTCTCTTAACTCTTTGGGAAAATACTGACATAAGGAAGAAAGGGCCCAGCTTACTTGTTCTGTGTGAATCTGTTTCTGTGATACTTTAGCTAAAATGGAAGCTCAAGTTATTCTCTGTAAAATAAATTATCTCAAAAAAATTTTGGGAGAAGAAGCCATTGATGGGGATATAACTTCTGGCTGTTACTCTTGAAGACTGTTGGTGGAAGGAACCTACCAGTGGGTTTTAATAAAACGTGGTGACTCAACAAAAAAATCATCTTAACAAAAGAAAAAGATTCATTGCTTGGCATGGTGGCACACGCCTGTTGTCCCAGCACTCAGGGAGTGCTGCTCTCTGAATTCACAAGGGCAAACAGATATTTAGGAGAGGCTGGGAGGTGTGTGAACCCTATGGACCTGTTACAAGGCATGGCTGCTCACCTGAACGCTGCTGATAGCTCGTAGGCCTGGGTATATGGAAGAGAAAGATCAGCTTTGGAAACACTGCCTGGCAAATTTGAACTTAGGTAAGCACAGCCTGTATCAGAATTCCCTTGGGGGACTCTACCAGGTCTAGGTATCTGGAGTGGTAGCTTCCTTAGCTGTTCTGACTCAAGTTTCAAAGCCTAGTCCTTCTGTCCCAGTTACAAAGAGTGGTCCATGAAGTAACCCCCAGTTCAGAATCAGCCAGGATAATTTTGAAGATGGGATGATGAGGTCTCAGGTTAGACAGCGTGGAATCAGAATCCTGGGGTAGGGTGGGTATTCTGTGCAGCCATGGTGTAAAATCAGTTCTGGCTAATGGTGGGAAGCCTATCGTTTGAAGGTCCAGGTTTCACATCGCTGGTTTTCCAATTCGAATTTTCTAATTAATGGTGGCAGCAGACCCCAATCTACACTTGAAAACACATTGATTTAGAGAAGGCAGAATAATGGAAAGGCAAACTGAGTTCTTTGAGGGCCCTGCATATCAGGATGGGTTTTAAGACTCTAGCATCATTCTGTAATGTCAAGGGACCTTTCCTTCCATAGCACATTTGCCCTTCTGAAACAGATACAGTCTTCTGGAGGAAAGGCCACGTTGTCCTGAACTCACTGTGGTGTTTGACTATCCTTCACATCTAGTAGCCACATGTGGCTGTGTTGGGCTGGAACTGTGGCTACTAATGTGACTGAGGAACTGAACTTGACATTTTATTTATACACAATGAGTTTAAATCTAGGAAGTCACACATGACTAGTGCCTACCATATTGGATAGTACAAATAGCAGCGTCATTCCAAAGGGCAAGGGTTGTCATGAATATTTGCCGTCACTTTCAGCTGCTCTGAAATACAGCTGGAGTGCTGCTCTGGCTTGATGGTTCCTAAATTTGAACTTGATATTGGTGTTGCTTTAGTTTTTGGGGGGCTGAGCAGTGCATTTGCCCATCACATTTTTCTTAAGTGTATGGTGGTGTGCAGATTTCCTAATCAGTTTGTACAGAACAATTATTTTCCATAAAGCTGGGGATAATGTTTTCTTATTGGCTCTTCTGTCCCCAGAATCTAATAAATATCTTGGATGGTTGTAAAAAATCATCTTAACAAAAGAAAAAGATTCATTGCTTGGCATGGTGGCACACGCCTGTTATCCCAGCACTCAGGGAGGCAGAGGCAGACGGATTTTTGTGAGTTCAAAGCCAGCCTGGTCTATGAAGTGATTCCAGGACAGCCAAGGCTAAACAGAGAAATGCTGTCTCGAAAAACCAAAATAACAGACATTAATTAATTAATTAATGTGTATTGATTATTTACATTTATGTGCACTAATGTATGTAGGCGCTTTTGGAGGCCAAAAGAGTATGTGGAACTGGAGTAACAGATAGTTGTGAGATGCCTATCATGAGTGCTAGGACTCTGAAAGAACAGTATTATGTGTTTATAAACACTGAGCTATTTCTCTAGCCCCCTGGAAAATAATTTTACTTGGAGTTTTATGCTTGGAGGCTTCAGGCTACCCTGAGGTTGTATAGTTAATGGTTTCTTTCTTTCTTTCTTTCTTTTTTTAAAAAACCCAGTGCTTTGGTTATAATTAATAATAAAAGTTCAAATGGTTTCAAATGGCTTAAGAGGATTAGTTGATGCATATAACCAGGAATTTCAGAGAGACAGAGCTTCAATTAGTATTTGATCTGCTTCAGGGCTGTCAGCTCTTCATACGATGCTACTAACTCATGCTACCTAGACCTACTGTCTACGAGAGTATACTCTCTACCTCTGTGTTGGAAAAACCTCACAATTTCAGAGCTACCTCCATCATTATTATCCCTTTGGGTTTAGGTTAATTCTCTGTTTTGTAGATAGGTGATGTGCTCAAGGGGGATGGAAGGATTGGTGTGGTGTATGCTCTCCTCTCTCTCAATAGGGACTTGAAGGTTTTACTTTATAGCTCTGACTGACTTGGAACTCACTATGTAGACAAGTCTGGCCTTGAATTCACAGAGATCTGCCTATCTACCCCCCCCCCCACCTGCTGTGATTAAAGGCATATATCACTATGCTCGGCTTATATGCATTCATAGTCATAGCTGAAGGGAATGCCATATGTTGTGTGCTGAGTCACTTAGTTCTGCAGTGTTTATGTCAATCATCCAGGGTTCTTCTACAGGTATTGTGCCCCTTGCAGTGTGGAAGTGACGTTAGTCCTCATCTGGATCTGGCCCATGTGATTTTTGCCCAATTGGGGAGATAATATTTTGGTTTTCTAGTCAGGAAATAGGCGCTGTCACAAAGGGTGGAGTCATGAGCCCTATGCCAGATAGAATGGCTGGTTGGTGTCTACTTCCCATATCTACCTGCAACAGGCTTAGCTTCAGCTTGACAGCTAATAAGCCACGACTCTAATGTGTTTTCAGTACTAGACACTCTGCTGTTAAATGATTTGGAAAGCTATGGTTTCATTCCTTTTTTTTTTTTTTTAAACCTGAGCTCTTCTATCCCATCCCATTTCCCCCACCCCCAACTGCCCCTTCCCATGAGCCTTTTCGGGATGTTAGGGAATATCTGAATATAGATTTGGGTTTTATAATTGGAAGATGTTACAGGCAGATGGTGAGTGGAGGCCAGGGAAGCCACTTAGTGTCCTGCTATGTACAGGATACTACCACAACAGAGGCTCTCTGGCTGAAAAGGTCAGTAGCACCAAGATGGGAAAAACTCTCTCTCTCTTGACTCAACTCTTACCTTTTCATGGAACCAGATGCCCAGCATCTAATCTGCACACTTGTTAGGCTTTTATGTGAAGTGAGCCTCCTAGTTTACTGTTGTCTTCTTGGCATGGCATGTCATGGCTGGAGGGTAGTAATCCCATCCATATGTTCTTCTCTCATGACTAAGCAGCAGCTGGCAGCTGAGCTGCATGAGTATATGAACTGAATAGATGAACCATGCAGAAGGGTGCCTTCTTTGGGTGGGAAGCTTGGTTGAGGTACGGAGATGGCTCAGGGGCGATAAGGGGATTAGCTCAGGAGCTCTGAGGTAGGCCGTAGGATAAAGGGTGGACTGTGGATTCCCGAAGGGCAGAGTGAGAACTGATCAGACAACAAGTTCTCATTCTGCTGGGAAAGCTGGACAAGCAATGACTTGAAAGAGGAGAGCAGGAGATAAATATCCAGTGCCAACCCATGCTGGGCCGAGTGGAGAGAGACATTGAACTTACTAGCTGACTGAGGCTGAACATTTAGACTGCAGGGGGGTTGTTTGCTAAGAAGGGCCCCAGACCATCAGTGGCCACCAAAGGCTGGAGCAGCCTCACCTGGAATGTAGGCCACAAGGAGACATGTGAGGTTTCATGTGAGGCCGTGCAAGTGGGCTGTGGGCTGTTCCATTTCTATTCCTTTACCAGTGTGTGACCTTGAAAATGCTGCTTAACCTCTCTGTCTCAGTTTCCTCATCCACAAGAAGAGATGACAATGGTTCTTGGCTCTCAGTGGCTCCTGGCTTGAGGCCACATAGCTCAGTGCTTAAGAATTCTGGCATCTCATGGTTTTAATGTTGGCTCCAAACACCCTGGCTGGAAGGTGAAGAGGACTGACTGTCATCTTTGGAGGAAGAGCATGGCCAGGTGCTGTTCACTGGGTACAGTCTCTGGGGAGAAGACAGTTGGCTCTTACATTTCCTTCTGGGTGCTAATAGAAAGTCACTGATGTGAGAATATGCAGGGGCTAAACATGGGTGCAGGTGGCAGGCACTCATGATTAAAAGGCACTTTTCCCCCTGACTTTTAAAATAACACAGGGAGGGAGCTGGAGAGATTTCTCCATGGTTAAGAGGTTAAGAGCACTGGTTGCTCTTCTAGAGGACTTGGGTTCAATTCCCAGTACACTCATGGTGGCTCACAACCATCTGTACTGCTAATGGGATTCAGTGACCTCTTCTGGACTTCATCAGGCATTCACGTGATGCAAATACATAGTAGGTACAGACAGAGCACTCATACAAATAGAATAAAAAAAATCTAAAAATTAAAAATAGAAAACATTGAGTGTATATGTGTAAGCGCGCTCACACACACCCACACCCACACACACCCTCCCTCTTTTGTTCATGCTTGTGTGTATGCAGTACAGCCAACAATGATTATGGATCCTCATCTTTCACCAAGATAAAAGGAGGGAAAAAAAAAGAAAGACATGAATCTAGGATAATAAAGCAGTCAGCAGATATTAGCTTCAAAAGAGGAGCAAAGGTGTTTGCTTTTTCTTTTACCCTTTTGGTTCTCGGCGTTCTCATTGTGAGCTACTAATGGCTTTCCTGTCCTTTCTTGTGCTTATGTAGCAGTCCTTAGTTCTTCTAAGAGTTGGGAGGCTTCTAGCTCTCTCATCTGCCCACCTTGTCCTGTTACCTGCTTGTTGGGTTTCCCCTGGGACAATGGAAGAGAACATAGGCGTCACCCCAGTAACTCTACCAGAATTTGAAATAGGATCTGGCAGGTCAGGCACATATTTATTTAGTCTCTGGATGGGATGGGTGCATGTGCATGTGTGCCCTCCTATGTGCTGTGTGAGTCCAGAGGTTCCTTAGGATGCTGTGGACCTTGTTTTTCAGCAGGGCTCCTCATGGGCCTCACACCCGCCGATTTGGCTAGGCTCGCCAGCCAGAGAGGCCAAGAGCTCAGCCTCCTCAATGTCGGTGTTATAAGTCTGTGCCACAGTGTCCAATTTTTATTCTGGAGTTCTGGGGAAGCAAACTCAAGCCCTCATGCTTGCAAAGCAAGCCATCTCCCCAGCCTGGCTCAGGCTCTGCTTCCAATGCTTACATGCATGCAGTAACCCTCAGCATGTGCCGTGCGGTGCCGGTGCCATTCCTCCCAGCCATAACCGCTTGGCTGGGGTTCCTCAGCTGCTTACCTGACAGGAGTTTTCCGGTGTCTGTAATCCCTCCAGGTATTTGCCTGGTTGTTTTTTTAAATCACCTTGTACTATGGGTCACCTCCTGGAGAGCCTAGGCCCAGCACTGGTTGCAGTTCTTACACCCTCCTCAGGGAAGAGATGTCCATGTCCAGGCAAGGCCGTGCGTGGCCTACAGAGCGGTGCTGTTTATCCTTCCGTGGCCACGCCCTGCGCATGTCTAGACATAAGTGTTTGCATCTTCCAGTTCTGACTAAACACTTCTCAAGGGTGCAGGGAAAGGAACTGGGATTTTATGGGCCTTGCCAGGTTCTGCTGGGCTTCAAGAAAAATATGTGTAGCAAAAAATGGACGGTTGCAATCATATGTAAGTGTATTAGGTGCTAGTCACATGTGTGCTGTTGTGAAGCCATTGCCGCTGTCCATCTCCAGAGAACTGTCATCTTTTTTTTTTTTTTTTTTTTCCAGTGGAAACTGTCCTTGTTAACTCCCTGTTCCCTTTTGCTCATGGCCTCCAGCAGCCAGCATGTCATTTCTGTCTTTGAATATCCTCTTGGAGGAGCCATGTCTGTAGATGTGTATTACTTGGCTTTTGTAACCGGCTTATTTCCCTCATCACCATGATTTCCAGGTTCGTTTGTATTGTTGCACTTGTCATGATTTACTTTCCTTTAAGGCTGAATTATGTCCCATTGCTTGTGTAGGCCTCGATTTCACTCACAGTTGACCTGTCCACAGGGAGCTGTTTTTTCTTTTTCCCCTTTTCTGTTTGGCTTTTATCTTCTGCTCAGAAGCAGGAATATGTGATCAGATTTTACTTAGGTAAGGTTTTTTTTGTTTTTTTGTTTTTTTGTTTTTTTTGTTTTTTAATTTTGAGGCGGGAAACTCCCGTGTATTAGATCAATCTGGCTTCAAACTTGTTATGTACACAAGGATTGCTTTCTTCTGATCCTCCTGCCTCTGTCTTCCAAACGCTGGTATTAACAGGCATGCACTGTCTTGCCTGGTTTTATTCAGTGTAGCGGGGCTCAAAGGTTTCCTCAGTCTTTGGTCTCCGCCCTTCTGCTTCTCTTCCTTTCTTGCTTCCTCCCCTCTCACCCAGGCCTTTCAGGCACACTCTTGACTACCTGTGTGTCTCTGAAGGTAGGTGGTACACTGTCAGGGTAGAGCATGGCTAGCCGTGTTAGCTCACCTCTTCTTTGGTGTTTCGAATAGTTTGTAGATTGTGTCTTCAAGCACCTCCCACATCTTTAATCTAGTTAGTATTTCCACCTTCTTGGGATGGATGCCATATACTCACTTGTGACATGCACAAGATTTGGGTTTGGTGGAGGCTGGTTGTAAGCCCATGATTGAGCTGCTGTATAATACTGGACATGTGATTTTCACTTCTGGGAAGTAGCAATAACAAGGAACATCGTGTATGGTAGCTGGGAGAGTGAAATGAAATGACACAGTGAACCTCCAGCAAGGAACATAGAGTAAAAACAGAGCCAAATAGCTGATATTTTCCTGCTTCGAATCTGATATAACTTTTGATTCTAGGTTTGTGGAGGCGCGGAATTGACTATGTAATTGACTCAAAACACTTCTGGTTCACACTCTGGGTTTTTAGAATCTTTCCTGGCACTACCACCTCCACGTAGATTTTATGGAGCTGAATTTGTTGGACCAAGTTTTATAGAGCAGATTTGATAGAAATTCATTCTAAGTATACTGTCTTTATGTTTTCTTGTTATTTCTTTTGTAAGATGGTTTGAAGTCTGATTTTAGTCACCACCCTGCAGAGGAAGCTACAAATGATTATGGGGATAATTCAATGATCTCCAAATTGCAGTGTGATAGAAAAGTGCATGTAGATGCTAACCCATGAGCTGTGCCAGGCTGGGCTTGGTCAGTTTTTCTTGCTGTTACTTGATGTGGCTGTGGGTAAGATTATAATTTAGTCACTAGATGTTTACTGCTCCAGCTTAAAAAATATGCTTTAAGGCTGGATGTAGTGGTATATACTTGTAATCCTAGTAATTTGGAGATGGAGGCAGGGGGAATCCTAAGTTTGAGACCAACCAGTGCCACATAGTAAGAACCTGTCTTACTAACAAAATTAAAATATACTTTATGTGTATCTATTTATGAGGTTATACTCCATCTATTTTAAGTTACACATTTAATTGTTAACTAAAAGTAACAATTTAATAATTATGAAGAATTTAACAATAACATAGCATGCATCACTCTGTGCCCCTCCCTCCTCCTTTAAAACAGGGTCCCGTATGTTCCGGATTGGCTGGGAAATACATTATTGTAATTAAAGATGACCTTGAGCTCTTTGTTTGTTTGTGTTTGCTTCTTCTGAGACAGCATCTCACTGAATAGTCCTAGCTGGCCTGAGATTCCCTGTGTAGACCAGGCTGTCCTTAAATTAACAGAGATCTATGACCCCAAGTGCTGAGATTAAAGATGTGTGCCATCGTGCCCAATGAGGTTTTTCATACATCTTGAGTTGAGTTTTGTTTACTGGAATGATCAAATCAATAATTACCACTTACATTATTATATCTCTTCCAAATGAAGTGGCATTTAACAGAGAGTCCATTAGGATAGACCTTGTAAGTGGTCCAACAGGTCACATGGCTTCTGTGGAGGAAGTGTCTGTACTGGTTGTTTCATACTTTTCAATGCCCACGCCCCAGTTTCTTCATATGGCGAAAAATGAAGTACCACATTTATATTATAGCCTTGCCAGGTGTCCCAGGGACACCGTAAGTGCCAGACCAGTCCTGTGGGATGAGTTTCTGACATGGTGGTTGTATGCAAAGTTCACTTTTGGATTGTTCCAAACAGTGTCCAGTGTCCATTGTGTTTCCCGTTTTGGGGTTGGTGAGCACACTACACTAACGCATGTGAATGCACGTGGATCTGGATGCTACAGGATAAGGTCAGATCCAGGATCTGACTACAAGAGCCTGGAGCTGAGCCTCAGCTGGAAGACAGCATTCATCCTTGCTCATTATTGTATTACATTTAATTTTTGTTGTTGTTAATTTTGTGATGCTGGCAGAACACAGAGATTTTCGCAGGATAATGTGTTCTACCACTGTGCTGGCTACACTCTCAGTTTTCTTATTGTTTTAAAAATCCTTTTTATTTTTAATCATTGGAGAAGTAGTGTAGCAGTTGTGGGACCTAAGCATGGCTGAGCCATGAACACTTTAAGCAGTGTTTTCCCCTGTGAGGATCCAGGCCCTACAGGTCAAGGAGCCCACTGTATATTCTGTGACTCGTTAGTGGATGAGTAAGGAATGGAGTGCTCTTCTCTGTGTGATGTGACATTTACAATGTGTAGGTTAGCCTTGAAGGGTCCAGATTTGAGTCAGGTAGTCTTGGGTCTGATTTTCTTATGTACTCTGGCTTTGGGTTTTGTTTATAATCTCTTGAAGACTCCATGTTTTTAAAAAAGTAAGTTATGTGCCTTGTGGAATTATTTGTGAGAGTGAAGTAATGTAATGTACGAGAAACATTCACAGAATCCTGAGTGCATTCTAAACACTCAATAAATATTTCTCTTAATGTCATTTTACCCAGAGGTTTGTTGAAAGAGCAAACACACACAAGTGTTCTGCTTTCTTTGTGTGAGTTAATGTGCTGCTTTCTTGGGGAACTTGCCCTTCAGGGCTCAGTCCTGTGTATTAAGCAATAATGAATGAAATTACTCTTGTTTCTTGATCTCCTCTTGAATGTTAAATATTCTTTGCAGGGCCTGGAGAGATGGCTCAGTGGTTAAGAGCACTAGCTGTTCTTCCAGAGGACCTGGGCTCAATTCCCAGCCCCCACATGGCTGCCTATAACTCCAGTTCCAGGGGATCCAGCACCCTCACATAGACATACATTCAGGCAAAACACCAATGCATATAAAAAGATAAATATTCTTTGTGATTGCGCACTTAATCTTCAATAAAAACCTCTGTACTATTTTGAATCCCTGTTTATTCCTATTGAGTCCTGAGGTCTGGAGTTTAGAGAAAGTGATGTGGTCCAAGTTCCTGCTGTCAGTAGGACATGTTCCTGACTCTGTGTGACCCCTGCATGTGTGTAGCCATGACTGTGAGTGCCCACAAGTTAGAATGGTAGACAGAATAGTGTTCGGGTTGGCGATGGAGAAATCAGCGCTGCAGGGTCTTTGCTCACAGTTGGGATTGGGAGTGCTTACTGAGGTTATGTTTGATTTGTAAGCTCTTTACGGAGTTGGGGTGGGGTGTTAGTCTGAGTAGAGGGGACAGCCGGAGCACTGCCCTGAAGGCAGGGAAATTCCAAGTGTGCTGTGGGCCCCAAGTATCTGAGTTGAGAGAGTAGTGAGGGGAACGGATAGCAAGCTTCCTTTTCTAGCCTGGCAGTGGTTCAGGAGTGCTCATTAACTTGTGTCTTGAAATGACTTGATAAATAAAGGTTTTTTTTTTTTTTTTTTTAGAGTATGTCAGAAGAACCCATTAAAAACTAACATTTTGGCCTCAAATTCTCACCATTAGAAATCCGTTCTCTGGAAACATTCAAACTCAGCAAGATATGTGAGGGCCTGTGTACTCTCTTCCATTCTTGGAACAAATTCATAACCCACTTGGGTGGGTGTTTAGAACAACATGGATCAGTTACCCATGGCTGCCTGTGGACTGGGTGACGAACGTGTCAGTTTGTTTGAGAATCGCCAGGTTACACCCGATGACATGATTATTAAAAGCACCATCTTTAAGTCTTTCGTGTCTTGTCTGGACAGGGATGTGCATGGTTATGCTACCTTTTTCTGAGGGTTAGAACTGGGGCAGGAGTAATGGAAAGAGGCTATTTTACCCGTGATCTGCTTGTGTAGTTTATAGCAAACATGAATTTTTTATAAGGCAACTTGAGGATTACGGCTTCACTGTATTAGACAGTGGCTCAGTGCTAAGCTACCGGTATGTGGTCATCTCTGATGGAGAAATTACCTTTTTTCCTCCTGTGAGAAGAACATCTACTTTGTTCTACTTGACTAAATCATCCATGCAATTAATGAAGATTTCCATTGTCATACAAGTCAGCAGACTTCGCCACTCAACCAATCGTCCAGAAACCTAGCGGGGGTTATTGAGTTTCCTTCTCTCATTTAACGCCTATGCTGTTGGATTGAAATTCTCCCTGAGAAAAACAACACACCCTTTGAAATACTGTGAAATTGTGATCGTCTCATCCCCAGGTTCCTCAAACATCAATTTAGACTCAATAGGAGCCTGAATTATTAAATGAGCTCCGCACACACTGAGGAGTTCCAGTGCATTGCAGGGCTGGCTGGAGGCTTTTCCTTGTTTCTTGGTGAAGTGAGCCCAGGAAAGAAATAAACAAGATGTCTGTCGTAGGGCACTTTGGATGTGCTAGACTCTGTGGTAGGTGACTTCATATCTGTAGGTGGCTCACATTTATCACTCCTTACTGAAATTAGGCTGCATCACCCTCCTTTCATACATGTACATGGAAACTGAGGCTCACAACAGTAAGTACGTCACCGAATGCTTTGGCCACAAACCAGACTCCTTTGATTTGTAGTTTGTTTTTTGTTTGCTCTTGTTTGAGGTGGAGTCTGAGCTTAGCCTTGTGAACGTTATGTAGATGACGATGACCTTGAAGTTGGTCCTCCTCCTTTCTGTGTACCGTGATTACAGGCATGCACCACCGTGCCTGGCACTGACTTGGAATTCGGATCCTAACTCTACTAGTAGAGGGCTCATGAGCCTCAGCCTGATTGGCATTTTGACCGGCCTCATTCTTGTTGGGGCCTGTGCCTGGAACTGTAGTCACATCCCTGGCCTTTATCCACAATGCCAGTAACTCCTACCTCTTTCTCCTTACCTCTGGTTGTCACAGAAATGCCTTTACAAAAGTCTGACTCCTGGAGGGCAGAACAGTCCCTTGTTGAGAATGCTTGCACTGTACCCAAATTAGAGGATTGTCATTGGATCCGGTCAAGTCAAGGGTTGGCAGTAGGCAAGTGAAGGAAGGGACTCCTATGTTCAGTAGTGGTTTTTGTTTGTTTGTTTGTTTGTTTTTGTTTTTGTTTTTTTTCCATTGTCTTTGTAGCAGGGTTTTGTTTGTTTAAAACCTGAGGATCTGGAACTAAGTAGCTGCAAGTCTTCCTTGTTCATGAATAACCAGCCCTGGTCAGAGTGTCGAGAAGTTTGAAACATCTTTGGATCTTGCAGGTCCTTATCCCTCCTCTGTCCAGGAAGACTCACATTAGTCATTCCATATGGTTCCATTCAGCTTTTTAAAAATGCAGCTCTTGGGCCAGGAGTGTATAGCTCAGTTAGGGAGTGTCTGCTTAACACGCATGCGAACTTGTGTTCCACAATCACGCTGCTGCTTAGAAGCTGTTCAGTGATTTGGGGCTCCGTGCAGGCATCAGGCATGCCTGCCTCTTTAAAGGCTGTACACGCGGGCCTTAGGGTCGGCTAGTTTAATGATTCATCTTGGGAAACTCTTGTCGAGTGCTCCTCTGTGCTCACACATCTGGACTTTTCTTTCTCATTTGTTTCCATCTTTGTGTTTCATCAGCTCTTAGCTTCATTTTATGTTTCAAGGTTTGGTGAGGATTACAAACTTCCAAAACTGTCTCTTTTCATATTTGTAAGAACATTTTAGAGTGAGTGCTTCTTAAATACAGTATATTGCAGGTTATTGAAGTTGAATGGAACATGCTGTACTCTCTCCCTCCTCCAAATTCTAAGATATCACTTGCTTGCTTGTCCAGGACAAAAGTTTTTATTGCCTATCATTCTTTGGGATGTAAAAAGTGTAACTTTCATAAACCCACTTTGTTTACCATCCAATTAAAACAAAGAAAAACAGATCCAAATTGGGACAGTTTGGATGCTTGGAGGGAGTTAGAACTGGAGAAAAGTAAACAGAGCATCTATTGGCTTCTCTCTTTATGAAAGCTACTTTATTCTTTTTTTTTTTTCCCCTTCAGGTTTACATTTTGACTAGTTCTGGAGAAATGACAGTTAACTTAGCTTGCACATATATTGTAGCTGTTGTGGTGTTAGTTGCCTAGAGAAGAATACTTAGAGTAGCATCTTTCGTTTTCTGTTTCCCTCATGGGGACTTAATGCAGTTACCTAAATAGGCTCTCTCCGGCATCACCAACATTGGTTCTGAATGACTCACCTGATGGAAGAGGAGTTATTAGCTCTGGCCCTCTCTTCTGTTTCCCAGCTAGGGATCTCTGACCAAATTGGTGCCACTCCAACTCCCCAGGGAGCACCTGATTCAGCAGACCTCTAGCCACTAAAATGCCACTGGTCACACTTGATTTTCATGGAGGGAGCTTTGAAGCCCTGGTGCTTAAGCATGGCTGGAGTACCGGGTAGGATCAGGCAAGCTATAAAGTGTGTTGTTATCACAGCTTGGAAAACGGAGGGCAAAGGTGCTTTATAACCAGGTTAGTGGCGTGTGGTATGCAAAGACAGTTGAAAACGAAATAAAGCAGGGTTTATACAACTTCGTCCACATCCCACAAACAGGAAATTCTGCAAAGGAAGTTGCATTTTACCAAAAACGAGGCCTTGGGGATTTTCAGGTAACTGTTTTACTAATGATATTGGAGTCTGGCCAAGCCAGAGAAAGTCTGTGTTCACTAGAAAGCTGCCAGGGGGCAATCACCGAGGAAGTGCATTTCTAGCTCTACCCTGGTCACAGGGTCTCAGCATCTTTCATTCCACCCCTCCCTTGTGTGGTCTAGGCTTTGTTGGGCATCAGAGAATATCATGCTAACCCAGGGTATCATGCTTCCAGGATGATAGCTGGAGAGCCCTGAGTGAAATGCCGAGATTGCTGTGATGCTTATACCCCTGGGATCCTCCAGGACTGTGACTCCTTGCAGCCTGGACTCAGATCCTGCCTCTCACTGCTTACTCCTTTTGTGGGCCATGGTAAAGTAGGGCTAGGAGCAGCACCAGCTTCATGTCCTTGCTTGACTTTGTACCCATATCAAAAATAAATCCATTCATTCATTCACTTATTTATTAATCTATCTATCTATCTATCTATCTATCTATCTATCTATCTATCTATCTGTCTGTCTGTCTGTCTGTCTGTCTGTCTGTCTGTCTGTCTGTCTGTCTGTCTGTCTGTCTGTCTGTCTGTCTGTCTGTCTATCTATCTATCTATCTTCCCTGGCTTCAAGAGTCAACATGCTATTGAGGGCAGGCTGGGAACTGTATGCTATGTAAAGGTAGTTTATCCTTAAGGACCACCTACTGCGTGTTAAGTGTCACTCTCATGGGTTAATCCCATGTGGTAGATGCAGGATTGTGCCCTATGATGAAAGCACAGTTTTTTGGTTTTCGGGTACTCCTTATTTTTTATGAGTCTTAATGGTTCTGCCACATTTCTTCTAATATCCTGTTGCGGTCACAAGGCTGCCTCACCAGCTACATTGTCTTGGTCTTGTTTAGCAACAGGCTACTCCTTGCTGATCTCTTTGCTAGCAAAGAGACACTGTTTGTCTTGTAGGTTTGGTATCAGAGACAGGCATACCCACATTGTAGACTTTGATTTAAGGGGAGAGAAAATAAATGGTTATATAGCAATAGGATTGCCTTCATCATCTGTTTACTTCTCACTCGGTATATCCTCGGTACAGATAAGCCCACAGGGACTAGCACAGCTGGTAGCCTCTTTCTGGATTTACACACACCTTTAAGGTCTCTCACCAGTCTCAGGCCATGCTATTCCAGCGATGCTGCCATGGTGCCACTGTATACACCTGTCTTCTCTTATGGGGTGCTGTTCCCTTCCGTTCCTAGTCAACTCTGGCTGTTCTAGAGCTCCATCTCTGTTACTCTTTTTTTTTTTTTTTTTTTGAGGAAGTCTTGCATGTTCCCTTGCCCAGCTGTGCTGTGCCAGGCATTTGTGAGTTGAGTCTGTTCCCCTCATTGCTCAGCACCAAGCTTGTGGTAGGGTTAAAGATATTGATAGCTTTCCTTCATTTGTCTCCGTAACACTTGCCAGGTATGGGAACCACATATAGTGGGGTCCTCACATTAGTGGGATCCTCACATTTTCAGGACTTACTGAGGGGAGAGATGAAGATCTCTTGAGATCTCTGGTTTTCTCAGATGCTGTCTGGCCCAACATGGAAGAGTCCACAGCCTGAGGGCATGTGAGATGCCTGGGGATGCAGACTTATTTCGGAAGGTCCAGATGACCTCACAAAGTCTTGGCACTGTGCTCTGATTAGGGAGCATCTGAACCCAGTAAGATTCAGAGAACAACTATATAGGTGGTCTGCGCCTTCTTCATTTTGCATACTCCCCCCCCCCCAAAAGTATAGCAAGTAAAGTGAAATGGTAATTCTACTTGGTGGCACTGTAAGTTGCGTTTCTTTCCTGTTGCAGTAGGTTTTCTCATTTGCATTAAGCCTCTGCATAGTTCTATCCCAGTGTCCTTGATGAAGCTTGAAATGCTTCCTCCTAAACACCAGAGCACACTGAGGACAGCTGGGTAGGGTGTAGTCAGGGAACTGATCCTGGTGCTTGCATCACTTCCCATTTGTGTGCAGTTGAAGTTCCCCCTCATTGCTGTCGTCCTTTGTGCCACACTGGGATTGTGTTGGTGACATGCTGTGTCAGAAGGTTTAGTCTGTTGTTTATCAGGCATCAGTGAAGTTTGGGGTGGGTGCCCAGCTTTTCTGTTTCTTGATGTTCTAATGGTCTTGCTCATTGGCATCTTGAGTCTTGCCAGTTACTTAATAATACAGGAAAGAGACAGTGTGTCATTGGGGAGCTGGGAGCACCATGGCGACTTGGAGCTTGCAAGAGATGATGACACGGAGCTGATGAAGTTCTGCCGGGGCAGGTCGAGACGAGAATGTGCACCTCTCCGGAGCACTGGGAGCTCCACACATTGGCCGTGTGCATCTGAATCCTACTCTGTGTGTAGTGATGCTAAGTTGAATGTACTCTTTAAATACAGGACCATGGAGCTGGGGAGATGACTCAGTGAGTATAAGAGCCTGGCCTGCAAGAATGAGGACTTGAGTTCAAATCTCTAGGACCCATGAAAAATCCGAGCATGGCTGTACATACCTGTATCTCCAGAACTGGCAGCCAGAGACAGGCACATTGAGAGAGATCTCTGGCCAGCCTAGCAAAACCAACCAAGCAACCAACCAACCACTCCAGTGAGCTTCTGGTTTGGTGAGAGATCCTCACCAAACTCTCTCAAGACAGTAAGGTAGAGAGCAATAAAGGAGGACAAACAGTGCCCTTCTCTGGTTTCTACACTTACATGCATGGGTGTGCTTACTCCCTCACTCCCTCACGTGCATGTGATACACTCATAGAACAGTCTCACTGTCTGTCTGGGTCAGTTGTACTCTCTTTGTACCTCGCTCCCATAGGATCACCAAGACAAAAACAATTCTAAAGAAAAGTTAAGAACTCGGTCTCATTCCTCATTTATGTGCCTCTGTTCAAATGCCCAACTGTGTTTTCTTCAAACAGAACGTGAGGTTCTGTACCACATGTTCTGGTACCACAGGATGGCCAGAGCATAAACAAACAAAAAAGCTTCACCTCGGGATTGTTAAGGCTTGGCACTTGCTGCAAGTTAGTCACTCGTTTGTTTTAGTCATGCATATGCATTCTTTTACAAATGCATATAGCTATATATAAACACATACATATACATTATACACACACATATCACATGTGCAAAATTCCTTACTTGGCTTTATGGGAAAAATGTCAGACTTTAAACTCCTTGATGGTATTCTGTGTTCAGAGGTAGGAAGTTGTTTTTCTTCTTGTCTACTATTGGCAGTAATAGATTTTCAGCCTATTGCGGGTTACTTCTGATTTGCCAGGATTATTTGTGTAGTAACAACACAAATCTTTCCTGTTCAGATTGCTGATTCTGGCCTAGTAATTAGATGACCCTCAGGAATAATGAACAGTGCTAAGTGCATCTGTATAGATTTCTGTTTACACTGCAGTGAAATGCTGCTGGTGATGAAAGTCACCATCTGTAGTTCAGGTAGGAGTGAGTTGGTACTTTACTAGTTATTGGGCCCTTCTCTGCATCTCTCTGCCTCTTTCTCTTTGTCTCTCTCTCTCTGCTGATTCTGTCTCTGCTCTCTTCCAACTTCCCGCCTTCCCTCTTCTAAACCCCTTTCTCCTCTCTCTCCTCCTACCTTTTCTTTTCCTTTCCTTTGAAGACCAGGTTGTCTTCAAACTAAGGTTGATCTTGAGCTCTTTAAAAATTTATAACTTTTATGTATATGAGAGTTTTATCTGCGTTTTGTCTGTGCACCATGTGCATACAGTGTCCATGGAGGCCAGAAGATGGCATCAGATGCCCTGGAACTGGAGTTACGGATGATTTTGAGTTGCTGTATGGATGCTGGGAATTGAACCTGGGTCCTCTGGAAGGAGCAGCTGGTGATCTGAGCTGTTGAGCTGTCTCCCTGGCCCCTGACTCTTCCTTACCTCCTGAGTACTGGCTCACAGGCGTGGGCCACTATACTTGCTTTCCTTTCCCTTTTAACAGCACTGAGGAGCAAAACCTTTGTGCATGCTAGGCAGGAATTTTATCAATTGAATTACATCCTCAGCCCCTTTGCATGTTTTAAAATCTGCTCTAATAACCCATGCGATGTAGAGACCCTAAATGACTTATTGGAGGTGGTGCCTTAATTAGTATCTACAATCCAGAGGCATAGTAGAAATAAGCTTGAAGAGTACTTAGAGGAACTGAGGTAATTCCCTTTTGTAACAGTTCCCAGGGTGCCCTTTGTCTCTGGCTGTGTCTGCCTGGTTCTGGGTACCTGGCAGGTGCCTGGAAGGTACCTTTTATTCCCTGCTAGGTCTGTCTGAATGGGTGCTCCTGTTTCTCTTTATGCCCTTCCCTTTCTGTGTCTGTGTCCTTTGCTTGCTGTTTTCTCATCTTGGCTCTCACAAACCACTGTCCTTAACCTGTATAGTAAGACATAGGAAGGGGTTGGAGTGGGAGGTCCTGAGTGGGAGGTACCAAAGGTTTCCCCAGGAGGGGAAGACTCAGTGACTGTGAGTTTTGGTTATGAGACAGTTGGAATTGGGACTGTCACTTAGGAAATACCTGGTAGGGATGGGGTCCTGAATACTGAAATTGTAAGCTAACCCTTTTGCCGCTCCCCTCCCCCCCATATGACAAACTGCCTTGTAGAAAGGAAGCAGGAATGGATTATTTTGCTTCACTCTTTCAGATGGACTTCAGTCTGTCATCACATAGAAGACATGGCAGAGTTCATGACTGTGTGTGTGTGTGCGCTTGCGTGTGCTCCTTCAGTGTGTGTGTGTGTGTGTGTGTGCATGCGCTCCTTCATTGTGGTAGAATAGCAGAGAGAAGAGGCTAGAACAAGTGACTGACCTCTACCAGGCAGGTCTCACCTCCTAAGAGTTCCTCAGTTGTGGAAATACTGCCACAAGTTTGAGAAACTAATATTCAAAACATGGGCCTATTTCAGAATCATTTCAGATTCATCATAACTGATGTACTCAGAATTGTGTCCTTAAAATAGGCAAAGAGCCTGGATGATGTTTTGGGGGTTTCAGGAGGAAAAGATGCTGTGCCTTCAGGTATGGCACCCTTCCTTCATGCTTTGCCTCTCCTTCCCTCTCTCACCTCCCAGCAGGCTGCTGGGGATACTGAAGCCTCCCTTGAAACACATCCAGAGAGCTGGAGGTCACATCAGATCCAAATTAAATCTAGTACTTCTCTGTAAACAGCTGCTGTCTGTGTTCCATTAAAAATGAAAAAGCTATTTAACATGGCAAATTCATAACTTCATGGATTTCATCTTGATGAAACCCAAACTTTGGAATGATAGTTCAGGAGATGTTTAATACTCTTATATATTATGTTTAAATTAAATGTCAATTGGATATAGAAGGAGATGTGCTGTATTAAGATGGCAACGGTGTGCAGTGTATGCAGGGGGCTCTTCTAATTATAACCAGCGCCAGTGTTTGTAATTATGGCTTCAAAGGCAAGTCCTTGGGCTTCTGTGGCCAAGATCATTCTTCTGGTCTCTATTGTGATTTTTGCCCATGCAGGTATTCGCTTCAAATCTACTGTATTCAAGGGTGTCTGAAACACAGGGCTTTTCCACTTACATTACTCTTGGAATTCTTTTGTTGGTGACTTATCACCAGGATACATTTAATTTTTATAAGTATGTCTCCAGGGTATTTCCTGTCCTGTCTATACAGTGACCTTGACTATCCATGAGGGTGTGTGAGATGGGTATGTTACTGTGTTTCCTCTCTCTGTTTTTTAAAATTCCATGTTAGTGCCTGGAATCAAATCCAGTCTCTCATGAATACATGGTAAGTTATAGCCTCTTAAGTTGTGGGACTATCTGGGGCTATGCAACCCAATGTGAAGATAGTGAAAAACTTGGTAATGATGAAATGTTTATGAATGCTCAATGGCTAAAAATTAATTTTAAACCAGAGCACACTGAAGCTGAGATAGTCTGGCGGTGCTTGCCTGTGTTGCACTGTGGGACTTCATGGCATCCTTGGTTCTGAATGTACGTGTGCATAGACAATATACACAGTGCATGCCGTCAGGTAATGCCTGTGCAAGCATGCTACCTGAAACAGCCAGACCTCCTTACACTCTAGTGCACCCTACACTGCTGAACCAACTGGTTATTTCTTATGTTCAGGGCATCCCTTAAACATACGGATGTGGACTGATTGCTGCTTGAATCATGTATGTGTGTACTAGTCATTGGATGTAATTTACCTGGCTGGGTAAATGGCTCTTGCCATTGCCAATTGTTTTTGCAAGCATCAAGGATTCAGCATCAGAGGGTAGTGGATCAAAAGCACTGTGTTTGAAAAATAGCCCTCCCAGGACATGCGAGTCTTAGTCAGCACAAGTTATTTCATAGATCTCGTTTTGCTCTCGGAAGCATCTTAAAAATAGGCTCCAGTTCCTGCCTAACAGCCATATCCTTAGGAGTCGGATTGGAGCTTGTCTTCTGTATATTTGCATTAAAAGGAAACAATGTCACGTGATTAAAATGGTAGCTTAGAGAATTCTTTATTATGGAGATATTTCACATAGTGAGCTCTCCCTTCTCATCAGATGTATTTTCTTCTTTTGTGTAAATTGCCCTGTGTTCTCCCCTAACCCCCGAAAAAAATAATAATTGAAAAAGCTTTATTTCCAAATCTAAATTTTGAAGTTATTCTTTGTCCAAGGAGAACTTCCGGGAGTCCCCTTACTGGTAAGAGCTTTCTGTGTTGTGCATTGATTTTGTTTATGAGACTCACAGAATGAAATAGAGACACTTGCTATCTAAAAGGCTGCAGAGGTTCCAAGCCTACTGAAGCCTAGGAGACATACGGGAAGTGCTTTATCAAACTCTGGTTTGCTGTGAGTACAAGGAGGAGGAGAGGGAAGGCTTTGCTAGTTCTGCTTCAGGTAGTTTCTTCTATTTTATATGTATGATAACTTTCAACTTTCATGTATTTTCCCCCCTCCGTCTCTCTCTCCTTCCCTTCCTTCTTTCCTTTCTCTCTTTTCTTCTTTGGACAGTCTTCCTGTATGGCTCTAGCTGTCCTGGAGCTCACTCTGTAAACCAGGATGGCATTGAACTCACAGTGGTCTATCTGCCTCTGCCTCCTGAGTGCTGGGATTAAAAGCATGTACCACCACACCTGGCAACTTTAATCTGTTTTGAGGCCCTTAACAGATTGGCCTGTGGCTAGTACTTATTTCATCAGTATTGGCACAGAGGTTAAAATTTTTCCTTTAGGCTACTTGCTTTTGGTTAGGTAAAAATACTATTATGAAACATAGAAACTCCAATAGGAAGGGCAGGTAGGAACAGTCATTAATTGTGGTCTATGCTTGTACTCATCATTTGGCTTTTCAGCCTTACATATTACTTAACTTGCTTGAACCTTAGTATTCCCCTCTAATAACAGGGACAATTACATTAGTAATGACTGTTTCCTTCAGTTACTGAGGATTAAGAGATCTTGTCTGCCAGGCATATAGGAGGATACATGGTATGTGATAATCATAGTAATTTTTTGATGCTGGCTAACTTTTATGAAATTTTATGGATTATTCCAGATTTTCCTTTTGAATGTTTCTCTGAGGTGGCACTCTTACTTCCTGGAGGGTCTTGCTTTATCTGTGTTCTTCTTCCCTCCCCAGAGCAACCCCTACTTGGTACTCAAGAGTGAGTGCTAATGCTCTCAGCAACCCCAAATGGAGGTTTGTGGGCCTCCTTGTAGCTCCTTGTACCTGAGTAGTAGTTTGTATGACATACTGATACTGTCCAAATACCTTTCTGTCTTCCCTATTTGATAGCAGGCCACTTAAGGAAAATACTTTCACTTTCCATTCATTGTCTCCATTAGGGCAAGATGCCTTCATAATGTCTTAGTAGGTGTTGTCTATAATTCTGGGCCTGTTTCTTTCTTGCTGGTCAGCTCCCTGGAGGGAGTCAATGAAATAATGCATGTGTGACCTTTTCTACCAGGCTTGGCCTGCAGTGGGTCTTCAGTAGGATTGGTGGACTGAGGGAACAACAAGTTGCTATCCGTCTGGAATAGTTGATGTGGAAGATGAAGCCTGTGAGGGGGAGCGCATTAGTACTTGTTAGGGACCTTCTTTGAGTCAGCCTGTAAGCTGAGTCCTGTCCCACCATGAGAGGTGTGGAGTTAAGTGAAGTGCACCAACTTTGTTACTGAAATACTCCAGACTGGGATACCTTTCATCTTGCTGGGTCCTTTTGTTTGCTTTTAGATTTTATTGCCTACAGGGCATATGTTTTGGCATCACCCTGGCATATAGTCAAGGACGAGCATTAAAAGGATGCATACTGTAATAATTTTTACAATGTTAGTTTTGCTTTAAAAGTTTATTGTCATGTTAGGTTTTATTTTTATATTTACTTTATGTATATGAGTGTTTTTCCTGAATGTATGTCCGCACATCTCTGTGGCGACCAGAAGAGGATGTTGGATACCCTGAGGCTGGGGTTACAGACAGTTGTGAGTAGCCGTGTGGGTGCTGGGTATTGAACCCAGGTATTCTGGAAGGGCAGCCATTGCTCTTAACTGCCTGAGACAAGTTCTCACTATGTAGCCCTGTCTAGCCTGCAACGTGCTATGAAAACCAGGCTGGCTTCAAACTTAGAGAGATCTGCCTTTCTCTGCCTCCCGAATGCTGAGATTAAAGCACGTATCACAATGCCTCCTCCTCCTTAACTCACTTTTAGTAAGAAATTGTAGTTATGTAGTTGGGCAAATTTTGGTTAAAACTGAAGGTTGACGACTACCTTGGTTTTCTGAATCCATTAGATCTCCTTACAGAAGTATTTGCAAGTTAGTTGATGAAATTAGTTCTTGATTGCAGAAAGATTGCGGACTGCTGATCAATTATATCTTAAAGGAAATGTAATATCCAAAATAATAAAGAATGAACTAGTAATACCATGTACCAGAGAAACCTGAGCTTTGTTACACAGAGAGAGTGGACTTCAGGTCATTAAAATGGACTTGATTTATAAGCAGAATGTTTATCATATGTTTACCACAAGACCTGGGTAAAGTGCAAAGTGCATCTCCAGTGTCTCTGTCTCCCTCTGTTTCTGTCTTTGTTTCTTTATTCTCTTTGTCTCTGTGCCTGTCTCTCGTTCATACACAGACATGCAGCTACTTGTTACACTAGCAAGGATAGAGGAGGGGAAAGTCTTAATATACCTTAATCATGTGTTATCCATGTGAAAATTTGGTACTTGGTGTATTTGGCATGAAAGCATGCCAGGGCCATAGATTGTTTTCACATGTGTTGTTTCTAGCTCCTGTTTATCTAATTCCTGCTTCTAGAATTTCTTGTCTTCGAAAAGGATTCTTTTACAGCTATTGCGTCAAGCGACAAAGGGTCATGATAAAAAGGCAGTTGTAAAATGCATCATGGTTTTATCCCCATTTAGAGATGATTCTATTTTCTGTTAAGAATTAAGTAATTGTGAGTACAATATGTGAGTGAACTATAAAACTCCTTCCATTAAATGGTTCAAATAATGGGGGCACATCAACACTAACCCCATGAAGCTACGTGCCTTAAAAGTTCACAACCCCAATTTTATGATCTTTGAGGCTTTTTCTACTAGATGAAAAGAATATTGCTCCATAAAATTGTTACCTTATGAGGCTGAAGCTCATAATACCAGCATTCTAGGAAAGGCAAGGGTAAAAAAAAAAACAAAACATTTCAGAGTATGATTAGAGTATAAATTTGAGAGGTTGTCATGGTCTTTTGGCTGTGGTTAAATAAGGAAGCCCTAATAGTCTTAGTCTCTTGTCTAAATTTCTAAATACACTTTTTTTTTATTATAAGAGTGAGTGGAGTTTTATCATTTGTTACTTCAGCAAATGCTTATTGCAAGCCTGCTGTGACAGTCATCTTGGCATGAAGTGCTGTGTAACAAATTACCCTGAACTTGCTCATATACACTCACAGAGGTGTAAGCTGGCTGGGGAACTCTGTGCATCTTATTCTAGAGGCTAGCCTTGGGTATGGCATCATACAGTGTCATTTCAGTGTATACCCACAGCATGCCAAGGAAGAACAGTCCTCCCATGCATCCTAGGGTAGGAGGAGGGAAAGAATAACTACCATCACTACTGCCATGTCTTCTCTCTTCTGAGTTTAGACTTATAGTAGTGAACAAGATTGCTGTCATGGGAGTTCTGCCCTTGTGTGTGATCATGGTGGAAAAGATCAGAACACGAAAGCAAATTACCAAACTATATAATTTCGGATAGTAGCTAGGGCGCTATGGTGGAGTATGACTCAGTGGAACTGTCATCTGTATTGCATTCAGTTTGGCTGAGATAGGTCTCCCTGTAGTGACATTGCTATAGAGTGACAACTCTTGGCAACTGTGGATTTTGGTCTGTGGACAAGTTAGTGGAGGTTTTAGTGGTTTTAATTTTGTATGGAGTCCTTCACAGTGCTGGTCAAGGTAATTGAGGAGATCTTCTGCCAGACCACAGCTATTGAGGCAAGGACTGTACCCATACACAGATTTTTAAGTACTCCCTACAATAGAAATGGTTCTTCAGAAAGGCCCCATGATCTGCAGTGAGATACAGACATATATACAAATAAACATACATATATATGTGTACACACACACACATACACACTATACCTGCCTCTACTAGGCAAATCGTGACTTCCAAAGGACCAATTCCCTTTCAGCTGTGAGGAAAGGTGGCAGTAGGTCACCTAAAAAGGGTATGTGGAGATGATGTCATCTGTTGGGTTGTTCTGCAGTCGCAAGAGTCTTGTCAAGCTGAACACACGCCAGTCACTTGATGGCTTATCCTTTTGGGGGGCCAGTACCATTATAGCTGTTTTACATAGTCTAGAAGGTATCCTCTTTACCTGGCAAGAGAGCTCCTGGTACAGCACAGGGCTGTGGGTGTCCTCTGTGCAGCTTTGACAGATGGGACGAGGGAGCAGGGCCAGCGGAACTAGAAGTCAGGCTTTAACTGTGGTTCCAGGCTGTCAGATTGGAAGGGCTGCTTGGAAGCAGGAACTTTTTTCCTCTTAGTTTTTCATTTATAGTTATCACTAAATATATTCCAATGATGGAAAATTACGGCTTTTTACTTGCCACTTGGCAGCTGTGCCTGTATCTCTTTTTTAGTTTTTGGTGTGTATTTTAAATTCAGTTAGGCTTCAATGGGGTAGAATTATGAGACTTTAAAAAAGATGAAGTGTCGCAGTGTGAATTTAGGGTTAGGTGCAGTCTAAAAAGACAAGTTATAATTGTAGCTGGCCATTACTGAGAGTGTCCTGTGTCCCATGTCTTGGGTGAAATGCCAGACATATGTGATTGCATGTGTTTTTTCTTTTCTTTTCTTTCTTTTTTTTTTTTTTTTTAATTCCTGGACACTTTAAGGGTAGTTAGGTTGGGTGTTGTAATTATCTCCGTATTGTAGATGAGGAAACTGGAGGTCAGAGTTCAGTAGTTTCTTAAGCTTATCTAGCTCCTGAGTGGTAGATTCCAGATTCCAGTCCACATTTGTATGTGGTGGGGCTGACATTCTTAGAATTCTGGTTACCTTTTCAGGGGGAAGGAGAAAGTATCCTGTAGACTTGGTGCACAGACGTTTGTCTGAAAGTGTCTTCCCTGAATGCGTAGAACGCAGACGTTGAAATATTCTAGAATTGAGTGCTCTGGAAATGGATGCCTGAATAATGACAAGCAGGCGTAAAAGTTCCAGGGGGAGCTCTGGGTGTTCAGGTAGAAGAGACAATATGAGGTTGTTAAGCTTGTGGACTCAAGGAATATGCTTTCTGATTCTGTCACCTTCAGTAATGTAAGATTTGAATGTACTTTTTTAGTTTGGGTCCTAGGGGTACAGCTTGGATTTGACAGCATCTCAAAAAATCCGTACTGGGTTGCTCAGGTGGCTTAGAGCAATCCCTGGAACTCTCGGTTGAAGGAAAGAACCAGTTCTTTCCAGAAGGTTCCTCTGTACCTTAACAGGCTTTTTGTTTCATCTGTGCATTCACACACACACACACACAAATGGTGTAATGGTGTAATTTAAAAAATGTTTTAAGGGAGTGGTAAATTCTGGTAGGAAAAATGGATGAAAAGATTGTACATTTTTGCTCTTTAAACTGTACTATTTTAAAAGGTTTGTGAATTTCTGATGAACTGAAGGCTCTGGTTGTAACCAAATCTGTCTTTATTTTTTGGCTCTTGAGTGAGGCCAGTGTGAACTGCTGCAGTGCACATGAGTCATCGTGATTGGCTGCTTGCTGCATGGCACCCTTGAGCAGCAGATCCATCTCTAGGCTGTACTGCATTTGCTCTGTTGTTGCTATCTTAGCACCTTTCTGGAAATGTGTTTGTTGATGTCTGTCTACACCGCGGAGAAGCCAAGACAGAGTGAATCATCAGAGGCTCACAGTTGCTTCTGTGTGTGCTCAGGGCCTGCAGTCTGTGTGAGTTGAGGATTGGGGTGAACAATATCCTTGTTCCCCCAAAGCTTATATGTTGGCGGAGGAATGTGCCAAGGTCCCTGTGCCTTTCCTGTTTAGCGCTTGACCATGTAACTCTTGGCTTCCCTCTTAGACCTTAGTCAAGAGAAGTGGCAGCATTATATCTTCTCTATGCAAGGGACTCATCTTTGTGGAAAACACAGGAAAATGGAACAGATCTAGTTTTTGAGGTAGATTCAGCGATTGAAATTGTTTATTATTTTATGTGTACAAGTAATACTAGGCTCTTTACTTGGATTTCTTCCACGAGCCCCAGCACCCAGTGTTTGCACAGTTCTTGAACCCTCTCTTGAACATTGTGGGGCTTGTGACTGCTTTAAGGGAGTCTGTGACTTCAGCTATGCAGTTTTTGCTTGCCTCTTGCTGTGAGCTCTTTTAGCTGGGACCACCAAGCATGAGTGTGAAGGAGAGCTTGGGAGATGGCTGATTGGCTAAAGGCCATTGCTTTATTGCATGAAGGCCCGAGTTTGAATTGTACACACCCACTAAAAGACTTGGCATAGTTGTGTGTGTGTGATTCCTGTCCTGCAGGGCAGAGGCCAGTGGATCCTCTCTGGCCAGCCAGCATAGCTTGAAAAGGCTTCTGATTCAGCAAAAGCCTATCTCGAGGCAGTAGAGTGGCGAATGATAGAGGAAGACACCTGAAGTCCTGCTCTGGCCTCCATATGCGAGTATCCACATTTGCCCACACAGTCCTGTTCGTGCATTAGGGAAGTACTTGCCTGAGTTGGGAGCACAGATTAGAGGTTAAGGTCTTGTAACTGAGCAGGGTTCTGTTTTACCCCAGGCTGTGGGCCCTTATTAGCTGCCTTGGTAGTTTACCTAATATTCCCATGCTGTGTGTGTGTGCAAAGTGATACCTGAACTGCAGATGATTCTTACCTCATGGAGTCAGAAATCACATCGGGTGTAGCACAGTTCAGCCACAGAACTCATGTGTTGTTATAATGAAATTTTGTACAGTTCAAGTGGGTGTACCTTGCACATCTTTGATCCCAGTATCTGAGAAATGAAGGCAGGAGAAATGAAAATTCAAGGCCAGAGTAAGGTTGCACAAGGGCAGCTAGTACAGCATAGGAAGAACTTGTTTCAAAAGAGAAAATCATTTGATTCAGCTTTAAAAAAGTGTTTCTGAAGGCTGCCTAGGCTGCAGTGCTGAGCATGTTTTTGCTTCTCTTGGTGTAACCCAAAACAGTTGGTGCCCCGTAGTCATCTGCTGAGTCATGAGACAGTGCGTGATGTCTATTCTGATGGGCGCTGTTCATCAGCTGGTTTTCAGGGAGAGCTTGCTGGTTCTTTGAATTGTCTGCAGGTTCTCAGCCTGTGGGTCAACCTTTGGGGGAGTTGTCGAATGACCCTTTCACAGCGGCTGCCTTATCAGACGATGCATAACAGTAACCAAATTACAGATATGAAGTAGCAGCGAAAACAATTTCATGGTTGGAGGTCACCACAACACCAGGAACTGTATTAAAGGGTCACAGCACTGGGAAGACTGAGAACCACTGCTGTAGTGAATTCCCAGGGCTCTGTGCTGCAGGGTGAGTGAGGCAGAGCAATCATTTTAAAGGGTTGGGGGAAACTGGCGTCAGGTAGTCATGTGGATTGCCAGGAAAGCC
This sequence comes from Pachyuromys duprasi, assembly GCA_028658305.1. Taxonomy (NCBI): domain Eukaryota; kingdom Metazoa; phylum Chordata; class Mammalia; order Rodentia; family Muridae; genus Pachyuromys; species Pachyuromys duprasi. The sequence goes on from CM053761.1 coordinate 46,442,675, forward strand.
ACAAGCAAAAAACACAAGCAAATTACTGATATGTCATTTAAACTCCATGAAGCCTGTCGCAGTGGTTCTTGATTAAATGAGATGGTTTGTTAACTCATCTCCTCCTCTGGAAATAAAACTCAGTGATACCTAGATTCTTGGGAAGAGAAAGGAATATAAGGGGGCTTGGTAAGGTCTGTGGCCTTCCTCTTGTGCTCTCCTGTGTGGATCTGGAAGAGTGGGTTGCTGCTATTCAGCGTGAGCTCCCAGTAGCACCAGATACCGACTCTCCTGGTCCCCTACCAGCCCTGCTAAATGAGAATCTGCCAGATCCCTCTGGGAGGGCAGGAGGACAGTTTTGATTAGATGGTTTTGATGTTGAAAGGAAGACAAATCGATAGAAATCAGGTGGGAAGTGTTTTTTTTGAACTCCCTACAGAGCAACTCTTTCTTCTCACCCTAACCCATGCCCCAAATAGGCCTGGAACCTGTTTTAAACTCCTGATCTTCCTGCTTCTACTTCCCAGGTTCTAAGATAACAAATGTGCTGCAGCTAGGTAAATACTCTACCAGATAAGTCAAGTCCCCAGGCCAACTCGTTGTGTGTTTGCTGCCCACTGCCCTAGTCTTCTTTGATTTAAACTGCATTCTGTCCACTTTATTTTTATCACAGACCATGAGTGACAGTACGCTTCCAGGACCTGTGAGAAGAGAATAAATACATGGACTTTATATGTGGAATGAATGTTTTCGTCAGGACATTGTTGAGGTAGCTTCCCTAGCTGTCTAGCTGTCAGGGTTAGTCAGGTGACACTGATTAAGTGTCTTATGCTATGCTAGTCTGTCTGAGGTAACTCCTGGGAACCATTTTACCTAACCCTTTTACAGTCGCTTGAGGTTAATTAACCTCTGATCAAACCCCAACACTCTCTGGACCTAAACTCTTCCAGGCCGCCATCTAAGTGAGGAAGATATTTACATCACATTTTATATTTGGCCTTTAAGATCTGACATGTAATAGTGATTAGTTAATATTTTAATTCCCATGCTTTGGAGGCAGGTCAGAATATAGTCTGCCAGGACCAGCTTGCCCAAGTGGTTTCTTAAGTTTTGGAGGATAAGAAAAGTAACCGGAAGTTTAATAGTCACTTGCACTTCAGTAAATACACTCCAGAAAAAACACATCCCTAAATGAGGCAAACCTTATCTGAGGCAGAGGTTTCAGATGCAGATGGTGTGGAGACCACCCTCTTGGTTTTTTTTTTGTTTTGTTTTGTTTTGTCCATGATCACATATTCCTGACTTGTTTTATTTACTTATTAACATTCTTATTTATTTACTTTGTGTATGGCCGTGGGTGGTTTTTGTGTGGGTGTGAGGGTGAAGGTCAGAGAACAAGTTTCAGGAATTGGTTCTTTATTTGAATCATGTACCATGGAGGTTCCAGGGATCTAACTCAGGTCTAAGCTATCTCAGCAGACCTAATTAACTTTTAAAAGTTTCTGTGTTTTAGAGCAAAGTGTAGTGTGATCATAATTGGAAGCTCACACTGTTGCCAGGCATATACACACATCAACATAAATTTCTTAGGCTGAGTTTTCTTGCTTTCTCATTAAAAATACCTGGGGAAGAACAGTATTCGCTTGCGTGAGATCCTGGGTTTGATCTCACACTCCCCCAGAAACAACAACCACAAAACCGTAACTGGTGTGACAGAGGTGCCCCTCCCCAACAGTTCCAAGCTGACACCCTTTGATTCAGAACGAATTGGAAAGGAAGGAATTCTCTAAAAATGTGATCTACACCCTTACTTCAATTCTGTTGTATATCACTTCAAATCTTCTGAAAATTGGAAAATTTACAAATTAAGGATGACTCAAAGTTCTGTGTTTTGAGATGGAGTTGGTAGCATCTCACCTTAACCCGGCCTTGAATTTGAAATCTTTTTGCCTGGGTCTGTCAAGAACTGGAATTACAGGCGTGCATCACCATGTTCAAGTTGATAACCATGTTTTGGTGGTTAGTAGTGTATGTCTAGGGCCATGTCTGGAAGCAAGGTGTCCAGTTTACTGCGCTTAGACTCCAGGGAGATTGTCCCATGCTAATCAGTTCCTCTGTGCTAGGAGCAAACTGGCTGGAACTTGGCCCCATGGCAGGAACTGACATTTGAAGAATGAAACTTGAACCATGTGTTGGGGATGGGTCTGACAGCTATGCCCTGTTGATTTAGCATTTGCTAAAGTAGCATTTGCTAAAGTTTGTGTGTTGGTCTTTCATCACGCATGTTCTTACTCCTTATCGTTTCCATTTTTGCTAGTGGCAGAATAATCACCAGTAGTTTATGATACTGGAATCAGGACCTGACTTCTTTCTCCTGCTCTTTGCTGTGAGGATTCCCGGGCTCGCTCTTCTACTTTGCCCTTGAGATGGTCTTATAGTCTCACCAGTCTTCCTGCGCCCTCTTTTATCTCTCTACCCTTAACTTTCTTGAACCACTACCATATTTTGTTTTCACCTCTGACCTTCTGAAATGGATTTTATTAATGTTTTTCCCTTGATCAAATGACTTTGTAAATTTTATTCGAGAAAAATCTGTTTAAGAAAAGACAGCTAAGCCAGAGGGTGGGAGGGGAGGGGGTTGGAGGTAGAGGGTAGGTGATAGGGGTGGAGTGTGACTTTAATCCCATCATTCAGAGGCAGGTGGATCACTGTGAGTTTGAGGCCAGACTTGTCCACAGAGTGAGTTCCAGGACAGCCAAGGCTACACAGAAAATATCACTGTCTCAAAAAAAAAAAAAAAAAAAGGCAGCTACCTTTCCCCAATATTCTTTAAAATGTGCACGACTGTTAACATAAAAAGCAATGATGCCTGGGAATCCATGTGGTGCACATAAATATGCAGGCATGATACTCATACACAAAAAGAAAGAGCAAATCATTTTAAAAGTGTGCTTGGGGCTGTGGATGTAGCCCAATGGTAGAGTGCCTCTCTGTCATGCCCAGGACCTGGATTTGGTCCTATAACCTTGAGAATCTTTTCAAACCGTCATCATAGCATCATTCCACTTATCATCTCTTGCCCATGTACTATTTTATTTTTTTAATTTATTTTTTTATATTAATCATAGGTTATGTACTTTGTATCCCAGCCATAGCCTCCTCCCTCATTCTCTCCCAATCCCCCCATCCCTCCCTCATTTCCTCCCTGCATCTTCCCATGTACTGTTAATGCATGTTCACTCTGCAGTTTGTGTGGCACACGTGGCCGAGGAGACATAAGAATGTGGCCCAATACAAAGCTCGGGATTTAATGAATATCACGAGGGCTTTTGTTGTGCCAGTTTGTGTGTGTGGTTTCTTTTTTCTTTAGCCTGACTGTGTTTCTCCAGGGTGAACTTTGTAAATGGGATCCTGTTGCATTGTCAAAAGGAAGGACATAACTTGACCTGTAGCATGACACTGTATTTATGAGGGAAGATGAGGGGAAACATGCCAATGTCTCAACTATTCCTCTGGAACCCCTGCTAGCCCCTGCACGAGCCAGGAAACCCTATCTGCTCTTCTTCCCTTAATCTCAGCGGCACGGGGAGAACTCTGGGCTAACACGTCATCTCTCTGTGTTTCTGGTAACCCACCTGAGTGCCCTCCCAGGGGCTCAGTTTTTGACCATACATGGGCACAATCCCAGCTCCTAACTGACGTGTCATCACTCCTCGCCCAAGCGTCATAAAACCCCTTTACGTTAGCCCGGCTGCTATTTCATTGACTTCCACCTGTGAGACCAGAGAACCAGCTAGAGAGCTGCCTCTCAATAAACCTGCCTTGATAGTCATGATTTGGCTTGAATTGTCTTATTGTGTAGGTGGAGAAAACTATTACCAGCCATCCCTTAAGGGATTCAAATTTCTGAGAATATTTAGATATAAGTCATTTTTCCCCTAAAAGCTCTTAAGTGAGTCTAGCGTGTGTTCATGAAGTTACGTTAGTCAAGAGTGCATCCATGGAGTCTAGAACTCGTTGGAATGTCCCTACTTGTTTTCTCCATTTTAGCTTTCTATTATTTGTTTCTTAATTCTCTTAAGTTCATTTCCAGATTTCCAGGTTTTACTACAATGCATAAGTGAGGACAGGGTTGTGAGTAGTGTCTGCACTGGGAGCACTTGCCTTTTCTCAGTTTAGGCCATCGGCCATCGGAGTAACTCGAGCCGTCTTAGAGTGTAGGCTTATTTCTGCCACTTACTAACTTCAGGATTACAGGCAGCTGTGTGTCTTTAGGAGCCTTAATTAAGTCAGCTGTCAAGTGGGAGGCTAATCCTTATGTGCAGCTCCCCAAGTTGAGGAAGGGTCAGGTGAGGAAATGAAATTTCTTTTCTTTTATTGAAAAGGTATTTTTTTGGTCATATAATGTGTCCTGATGACAGTTTCCCCTCTCTCTATTCCCCCTGCTTCTTCCCCATCTCCCTTCACATCCATGCCTACCCCTCTGTTTCTCATGAGATAACAAACAGGCTTCTCTAAGTGACAATAATACAATAAATATAATATAATAATATAATATATAAAACAAAAACTAACATGTCAGAATAGGACAAAATAGAAGGAAAAGAGCTCAAGAAAAAGACACAAGAAAGAGACTCAGAGAACCATTCATTGGCGTGCACACTCAGGAATCCCACTTAAACACTAAACTGGAAGCTATATGTACACAGTGGACCTGTAGAGTAAAAAAATGAAAAAGAAAAAAAGAATAAAATAAGAATAAAACCAATATAGATTAAAATAAAATAACACTTCCACACAACGTTATGAGACAAGGAACCTTCAAAGATGCCATTGTGTTTATTTTCTGTTGGCCATCTAGGATGGGCATGTGGCCTACCCTTAGTATTGTTTGTTTCCCCAGTGAGACCTCCTTGGAACAAACTAAATTTTCACTTGCTGGTTGCTATCAACTGGAGGTTGCTTCTGGGTTAGGGATGGGGGGCATGTGTCCACTTCTCTCAGCTCTAGGATTCCATCTGGCGCAGATCTGTGCAGGCCTAGTGCATGCTACCTCAGTCTCTGAGTTCATGTGTGCCTTGACCATGTTGATTTAGAAGGCTTTATTTTCTTGGTTCCTCCATCCCCTCTGGCTTTTACACTGTGTTCACCTTTTCTTCCATGGGGTTCTCTGAGCCCTGAGGGGAGGAATTTGATGGAGACATCCCATTTAGGGCTGAGTGTTCTCACTCAGCGTGATATCTGGCTGTGGGTATTTGTATCTGCTACAGAAGGAGACTGCTCTGATGATGGCTGAGCAAGGCACCAAGCTATGAGTATAGCAGCGTGCCATTAGGAGTCATTTTATTGCTGCTTTTTTTCTTGTTTCAGTCTTTGGGTTTTCTCTAGGTCTGTGGGCAATGGGTCTCAGGTTCTTGGTCACCCAAGCAGTGTCAGGCATGTGCTTGCCTGTTGTAAGCGTATTGGGGGCATAGTTAATACTGTTTATAAGCAGGTCCAGGGAAAAATAAAAACTGTCAGAGGCCTTTAAGGAGAAAATATTTCACATTAGTGATGATAATTTTAAGTAGTGAATTTTTGCTAATTACCATGATAGAGCCTGCCCTGTCCCTTGCTCTTGGGCTGTGATTGTCGTCTATCTGGGATAGCTGGGCTCATCTGAATACTTGAACTGAGCAGCAGCTGCTAATCATAGAGTGAACATACAGGCAGGTCTTGTTGCTGCATCTGTAAACTTGACTGTCACTATATCTCATTGCGTTGTTATTTCATTCTTACTGTAGGTTTGCTCTGCAGTCATTTCCGTTTGTGTGTGGCATCCTGGGGGCTGCAGGCTTCTGCACCATTGCACTATGGGATCTTAGATTGCAGTATGGGATGTGTTGGGTGGAAAGATGAAGGGGAGGAGAAATGGCTGGCTTGTTGGGTTGCCACTGAACTTGGGGATGATTTTTGGATCCTACTATTTATTTAAGGGACCAGTTGCTGACAAATTTAACCTCTGTTAATTTTCAATTCAAAAATAGCAACCACTTTGACATCTAGGTTCTGCAGATTAAGAAAATAGAGCGCCATAGAGTACCCTGGAATTAGGTGAAACAAAGATTTTTAGTAACTTTCGGTGGTTATTGTCTCCAATCAGTCACTGATGTTTTCTTACTTGATTGCAATGTCACAAGCCTCCTTCTGAGAGGCTCTGAAAAAGCCAGGTGCTTGTTGTTGCTGCATTGTTTTCTTTTAAAAGTGACCAGTTGTATCTTCAGTGTGCTTTCAGATCCAAGTTCTCATTTTGTGCTTTTGGCATGAGGAGGTCATTAAAAAGGAATTATCTTTGCTTAATGACACAAGCAGTGATGACAAGAGAAAAAAATACTAGAGTAAAAAAATCTTTTTATTCTCTGTTCTTGCCTCTTAAGTGACATCAGACAAATTACTTATGAACCACACTCTGAGCAACTATTGGTTCCATGCATGGATGTTTGAGGAATAACAATTACATGGAAGCCATTGTGATTTAGCACAGTTTTTATTTGCTGAGATAAAGACAAGTCAGTGACGGAAAGAAAGAGGAGTCTAAGAACCATCAGCTGTTTTTGGTACTGAACAAAGGCGCTGTCCTGAGAATCAGCATGTCATTCATTAGTGCTACCCTTGTGCTACTTAAGTTTAAATAATTGCTGTTGAATGCATTCAAATAAAATAAAATTAGACTGCAATTTTTCTGGTTACGCTGCCCACTGTTTAAGAAGTTAGTGGCCATGTCTGTTGCCTTGCTTAGTAACTTCTCACACCACTGAGAGACCTGCTGGATGTTTTTCTTTTAGTGGACAGGTGAACTTCTTGCTCCTTGCTTGAGCTTATGGAGGAGTTGATGAAGCATGACTGGTAAGAATTTATTTATTTATTTACTTTTTCTGTATGTTGTCCTTGGCAATGGGGTCCCTACTGTCAGTTTTCAGAGAGCAACCTTTTGTCTTAGAAACAGCCTGGGTTATTTGGGGATTTCCATGGGACCCTCTTGGTCAACAACTCAATTGAGTGCAGCCCAGTCCCACCCATATTGCTTGGAGGCCTCATTAGGATCACCTTCATAGATTCCAGCAAGTTTCCACTCACACCGGTGCCCCCCAATTCCATTAATCTCACCCTATACTCTCTCCCTACACCCATCTCTCCCTTTACCGGATTCCTTACCACCACTCATGTCCCCATCCACCTCCAGTCTGTAAAACCTATTCTGTTTCCTTCTGTTTCCAGGGAGTCCCAGCTAGACCTCTCCTCTTTACCTAACCTCTCTGGGTCTATTGATCGTAGCTTGGTTGTCATTTACTTAATGGCTAATATCCGTTTATAAGTGAATACATACCATTTTTATCTTTCTGGGTCTGTGTTAACTCACTCTGGATGAATTTTTTTTTTTCCTGGTTCCATCCATTTGCCTGAAAATTTCATGATGTCATTTCATTTAAAACAGTTAAGTAATACTCCATTGTGTTGGTGTACCACATTTTCTTTATTCATTCCTCTGTTGAGGGACATGTACGTTGTTTCCAGTTTCTGGCTAAATAATAATAAAGTTGCAATGAACCTGATTGAACAAGTGTTCTTGTGATAGGATGGAGTATCCTTCGGGTGGGTATATGCCCAAGAGTTGTATAGCTGGATCTTGAGGCAGGTTGATTCCCTATTTTCTGAGGTTGAGCTGGTGCCTGCCTGGAGCCCTCACTCCTACGTTCTATTCTCTTTAGTGAGGGAAGATGCTCTATCGGCTACTGCAAGAGAATTGTGGACACCAGCCCAGCTACAAAAACATTTGACCTGCAATCTGTCCTGCCTAAAAAATTTGCTAGGGCAGTGGTGGAACAGAACTAGGGAGTAGCCAACCAGGTCTGCTTTGGCTTAAGGACTGCTCCATTCTTGGCTAAGAACCAGAGAGGAGATAGTCCAGAGACCTCTGGTAAAACCAAACACGATATTCTGTTATACTCACAGATCAGTAGTGCCTTATCTAGTTGTCAGCAGAGAGGCCTCTTCTGGCAGCAGATGGGAAGAGATGCAGAGATTATGTGGAGAGAAAAATCTAAATTGTAAGTCTCCATCAATTCTCTTCCCTCAGAGCTCAGGGAATCCTGTGGAAGTGGAGGCAGAAAGAGTGTAAGAGTTAGAGGGAATGGAGGGCCCTAGAACAAGGCCCTCTGCGTCATCTAACAAGGTGCGCAGGAGCTTGCACCTTGAAGTAGCAAGCACAGGGCTGACATGTGTCTGCATCAGGCTTTCTGTGCACACATTGTAGCTATTGGCGTAGTGTTTTTAGAAGACTCCTGAAGGAGAATGAATGGGTCTGTGACTTCTATGCCTGCTCTTGGAGCTCTTTTCCTCCTTTTGGCTTGCCATATACAACTTTAATATGATAGTTTTTGCATTATTTGATTTTGTCATGCTCGGTTGTTATCTCTTAGAAGCCTATTCTTTTCTCATAAGAGACAGAGAGGGAATGGATCTGGAGGGGAGGCGGGGAGGAACTGGGAGGGGTAGAGGAAGGGGAAACCTGGGTGCCTTGTATGAGAAAAGAATCTATTTTTAATAAAAAGGAAAAAAGTTGGGTTTTGGAACACGGCTGTCTTGAGGTTGCAGACACAGTTTCTTTGGTCCTGTCTCATTGAGGTTGGACAGAGAACTTGGTTTCTTTGAACTTCAGTTTGATCACCTGTAAAACTGCCATATTGTAGCCCTCCCAGATAAGTGTTGCATGAGATATCACATTAGATGTGTGAAATGGCTAGTGATATGTGCCCACAAGCTGGCATGTGTATTATTTACATGTCATTGTGTATGTGAGAGAGAGAGAGTGATAGCAAGAGAATATTAATGTGAGCTTTCTTCTGTATATTGCAACTTATTCCTAGCACACACCTTGAACCCAAGAGTTTTCTGTGAGCAAGAACTAAATAAAGACAACCATAGGTCAAGAGGCGGAGCAAGCAACCAGTTGGTAGGGAGTGGACGTAACTATGCACAGGAGGGAGGGACATTGAGTTGAAGGGTAGTTAAGTCAGCATGGAGAACATGGAGAAGGGGCTTTTTTTCTTTTGGGATGATGTCTGAGAAGGTAGGATGGTCAGCTGACTGCTTTCTCATCCTCTCTGAGATAGCAGGCTTTCACACCAGCATCTGGCACCTGAGTCTTTATTGGTAAAACCAAACATCTGGGATTTTGTTTTTATAAACAACAAAACATGGAGAGGACAGAACTCAATTTCCAGTGTTTTTCTCAAGCCAATTCTTCTTCTGCTGCTGGTGCTGCTGCTGCTGCTGCTTCTCCTCCTCTTCTTCTTCATTATCAATCTCTCTTGGACCTAGAACACACAGATTCCACTAGACTATCTGGTCAAAAAGCCTAAGGTATCTTCCTGTCTCTGCCTCTCCAGTTCTGGGATTCTAGATAAACTACTTGCTCGTGTTGTTTTTAAAAGACTTTGCTTCTGGAGGATCATACCAGGTGTTTTTGCTTTCACAGCAAGCCGTCTCCCCATCCCTACATGTTACTTAGCAGTTGTACCAGGCAAAGATGCTCTGCGAGGTTGGAGATTTAAAATTATGGGCCTAGAGATAAAAAGTAAGAGACTTCCCCCCCTCCCTCCGTTCTTTCATCTTAGCTGGAGCTGGATTCAATCTGGAGACACAGATATGCCCTTCTCTTCTGGGCTTAGTGCGTTGGCCATCTGCCTATTTTCTCACGGCTTCAGGATGAAGTCTCGGCTTAGGAAAAGGGCTTCTGTCTCAGGTGAGCTTAAGAGCTGACTGAGGTCTTAGCTCACACCCTCCTGGATTCAATTTAGGCAAGCCACGTGCCCCTCTCTGTTGCTTTCTCCCACTACAAGGTGCAGCCTAGAGGGAAAGGCAAACCAATCTGTCTTCCACCCCTGTCTGTCTTCTTGGTCCTTCCTGGCCAGGGAGCCATTCCATCCCATCTGCTAGGCAGAAGTGCAGAGATAACTCTAGTGACTTCCTGGATAAATTTAAAGAGAGAAGAAACGCCAAAACCCAGCTGTAAAAATGATGGCATATTTAAATATTTACACCCAATAAATTAATGCTTCTAGTGTATTCATAATATGCGACGAGGAGTGACTGCCATAAAGGAGGTAATTAAGGTTTTATAAAAATATTAATTATAAGTGTCTGGTGTGTGTGATATGGTAATAGCGCTCATGTGGAACATTGGTGATTTCACTCCAGTCCTCACATGACAGTGACTGTGGATCTGGGCTCAGCATGAGTCAGTGCCAGAAGTTCAAGTTGAAGCCATTTGTAACTGGCGGACCCAGACTCAAACTCCCAGATGTCTGATAGAGCGTATCTTAAAATAAATAAAAAAATAATAAAAATTATACGACTGGCCTAGTGGTATTTATTTGCCTGTGGTAGTAGCACTGTTGAAGTGAGGCAGGAGGATTGCTGTGCGTTTGAGTCCAGCCTGTACTATGTAATGAGGTTTAGGCTAGCCTTTGGCTACACTGTGAGATCTCTCTTCCTCCTCTCTCTTCTCCCTTACTCCTTCTCCCTCCTCCTCCTTCTTTTATCTTGTTCCTTAATGTTGAAGAACACAGATATTGTAATGCATGATGTTTCTTAGAGACAAAACCTAATGTATATCGTAAAGTTAACTTGTTTGCTCTCTGACATAAATATTTGCTTCTCTTTATGTGGGCTTACTATTTATTTTTCCCCTTGCTTTCTGCTCCAGTAGTTACTGATTTATGGACTATTGCTTACTTGTGCTGTCCTTTGAAGTTGTGAAAATTATGCGAAGTTCTTTTATCTCCAAAAAATGTATGGGACAATGAAGTTCTCTGGCCCTTTTGTGAAATTGCTTTCAAACCGCTTATAAATGTTTCAACTGTGAACTTTTCTGTCTTTTGAAATGGCTGAAGCAGCTTGGATTAAAACGCTTTGAACAATGTGACTTAAAACAGGCAGGTCCCAGTTTGAGTGCTTTCTGAGCCTACATTCTGTTTTCATATGAATACTGGGTTTAAAGTCTCTAAATTCCAATTAAAGGCTTGGTGCGTAGCCTTTTCAACAAAGTGTTTCTGTGTTGTTTCTTGGGACTTTGTTCCACTCGCTTGCAGGCTCCTTCTCCTGTAGTCATTCTAGGTTCCTCCTAGAGGCGATGAGTGTGGCTTGGGAGAAGCCTGCACTGTAGCTAGTGCTGTCAGTTACCCAACCTCTCAGGCCTCAATTTTATGCTTTGGAAAATGAGAGAAGTGATGTCATCTCATAAGGTGGGAGTTTCTAGTCTCTGAAAAGTATTTACAGTAGCACATGCCACCCAGGGAAACATGCAGTAGGTTGTCATTATTATTATCACGACCAATCATCAAATATCCGGCAGATATGCAGTGACGGGTGACGTGGAGCTCAGCAGTAGAGCCCTTGCTTTGCCACTTACTTAACAAGCACAGGAAGAGAAAGTATAATGATGTGTGTGTGTGTGTGAAGATGCTGCGATGAAACCCATTTATTTTGTTAACCTGAAAAATTAACAAATATTTTAACATATTATGTATGCTAGTGTGAGTGCATGTATGTGTCTGCTCATGTGTATATGGGAGATGCGTGTGAAGGCAAGAGGTCAACCTTAGGTATTATTTCTCAGAAGCAGTTAACTTTTTTTTAGGCTTTATTTTTAATTTTGTATGTGTATGTCTGTGTGCAGTTCCATGCACAGGGCTGCAGGTGCTATGGAGCCTGGGAGGTTGTTGGGATCCTTTAAATGAGTTACAGGTTGCTGTGAGTGGATGTGGGTGCTGGGAACCAAATCTGGGTTCTCTGTAAGAGCTATTTTCACTTTTTTTTAAATGTGACAGGGTTTCTCTGTATAGCCTTGGCCCTCACTTTGTAGACCAGGCTGGCCTTGAATTCACAGAGATCCTCTGTCTCTCTGAGTGCTTGGGATTACAGGCTATTTTTACTCTTAACCGCTGAGCTCTCATCTGTCTAGTACCTTTGCTCTTTTGTGAGTGTCTTTCCCTGGTCCAGAACTCCAGTAGGCTGTGCGGGCTGGCCAGTGAGCCCAAGATCTGCCAGTCTCCTCCTCAGAGCTGGGGTTTCAAACAAACACAAGCCAGTGAACTTCCATGTTTAAACACTGTCCCATCCCCCCCTTTCCCCCCTTTTTAAAAAATGTGGGTTGTGGGATCAAACTTGGTTCTTACTCTTGCAAGGCAAACATTCTATCAACTGAGCTGTCTTCCCGGTCCTTAGCTGGCTATCTTAATGGTTGGAGTGCTGGGCATTCACTGTCTGGAGCTTAACAGAAAGGTCTATTTTTGCCTTAATGGATCCTCAAGCTTAGCATTTACATTTAATTAAAAAAAACTGCTTCTGGAAGGATGCGTGTGCTGAACGCTCTAATGGAGGCTAGTTTATATTTCGTATCACCACCCACTTTTCAACATGCCTTTTTGTATTTTTGAGACAGGTCTCGCTGTGTAGCTCTGGCTGGCCTAGAACTGGCTGAACAGAGTGCACTGGCCGCCAGCTCACAGAGATCTGCCTGCTTCTGTTTCAGATGCTGGGATTAAAAGCATGAGTTAACACGTCTAGCTTTTAAAGAGTTTTTAAATGTTTTTTTTTTAATCTCCAAATAATATAGCATCCTATTCTCAGAGTGATTTTGTGCCCCAAAAAGAAGTTTCCCTTTTTGCTTTGCAGATGAGCAGCTGGAAACAAGTAGTTGGAATTCTTGCTGAAGGTTGAGGTTAGAGAGGATCTGATATCTCTCAATTCTCTGCAGCTACGCTTTCTACCATCTCCTTTGAGAATGATGGTGTCCTCTGGGGTTTCTTCCGTGAATCCCTGAGTAAGTAAGGTTTTTAGAAGATTCTGTAACTTTCTTGATTTGTGAGGATTAAGGTAGCTGTGGCCTGAACCTGAGTGTGAAAGTAGGGGAATTTTCAGGATTGACTGGAGGAATTCCAGGAACTTGGGACAGGCTATTCTCATCATTATCTGAAACGGAGGTATTGGGTCAAGGAAGACTTCTGCTTTTCCTTGAGACAGGACCTCTTTAGGTAGCTGTAGATGGCCCCAAACTCACAAGATCTGCCTGCTTCTGCCTCTTGAGTGCTAAGATGAAAGATGTATGACATCATGTCTGGCTATAGGAGTTCTTGACTCACCCCTGATTTTGAATTCAATTTCTGCTGTGCAGAATGGCCTCCTTGGGCCATTTGTATCTGGTCATTTTGGTTGTATGCACAGATATTCTTAATGGACAAGGGGAGATAGATAGTTGGTGTTCGCTGTTACACAAGGGTCCTCCTTGTTGGAAATGTCACCATAGGAGACAGACAGGTTGTAAATCTTTCTGTGTGTTCCAAGTCTTGAAACTTTCTTGGATAGCCATATTACAAATGAAAATGAGCATCACTGAAGTGAGTATAATACTTAATTACCTGCTTAAGTAGGGCTCACTCAACTTTTTTATCTTGGCATTTTTAGAATTTTATTTTTTAATACTATTTTTTATTATTGTGTAATTACATCCCCCTCCCCTTAAATCTTCCCATGTACCCATTCCTTGCTCTTTTAAATTCATGACCTCCTTTTTAAAAATTGGTGTATGTGTGTCTCTTCTCTCTGTCTCCCCTCTCCTTTTTTTCCTTTTTTTTGAGACAGGGTCTCACTGTGTAACCCTGGCTATCGTGGAACACACACATATACATATATATGTGTGTGTGTATGTAAGTATATGCATATATATATATATATACACACACACACAGAGAGATGTATACATATATACATACAGTATGCACACACACACATATGCTTTTAGGACTGACCATTTGGTATTGGATAACCAGTTGGTCTAGTCCTCCCTGCAGAAGACTATTTCTTTCCCTCGTAGCACTCCTTAGTTGCTTGTATTTGTTGTGTAAGGTTGAGGCTTCATGGGCTTTCCCCATTCCACATTATCATGTCTATTGATGTCATTCTTGTTTCGATTGTGTTTAGGCATGTTTGTGAGAATTCACATGTGTAGCTTCTGACATTTCTAGGAGACTCTGCCTCACAGCAAAATTCATGTTCCTCTGGATCTTATAATTAATTCTTCTGCTCCTTTTTCCAGAACGATTCCTGGGCCTGAGGCACAGAAGTTGTGTGGTAGATGTATCATTTGGGAGTGGGTGCCACAACTCTGTGACTTGATGGATTGTGTTTTTTTTATAATGGTCTTTATCTGACAAAAAGAGAACCTTCCTTGATGAGGGTGAAGACTATTTATCTGTGGGTATAAGGATGAATATTTGGAATAAAGTTAGGGATTGTGGTGGTTATAGGCTTTTGAAGGGTAAAAAATCTTTAAAAATATGTGATTATTTTCTAACGCGTCTTTGAAGGAAATAGTATTGTCACAGAACGTTGGAAGCTGAATTCACAAGAGAGCAATGGTGAGTTGAGAAAGACCCAAGTTAGCTCGGTTTCTTTTTCTTTTCTTCTCTTTTTCCTTCCTCCCTCCTTCCCTCTCTCCCTTCTTCCTCCCTCCCTTCTTTCCTTTTCCCTCCACCTTTTTTCTTCCTCCCAGTTTGTAAGCAGAAAATTGAAGCATTAAAACTAATATTCTTATAATACTGCAATTTTGAACATTCCCAGTGATTTTTTTGGGAACCATGAGAGATCAAAGTTTGATATGATATCCCACATCTGTGATGATGAGTCTGCTGACACAGGAGGATAGCTGTACATTGGAAACCAATCTGGTCTTTGTAGCAAGTTCAAGGCCAGTCAAGGCTACAGTCCATCCTAATTTTATCCTTAGATGAATTTTTCTCTTGGATCTGAACCATGGTGAATAGCAGAAGCGTATAACTAGGTAAAGGGATTGAGCAGGCCAGCCAGTCCTGAAGAATATCTTGTTTTGATATTCTCCAGGTGCAAATTCATGCAGCCCTGGTCCCCTCACCCTGAGCATGTCGTAAGGGAACCCTAGGGACTTGCTCTGGTTTAGATGGGAAGGTGAGATTATTTTTCTGGACGGATTAATTGTATTTGAAATGTTGGTGAGCTATAGCTGTGCACTTGTTAAATATTCGAAGGATATAGTTCCAGTACTTATGTTTAGCTTATGTTGAGTCTCGGTCCTTCAAGTTATTTAGGGGCTGGTGCTTTGAGGATAATGTAATTGCTTTCAGCGTTTAAAGTGAAGGGAGGTGATAGAGTCAGAGATTTTAAGCCCACTTGCCTGGGGTTGACAGGTATAACCATATGTCCCCCTTTGGTGGCTGCAGTGATCAAGAGCTTCAGCTTTCTGCTCTTCCAGGTGTTCATTCTTGGGCAAGTGATACAATTTGTGTCATGTTGTAGTATGAGTGAATGGAGATAGCGATAGTACCTACCTCTCTCAGGTCAGTTACAAGAATGACATCAAGTTGATTGCTGTGATGTCCAACATGAGAAGCTTCATATGCCAGGGAAGGGGCATAGGATAGGGACTAGAAGAGGCAGTTGCCCAAGTTGTAAAATATGAGAACTGAAACCTCATCAGTTTATTATATTCAAAGCACTTTTTATTTTATCCTTTTTGATGCTGAGGGCCCAGAACCTCACGTACAATAAGCGTGTGCTCTGCCACAGAACTGCCTCCCTAGCTCTAGTGTACGCCTATTAAAAACCAAAAGTGACGATAAGGTCCACACACGGTGTACAGAATACCACAATCATGACTGAGTTATGTCTGATACTGCCCGGGAAGTCCCCTGCCACACTTTCCTTCCTGATGTCCAGGCCCATCAGTTACTAAGAGATATCCTGTCTGAGAGCTTTGGGCTCATCTTTGCCCCAAATGGTGACCAGTTTGCAGTGACCCACTGATTGGCCACTTCTTGGGTCTCCAGCCTGTCTCCAGGAATACTTCTTTCTTCAGTCAGGGCTATAGTATAAAACACTTTTAAGCCTGTGGTATTTTGAGTACAATGGTTCTATGTTGTTGGTCTCATCACCTGACGTAGACAATATACTGTGTCCCATTCAGTTGGAGGCTGTTCATTTAGGACCCTTCTTGTCTCCATCTCTGGAGTTTACTAATGCAGCACTCTTTGAAGAGGTGATGCGCGATGCCCAGTCTTATCCACATTCTAAAAACAAGATGAAGATTAGTGAAATCCGAAGAAAGTTCCAGATTTTGGCTCACACTCTGTGAACATTTTAAGGTTTTTTATGAAGGGAAAGCGAAGCAGTTTTAGATTCCCTGAAGCCACAGAGCTGTGAGTTTTACAAGCACATCCCTAAGGAAGTTAATCAGGTTTCCTTGGGGTTGCTGGGCTACGCTGCTTAGAGGAAAAATAGCACCACCCTGAAGAGTAAGAATAGCAGAAACCACATGTCCCTGTGAGCCAGGAGCCAACTGCTCCTGAAGGAAATGGAATTTAGCTGCCAGGATGGTTTTTGTTGGACAGCTTTTTGATTAAGCAACAGGTTCCTTCTCAGCCTGGGAATGTTATTTATTAAAGATACAAATATTATGATCTGAGTATGTATGCGTGGTGGTAGGTTGAGGCTGTGCTTTGTTTGACAAATAATTGTAAGAAAATTGGGCTGGGTTTCATATTTAATTCTCACACAGTTTTCCCTTTTGTCTGTTTGTTTTTGAGCCAGGGTCTTATTCTTATTACGTACCTTGGCTGGCCTGGAACTCCTTAGGTAGAACAGGCTAGCCTTAGACTCACAGGCATCCATTTGCCCCTGCCTTTCCAGTGCTGGCATTAGAGGCGTGCGCTACCACACCCTGCCTCTTTTTTTTTTTTTTTTCCTATTTTCCCTCCAGAGAGCTCGATATCTCTGTGTAAATCTGTGGCCAAAACAGAACAAACAACACCTTGACCCTTTTAAGTTGATTCCTGTTTGGCTCCTAGAATTCAGAAAGAAGATAAGAGTAGATATTCTTGAAAGAGGGAAATGCTGCCTTTTGGATCTTTAAAACCATTGCTTTGGGAATGAATGAAATGGGAGCTGAATCATCCCTGCGGTATGATTCACATAGTCCTTGTGATTGTGATGAAGGAAGAGTCAACAGTGGGGTTGGCCATAGGGTCCATGATTAGTGATTGTTTGGGTGGGATCAGAGCCAGAAAAACCATTTAGGGCAGGGGTTGAGTCCGCCTCCTGCAGTCCTCGCCGCCCAGTGTGCTGGGCTCTAAGAGAGTCTTTGGTGAGCAGGACAGAGAAGGTCCCTGCTCTCCTGGGAAGGTGCCAGGATGTCCTGAGTAAGATCATGGGCTAGGGAGAGAGATAGGTCAGTGAGTAAAATGTTTGCTGCACAAACATGACCTGAGTTTGGACCCCAGTAGCCATGTGGAAAAGCCAGAATGTACTTGTAATTCCAGTACTGGGGAGGGAGGGCCAGGGAGATTCCTAGGGATTTATTGGCCAGCTAACCTAGCAGAAAACAAGAATGACAGCATCCAGAGAAATGACACCCAAGGTTGACCTCTGGTCTCCACACATAGGCCCATACCATGTGCACCTGTAGTTTCACATCATTGTAACTGGACACACACCAACATGACCCCCCACCAAAAAAAAAAAAAAGAGTGTGTTTGGATCCTAAACTGACTACTCAGAACCTGTGTGTCTTGAATAAATTAACCTCTCTGTGCTTTAGATTATCATTTTTAACAAGCATATTCCTTGCCTTATACAGTTGTGAGAACTAAAGTGCTTAGCGTAGAACCTGGATCCTAGCAAGTCTTCCATATAGGGTAAACGTTAGTTTTTCTTAGCTGCTGTTTTCTTGTAGGTTGCCTTCTTATGTGTGTACATGCGAGAGACACTGCTGAACAAAGGCGAACAAAGTTTGCAGCCAGTGGAGAGGGATTAGAGATCATGGTGGTACAGACTCAGATCTACTGTTAGAGAAGGCCTGCTTTGAGATAGGACCTGGGCTCTGGGAGCTGCAGAGTCAGAGGTCCCCACACAGAGACAACCAGGATCTTGGCAAGTCTGGCGAAGAGCAGCAGGTTATTGAGGCTCAAACGGCTGTGACCAAAATATTTGACAGGAATGGGCTGAGGGAAACAAGCTCATTTTGGCTCATGGTCTTCAACTTTTGCTCATCATGATGGTGAAGGCTGGCTGGAATGGCTCAGTGATGGTAGGAAAAGTATGAAGTCTTCTTCATCATGTGGCCATGACCTTAGAAACAGCAGATTGGAAGCAGAGATGGTGCAAACTCCTTGTCCACTCTACATTCTACACTTCCTCCAGCTAGGCTTCCCTTCCCAAAGGCTTTATAACTGCTCCAAACAGTGTTACCAGCTGGGGACTGAGTGTTCATACACGCGGGCCTTTGGGGAGCCTTGCCTATTCAAACCAGAGCAAGGGGACACAAGTGGAAGATAGCTCAAAAAAGACTCAGGGGATATGTCGCACGGCCTTACCTGCCATGGAGACCAGCTTTTTTTTTTTTTTTAAATAAGGCTGCTGGGTTTTCCCACTGTGGACTCTGTGTGACAGTGTGCTCCACGCCTAGTGAAAGCTGGCAGTGGTCCTGGTCACCCCGGGCACTTTCCAAGTCTGCTGCTGGGGATGTGGTGAGGTGGCGTGAGGACTTCTGTTCCCATTTTCAATGCTGAGACGCCCAAGCACACACTGAACCGAAAGAAACCTTGTAAAGCCACCATCCTTTACAGAGCAGAGCTGATGGTCATTAAAGAGGCTCAGGGCTAAGTGCTTTAAGTGACACATTGATTTTCGGGAATTAGGGTTTGAAAGATTGCATGCTGGGAGGGTTTCCATTTCTTGTTAACCTGGAATAGTTTAATGGCTTCTGTTTGAAAATTCCTCTGAGAGACCTCTCTGTGAATGAAGATGTCAACCGAAGGTTCCTGCTACTTGTCCCACCTTTTGGGCAAAGCAAGTGTGAAGTGTATATTATAAAGTAGGGCCAGGGGTAAAGCTTTGTGATCCAACCCCAGCACTTCCCGGCCCTCTTCTGCTTCATCTATGCTGTGTGGTTTGATTGATTTTGTTATTGGCTTTGGTTCAAATAAAGTCAAGTATAAGGGTAATTGATTATAGAACAGGATTCAAACTTTTATTTTAAAATGCTACCATTAAAATTAGTTAGTTAGAAAGGGTTTTAAGGTAAATTTTATGTAATTACTATTTTACTAGTGTTTAAAAAAATAGTTGTTTTTTTTTTCCAAATGTAAAAAAAATGAGGCCAGCAGGATGGCTCAGCAGGTAAAGGTGCTTACTGATAATCATGATGACCTGAGTTGGCTTCCTGGATCCCTCATGGTGGAACAAGAGAACCATCTCCTGTAAGTTGTTCTCTGATTTCCATACGTACACCATGGCATGTCCCCGTGCCCTGAAATGTATAAAAAGTTTTTAAAAGATGTATGTTTCTCTCTTATTATCTGTGGAAGCTTGGTCTCAGGACACTGCAGAAACCCACACCTGCAGATCCCCAAGTCCTTCAAATACACTGGTATGATAGTTACATATAACTTTATGCAGCTTCCCCCATATACTTTAGTTCCTCTCTCGGCTACCCATAATACCTGAAGAACATAAATGGTAGGGAAATAGTCGTGATGCTTTATTGTTTGGAGAATAATGACAAGAAATTTAATCTGTGTATTGGACACAGATGCAGTCGCTTGAATCTGCAGGGATAGAACTCACAGACTGGCTGTTGACGGGATAGAAAATTACATTAAAGTATTTGTTATGGATTGCTTTATTTGTGACTGTCATATGACTTAGTAGTAGCTCATACAGAATCATGTAATGGGCTGCCAGGGGTGGAGGGTTATTATTAGCTGTCACAACTGCGACAGAAGGTTTGAGTCCACCAAAACCCCTGCCTTCTTAGCACTTGGAGCAGAACTATGATGAAACATTGGCAAAGGGCAACTTTGAAGACTCCAGGCTAGGAAGCAGCTACAGTAAAGAGTATCTTGGGCTGGGAACTCTCCATCATCCACTGACAGTGGAATTTAGCCTGGCATGTGTTTCCTTTTAATTCCCAGATCAAAAAGATAACTTGAAATACTTTCTGTTACTATATGTTGGGGCTAGGGAGATAGCTTGGCTCATAAGGTGCTTGCTGTGACGGTATGAGGACCTGAGTTTCAGCCCTAAAGCCATATAGAGAGCTGGAAGGGAAGTGAGTGTGGTGGCACATTTGTGTAATCCCAACACTTAGGAGGCACAGACGGGAGTTTATGAGGCTAGTCAGGGCTGTATAGTGAGATCCAGTATTAGAAAGAAAGCAACTAAAAACAAACCCCAAGCAAACCCCAGAAACTCCAAACAAACAAACAAGCAGCAACAACAAAAGCCCGAAGTGGTAACATTTGCTTGTAATCCTCGTGCTGGGCAGGTGACTGCTGGTAGATCAATGGTTCTCAACCTTCCAAATGCTGTAGATCAGTGGTTTTCAACCCTTCTAATGCTGCAACCTTTTAATGTAGTTCTTCATGTTGTGGTGACTTCAAACCATAAAATTATTTTTGTTGCTACTTCATAACTATAATTTTGCTACTGTTAGGGATTGTAATGTAAATATCTGTGTTTTCAGTTGGTCTTAGGCAACCCCTCTGAAAAGGTCATTCGACCCCAAAAGGGGTAGAAAAGGGTCTCAACCTACAGGTTGAGAATCCCTGTGGTAGATTGATTCAACTGAGAAACCCTGTCTCAAAAGCAAGGGGGATGGCTGAGGAGCCATCTTTAAAGCTGTACGTGCATGTGCGTGTGAGCACACACACACAGACACACACACACAGACACACACACAGACACAGACACACACATGTTCTCTGGAAACATATTCTAAATAAGGAGAAAAAAATGTGCCAAGTAAGGCGGCTAAAGGTTGATACTGTGAGGGAAGATCTCAAGCTCCAGATAGTCAATACTTGTCATTTAAGACATAACTTGAATCCAAGTCTGAGTGACATTTGGTTACAGACACAGAGAGAAATGAGCACAAAGCTTTTTATGATGTAAAAATTGTTTTGGATTCAGAGTTTATAGGGCACTCTGGAAGGGTGTTTCCTCTTACCTCATGCCTTACATAAAGCGTGGTGTTCCGAGAAGGGCTGGAAACGACAAGGCAGACTTTTGGTCTTGCCTTTCTGTTATGTCTAGCATATGCTTCGTAAAGAGGATTTTGCAAATTGGTCTCTGGGCACTGATACATTTGCTGAGTCAAGTCCTGACTTTCAGAATGAAAATTACTCTTGCCAAGAGTTGCAAGTTGGACAGTGGGAACATTTCAGTTGTTTTTGGGTGAGGCAGAAAATTCAAGTTGGCATTTCTCATTGATAATTACTGCTTCTTCTTTATAGATACTTCCCTTTTAAAATTTGGTGAACGTTATGAACGACTTGTATAAGCTGGTGCAACTATGCAAAATAATCCTGCCTCTCATGCCTCGTTGACTTGTCACCATCAGAATTTAGTTGGGGATGGAGAGTTTATGAGGTCTGTAACTCTGAAGCTGGTCGACATTACTCCCAGTTGACTGGTATCTAGTGTTTTGGATTTGTAGCATGCTAGGGTTGGTAGTGTGCCAGGGTTGATGGCGTGCTCAGTAGCATATCTGTGGCCTGCCATGTGCAAGATTAATCCTTTTGTCCTAATCTCTTTCCTTCCCTCTTGGATCCTTTGCCCTGTAGGGAAGCCATGTGATGTATGGTGCTGCAGAGGGCCACGTGGTGAGAGGCTGAGATGCCCTGCTGTGTACAGCTACTTCATGAGAGCTGTGGGTAACTACAGCTCTACGGATATGAAGTACTGCAGCACAAGTCACACAGCCAAGCCACTGTTGGATTCCCAACTCAGAAAGGTTGTTAGATAATAAATATTGGTTATTTAAAACCAATAAAACCAGACTCATTGGTTACACACCAATAAATAACCATTACAAACTCATGACATAAGGGTGCCTGATTCATTTTTCCCACTCTCTCTCCTTCTACTGGTCCATATTTTCAGGTGCTGTTTGAGGGTCAGCTGTCTCTGCAGCTGGTTTTGCTCACTAGGGTTTAAGGTGTGCTCTGGAATCTGTGTTCTCAGGGTGACAGTGATTTTCTGCTGATAAACTAGAGTCACCGTGTACCCCATCATTTCCCCGGTATTAACATTTCTAAAGTAATTTAGTGGGGTGTGTGTGTGTTATCTTTCCTGGTACAATTCTTTATACTAATTCTGAACAGGGAACAGTCAACACTTCTTTAAGCCTTATTTAATGTAAACAAAAATGAATTTTTAGCTGAAAGGAACTAACCCAACATGTAGTTTATGACATCTGTATTTATGTTATGTCATTCTTTAGTTGGATTATTTATTTCCATTTTTATCTTGGTTATATGAATTGTTCTGAAGACAAAAGAGCTCAGGAAAGAAGAGATGAGCTAAATAAATAGGTTCTAATACTGATAGAGTGATTTCAGTATGTTAAATTTGGGGCTAAGCAATTTATCTGCATTTGTTATCTTTATCTTCTCAAAGTGTTATAACTATGACACCTGCTTTAGGGTTAATATAACTAAGATTTAGGACAGTTAATTATTGCAAAGTTTAAAAATCAGTAAACTTTGGAGATCAGCTTTAATCTAGAACTCTGAGCACTATGCCTGATAGATGTGTGAAGTCAGTCAGGTTTATGTCCCCTTTGAAGTTACTTTTCCACTGCTCATATGTGTTAATGCTATCTCATGGACCAAATATGTTCATATACCTGACTAATAAATGTTGATCATTCATAGTTGGGTACTGGGTTGCTTTCTTTGTTACTTTTCCCATCTGTTTTTCTTCCTTACCATCATCACAATTAGCATCCTTTCTTTAGCTCCCGGCCCTTCATGGAAATCTCAATTTTAGCAAGAATACCTGAGATTTCAGACTTAATGGAAATTGTGAATGAAAGGTTTTGAACACAGCGGTTTCAGCCTAGTGAAGATCATATAGTGCCTATTGTCCAGGGCAGGGTCACATAACAGAAAGTGGTTAACAGAACCACACAAGTAATCAGTTTATAAACTAAATAAAGCATATGTTATATCTTGGGCCATGGGGTATTCACATCTGAAAATCATTGGAATTGTCAAGATATGATCAGTTTAGCAGCATAGGTTAATCTTTTGCTGGCTTTAGTATCTTTTTTTTTTTTTTTTCCTTCAAGGCAAGGTTTCTCTGTGTAGCCTTGGTTGTCCTGGACTCTCTTTGTAGACCAGGCTGGCTTTGAACTCACAGAGATCTGCCTGTCCCTGCCACCGAGAGTGCTATGATTAAAGGCTTGTGCCACCACACTCTGCTTTTAGTATCTTTTTCAGCAGCAGTTAATGATGGGAATGAACAATGGGAGCTGTGTCACACTCCCCTTTACTTCTCTCATTGATTGCTTGGCTGTGAGTATGCATTTTCCTCTCTTCTGTTGTCTTAGGTCTCCATCTGGATTTTGAAGTGGGGCAGGATGTGGAAGCTAGCAGTGTTAGAGTTAGAGGCTCTTTATGCTGATCTGTTGGAGGGGTCGGCCTGTGAGAGCCTTGTCCCATGTCCCTGCCCTTTTAGCCCTCGCACTGTGTGCTAGTTACTTTTCTTGTTATGACAAAACCCATGACATGGTAACTTGAGAGGAAAGGTTTATTTAGACTCATGCTCTGAGAGGGTATATATAGTCTCTTATGTCGTGGGAGGCTCTAAAGTAGTGGCCAAAGACTTCTTAACTGTGCATGGACCTGGTAGCTTAGGGAATGCCCGACAGGAAGCAGGGCTAATAGACCCCCAAGGACATGCTTCCAATGACTCACTTCCTCCAGTCAAGCCCCACCTCCTAATGACTGCACAGGTTTCCACAGCAGGGCCTCTACCTGGAGACCTAAGTGTTCAAACATGTGAGCCTGTGGAAAAAAACAAAACAAAAGACTGAACCCATAGCATACAATTTCATCTATTTTGTTTCCTTCCTGTCTCCTTGCTAGATCTTTACCCCTTGCCTTGGATTTTCCCTCTGTTGGATAAAACATAAATGATGATAAAGTATAGAATGACAGTTGGGTGTGCCCAAGAGGAAGCTGTAGCGAACTTGGGTAGGGCAGGAAGTTTGTTCCTTGGCTGATGAGATGGATAAAGGCACCTTTACCAAGTACCAACCATCATATATACACCAAATAAATAAATAAATGAAAGTAAAAAGAAGACCCCAACTATTCTCCCTATGTGGACAGTGATCTGAAGGAGAAGGACACTTACCATGCAGGACTGCTTGGAAGGTAGGATACAGGAAACTCCGTGGTAGGCTGGAGGAGAATGCTCCTGAATTGGCTGAGACAGTCTCTGTTCATCTTTGATTCCTTTGCTTTGCATAAGAATACATACTTGAGTTGGGTGCAGGTTGTGTTTCCTCTTTGTGCAAAGGTCTTGGGCAGTAGAATGTTTTGCTGGCCACTCCCCAGGAACTGCAGGAGAGGATTAAATCACTCAGGGAGAATGCTGAAGCACACAATACTAGTTTCTCTTCAGATCAGGTGGTCTCTGAATAGGATACTGAGTTAGAGGTGTACTGCATGTGTTTTCTGAATGCAAAACTCCACTTAGGGCCACAAGCCACAGACCGTTAAGGAGGGCTCTGGAGTGTGGTTCTCAACCTTGCTAAGGCTGTGACCTTTTATACAGTTCCTCTTGTTGTGCTGACCCCTAACCATAAAAGTATTTCCTTGCTACTTTGTGACTGTAATTGTGACTTGCTGCTGTTAGGAATGGTAATGTAAATATCTGATATGCAAATGTTCTTAGGCAACCATTGTGAAAGGGGCGTTTGTCCCCACAAAGAGGTTGTAATTCACAGGCTGAGAACTGCTGCCCTGGAGCCTATTGAGTCTGCTAAGTGATAGTTCATCAGCATTCATATTCTGTGCCTTTATAAGAGCAGTTAACATTTCTGTAATTGTAGAATATAGGTGATCCTAAAGCATGCTATAGCATTATTCTTTGATTATTCTGTTGTTGAGGAAGCCATAAATAACCATAGACACTTAGTAGATTGGGCAGCTCTTTTGTAAGTGCGCCATGTAACAAACGACCCCCAAATCCTATAGCATACAACAACAAGGATGGTCTGTAGCTGCAGTTTTTTTCAGGGTGGAGACAAGATCCTACTCAGTTTTGAACAGTAAGCACAGGTTGAACACTAAGCTAATTGTCAAAGTCCTTTCTTGGTACTGCAGTGTTAACTGAGAAGTCAGTTTCGTCTTCCTAAGTCAGTGGCGGTCGTTCTACCTGGCACCTGTCGGGTCTAGAGATGGTTTGGTCATCAGGACTGGGATGAGGGGACTCGGAGGCCAGAGTTGCTGGTAGGCATGTGTGGTAAGCCCTCCTCATCATAGACCTTGAGGCTGCATGTGTTGGTGATGCCTAGCTTGAGAAAACAAAATATTGGAAGTTAAGGACCAGGAAGGGTGAGTGCCATGCTTTTTCAGCATGGGCAGTGAGAGGAAAGGAAGAATGTTCCTTGAGACCATATCTTGCCATTAGCTTGGGTTCTGGGGTTGGGGAGGGGGGGTCCTCGGTACTTAACTGTTGCACCTGATCATTTTGAGTCAGGGTTTAGCCTTGTGTCATGTGAACCTCCTACAACAAATCACTTGGCCACCCCTTTCAGCTCCGCCTTGTGTAGAATTGACACTCCCTGCCTGCTGCACACCTAAGGTGTCCTCAGGAATGTCCGGCGCACATGAGGCACCTCACTGCAGCGCAGTTACTAAGATACTGTGACTGAATTTCACATAAGCCACCACGCCCCTGTGAGTTCACCAGTATAAATAGTTTGGTTTAGAACATCCACATGCAGCAATGTTTGCTGAGTACTTTCAAAAAGGATTTCATATGTAGAACAAAAGAATCCAGAGGGTACAGAGTATATAGGGGGAAAAGTGATTTCCTGACTTAACTAGCTCTCCCGTGAACCCACTGCAGCTGTTTCTCGTTCTGGTTAATTAGGTGTTCAGCCACATCCAAGCATGTCTCTGCCTCTTTCCTTCCTTTCAGTGGAGTGTACAATATGTATAATATTATGTGTGCACACACCATAGAAATAGGTTTTTAAGTTGTGTGTGTCTGTGGGTTTTTTTTTTGTTCCTTCTTCCTAACATGTTAATTTAACATGCAGGTGTGTTCGTGTGTGTTCGTGTGTGTGTGTGTGTGTGTGTGTGTACCCCATCTCCATGCCTGGGTCCTGTGAAGAGCAGAAGAGGAGAATGGATCCCTTGGAACTGGAGGTAAAGGCTATTGCGAGCCACCATTTGGGTGCTGGGAACAGAACCTGGGTCCTCTGTAAGAGTAACAGGTGTTCTTAACTGAGAGCCATTTCTCCAGCCCCCAATTTATTCTTTTTTGAGGGCTTGGCCTGTACCCCTGTCTCAGTGTCCCGAACATGATGCACTCCGCTGATGAGTACTACTTTCTTCAACCTTTCGGTTCTGCAGATAATGCCGAGATGCTAATATGCCCTTATCCTTGGGCCATTGCACACAGATAATTCTGTTTATAAGATAAAATTCCAGCAGTGGAGTTGCTGGTTCAAAAGGTAGGCACTCTTTGTACCGCAGTCGGTTTTGTTGAACTGCCCTTTCAGGACCACACCCTACCTTTCTGTTTTTATTAGCTGGGCACTGGTGTACTTCATCATCTGACGTAGCCCCATCCCCTTGTTTACTTATTGTTTTCTCTGTCCCGTCTTCGGTTCAGTCTAGAAGTGATCAAGACTTGGTCACTTGATCCCTGTCTGCGGAGCACTTACTCCAGGGATGAGCTTAAAAACACCGAGAGCATGCCTGGATCTCCCTCCACGGCAGCCTGGTGCCCCGGACTCACTTCTCACCTCCTTTCATTGCTTTTGCAATCTCATCTGGGTAGAGCCCTTTCCGCACCTTCCTCTGTCCTAGTGCCTGGGAGGCTTTTAAGAACAAACTGGTTCTCGTCTGTGGCGCTGGGGACTTGGATCCTGTAAGCTTGCCTTGGGTCCTTGCCAGTGCATAAAGATAGGCGCAGCTAGGCGCATGCATTCCTTGCCATTTTAGAACCAGAGGTATCTGCTTGCATGTGCAGTGTGAGAAGACAGGTCTCCTGGAGGCTGTTGGCCTGGTATTTCTGTGCACACTTTTGGTGGGAGAAGATTGCCCTCACTTGGCTGGCAGAGAACCCAGTTTGACAGTCCATTTGTTTCTTTCTCTTTCCCAGTCTTGGCCTGCAGATGGGGTACTCTGTAACTTGAGTTGGTGTTTACAGAGTTCATTTGGGACACACTTGAGGAGGGAGGGATGGTTTCTGGGAGGGGTCCTTTCACTGTGACATTGACGCATCCCTTATTTAGAGCTTTCCAGTCCCTTCTAGTGTTTCTCTGTCTTTTTTTTTTTTTAAACAGTGATTCAGTTTAAAAAATTGTTTTAAAATTATCATTTGTACCATATATATGCCTGGTACCTGGTGCCTGTGGAGGCCAGAAGAGTGTCATACTCCTTGGTACTAGAATTACAGCTGGCTGTGAGCTGCCATGTGGGTGCTGGGAACCGAACTCAGATCCTCTGCAAGAGGACAAATACTCTAACTGCTGAGCTGTCTTTCCAGTACCCACTGATTTGTCACAGAAAATGTTAAATATACAGGAAAACGGAATGAATCTTACAGTAGACCACCATATACTTGCTGCTTAGCTTTTCCCTAATGCATTTACGAGGCTTGATTTGATGGGCCGTTTGTCCATCCCTCTAATCTTCCTCTGGATTTTCCCATTGTTGTTGTTAACAACATGTGCTGTGAAGGCAGACTAAGTTTGAGTCTCGGCCGTGCTGCTTTTATTTTTATTATTGTTTTTAATCCTGTGAAGTTCCTGAATGTCTCTTTGTGCCTTAACATTCTTGTCTATGAAATGGAAATTATGGTGGTGACTTCATAGGGTTCGGGGAGAGTAAGTGAAGTAGAACATTTAAGTTACATTTAGAACGGAGACTTTTGGATTTGGTGTTAATTATTGTAGCATGTGTGAGATGTTATAGTAAATGACTAACATTAATTTTTTGCATTATGAAAGAAACCGGTTTCATGGGCTTATGGGAAAGGCAGCAGCTATATCCCCGCCAGCCTTTATTCGTACCTCCTTCTCTGTTCTTTAAGTCAGCCTTCAGCTGATCACTCCCACTCACACCTGAACACCGATGCTCAGTTGTTGGCTGCTGGGCAGTCGAGTCATCTGTCTGTCTTCTTTTGGCTCTCATGGTTTCCATACTTTTCTGTCTTTTTTAGTCCGATTCTACAGAAATGAAGGGTTCATCTACAAGGTGTCAGGGGCTCTTGTGGTTGAAAAGAATTGTCTGACTAGTGAATGTGGCCTTCCTAGTGTGATCTTGAGTTCTTGAAGGTTGATCCTGCCCGAAGGAAGAGAGATGACTTCGCTGTGTCTTGTATCTTGTGGAATACCTTCCTGCACACTGTGTTTCCAGCTCAGTCTTCTTGCCGTTGGGCTCTGGCTGATCAAACTGGATGAGAATCACCTTGAGGTGTTTTGATAGAGTCATTCATTTGTCAACTGCTTAACATCTAGAAAATTCCCAGTTTGCCATCTAGGCTATTTTGTGGAAGAAAGGTTAGGAAACAAATAAATATGGATTCTACCCCCATGTTAAAACGTGGGCATTTTGGGAAGAGGCATTTCGAGGTACAAGTTGTGGCAAGAATATTCATTTTCTGCTTCTGGGAGGCAGCGCACAGAAATGCATCATCACGTGTGTACCTCATGCTGTGAAGACAGGAACTGTGCCCTAGAACTCCTGCTTCCATTCACATTCCTTCCTCTTCCACAAATTCTCTATTTCTGTAATCACCCCAGAGAAGTCTCTTTTAGGTGTTAATAAGCTATTATGGCGTTAGTAAGTTAGCTCAGCCTATAAGATGCTTGACGTGCAAGTCTGGAACCCACATGAAGGTGGAAGGAGAGGACCAATCTCATAAAATTGTTTTCTGTCCTCCACACCTGTGCCATGGCATGTGCATACCTCCTCCCATGTGTACACACGCATGCAAACTCAAGCTAGGATTTAATAAATAAAAAGAGAAATAAGCTTTTATGCTCTCCTAACATAATGTATTTGGGAGAGTCCAGTTTTTAATGGAACCGTTTGCTTTTAGAGTTGCCTTATTTTTATGAAGCTGGTTCTGTCTCTGTGCTTTATAGACATAATCAGTTTTTACTTAAAAAGTTCACTTGAAGTACATTTAATTACATAAAATGAGTTTGTAAAGAAGGGCAACGGTGAAATAGTAGAAGCAGCACTTTTAATGAGTGAAGTGCGAGAGTGGATACAAGTGGTAGAAGTTTCCATAAGCGCTGATTGACATGAGCTTGGGGTTCATGTGTTGGATTTCTGTTGACAGTGTGTGCTCTGGGCGGGGGTGACATTTACCACATAGCAGCATCTGTTTCAAAGGTATTCAGTGGAAAATCATTTGCACTCTACATCTGTTTCTCAGCTAAGAAAAATACAGGCAGTTGGTTCTGGCCTCTTTGGAAGGGTTTAGAGCAAGGATAATTATGCCTCGGGGCTTTGGCCAAGCCCACTTGTCTCTGTGAGGCAGTCCTTGGTATCATCAGCACTCAGGCGGAGGTGAGTTTGATGGAGATAGTTTCCAAAAGTGTTTCTCATTTGAAAACCCTTTTCTTTCTTGTGTGGCTCAAATGTCCAGGAGATGGATTGTTTATATCTGGAGAATTTGGAAGTAGCTCCTAAACCATTAAGGACCCTAGGTTCAGTGCAGGCCGTTCTGGATGGGAAAGGAGGTTGGACAGGAGAGCAAGCCTGGTGGTTTATTTCTGAGGAAGCTGAGGTAAGGGGATCATTTGAGTTTAATGACAAGACCCCATCACAAAAGAAATGTGGGGTAAGCTCATGGCATCCTCTGAAAGAGAATCCTGTTTAAGCCTTAGGATTTGTTCGATTCTTAGGGATTGTCTTTTAGGAGAGGAAGGCACACACAGCTGCTTAGCAATATCCTTAGTTGAATAAATTGAATAATCTGGAGCTAAAGGCAAGGTCCTTATGGCCAGGTACTTCCTGGTGAGGACTTGACAATTCAAGGAGCCTTGAGGATAGGGGCTTGGGAGGGTTGTTTTATTATTATTTGGGGGTAAACAAGGGTGTTCCTCTCATTACTCCACTCCTGTGGAGTCCTTGCTGTCTTCTGTTCACTGTCTGAGCAGGAATGGAAGGCTGTATTGGGAAATCCAAGGCAATTGGAGATGAGCCTGCTCCCTCCCCCCCTTTCGGTAGACTTTTCTTTTTTCCTGATGTTGGTCTCAGTATATGACCTCTTCATTTTGACCTCAGCTTAGCAGTGGTTTGTCTTCCTCCCTCAAGTTCTAACAGACATTTAGAATATTTCTTTTTTTTTTTTTATTAAATTTTTTTATTTTTTGTTATCAATCACAGGTTAGGTACTTTGCATCCCATGCCCAGCCCGCCCACTCCCTCCCACCCTCCCCAACCCTCCCTCATCTCCTCCCCGCCCACTCCAAGTCCACCAGTGGGGGAGGACTTCCTCCCCTTCCATCCAACCCCAGCTCATCCTGTCTCCTCAGGGCTGGCTGCAATGTCGTCCACTGGGATCCAGCCAGTGTGTCACTCCCCGGCTTGTATGGGGGAGGGTCAAAGAGTCAGCCATCAAGAGAATATTTCTTTTAATGCCTTTCCCTTCCCTCTCCTCACTTTTCTCATAGCTTTCTTTTTTAGGGGTTGGCTGTATTGCCGAGGCTGGCTTTGAACCCCTGGGCTTCAGTGATGGTTCTGTCTCAGCGTCTTTAGTAGCTGGGATTCCCATTTCTACTCTAGTGGACTTTATGGTAGAGCAAAGCTCATCTTCCAAACAGGATTTGGAAAAGCTGTTTGTTTGGAATGATTGAATGTGTCTGGAGAACACAGTTCAGGGTATCGTCTGTCTATTAGACCAAACAAGCCCACCTTGCTAAACTTCTTATCCTGAAACCACTGGTATCAGAAAGGAGAAAAACCGCTTCTTGAATTAAATCATGGGAGCTGTTCCAATGGGAGAAACAACCTTTTCAAACCACTTAGCTGATTGCTCAGGTAACTCCCAAACGTTTATTGCTAACCAAGCAATTTGCTGGAAGCTCCCTTCTTCCTTCAGTACACTGGAAAATCCGTGATGTTTATGTTGCAGAAACTTTATTAAAGGGAACCTAATAGGAAGGTTGGAAGAAGAGTAATGAAGCCTGTCTTCACTGAAAGGTTGACTTCTTAAGCATGTAAAATGGTAAGAATGGCTGTCATTCTTTGCTCATTTCAGCTGCTGACTGGACCAAGTACAAGGATCTCTGTTCTCTGCACGGTGCCCTTGAAGCCCATATCCAACCAGTGCTGTGTTGTGAGACGCCCAGCACAGCAGGCTGTTAGTCACTTACATTGAATACACATATTACTGTTCAGTGTGGGTTTTTTCTTCTTCTTCTTTTTCTTTTTCTGGTGTTACATTTCCTTGTTTATATAAGGAATGTTCATGGTCCAGGTCATGTTTTCAGTGCTGTACAGTTCACTTCTACTTACTTACTCATTGTTGTTTAAGGAACTTAAGCTGAAAATAATAGCCGCAGTGACAACCTAGGAGTGGGAGGGATAATGAGCTGAATCAAGACCAGCTGGGAAATGCACTGTGGGTAGGTAGTAACACACCCAAGGTGACTTTTGTTTCTATAAGTTTATATTAAATAATTTCTTTCACTAGACAGAGATTACTTAGTTTTGGGTGTTGGTGGTAATATGGATGGTGCATACACTTGGGTATTTGGATATATACACTCATGCACACATATATGGAGACCACAGTAGGACATCATCAAGTGTTTTCTTCTGTCGCCATCTGTTTTAGTTATTTATTTATTTTTTTAAATATAGAGTCTTTCACCAATTCAAAAGCTCACCATTAGCCTTCAGGTTTCTACAATTTACCAAAGCAGCCTGTCCCATCAGCAGAGACCAAGTCTACTGGGATATTTCATAGTCAGCCTATGACACTACTTCTAATGCATTTGCATGTAGCCTGCCACAGGAGGATACCATCAGATGAAAAGTGCTTCCTTATCACATCCCTTCTTGTATTGAAAGCATGATGTCATGGAAATGGAAAAGACTATTCTGGGATTTCATGGTAGCTTGAAATGTAATGGGAACCTGGTTCACTTACTCATTCAGCTTGCCTATTAGTGTTTGCATCACTGCCACTCAGACTGGTGTGAGATGTATGGATCCTTGCCCACCAGGAGCTAATAATAGCTTCAGATAAGGTGCAGAAAGTCAGGGTGATCTGTAATTGACAGTAAATGGGGAGGAAATGTGTGTTTCTGTGGCATTTGACCTTATTTCTCAGAAGTGTTTTTGAGACAGGGTCTCACTGTGTAGCCCAAGCTGTCCTGGAACTCACTCTGTAGAATAATAGGTGGACGTCAAACTCAAAGAGACCTACCTGCCTCTGCCACCTGGGATTAAAGGTATACGCCACCAAACCTGGCTTCTCAGAAGTCTTTTTGCTGTGTCTCCATAGGAACCAAGATTAGGAGTTATATAGAAACAAAGGGGCGGGGAGAGCCTAACAGGTGGAATGGGGGGGGGCGGTTTAAGATGGGTCCCGAGAGCCCTCCTCCCTGCACAGTTAATGGAAAGTAGTGGATATATTTGTGGACTGTGAGATTTCTAATTCCAGCTTCAAACTTGGGTGGTTTACTCCCTGTGGATTTTAGGTTGAAATACTGTAATTAAGTTATCATTAGGTACCTTTTATCCCTTTAGAGTTGTTACCTGGGACAGAGCACCTCTTCACTTGATGACTAAAGGACCAGGGACAGGTCCTTCTTCTTTAAATTGTTGTATGCCTTGGTTAGAGGCAAAGGCATATCTGTACACCCTCCTCCAGATCTCTTCTCCGCAGATGTCAAAATCCTGATGAGGAATCTGTGAAATGTGAACTCTGACTGGATTGTGGAGGTTCAGCGTAGCAGCTGGAGAATTTCAGAAAGCTAAGCAGGATAGTCTAGACATCACTTTCTTATCTCTGCTAGCCCTTCTGGGAGCTTTTCCACAGTGGGAGCCCAGGCTCAGGAAAACTGGCTTACATGGCAAAGAACCCCACCTGGAACAAGTTTAGACCAGTCTCAAAGAGTATAGGGCTATGGTCACTTGTGTCATAGAAGAACAGGAAAAAAAAATTGTTAGTTTTGCTGTTACAGATTTATTTATTTGCAGTTATGTGCAAGTGCCTGTGTACAGGTACCTGTAGAGGCTAGAGGAATGATCATTTGGATCATTATAGGCTTTTATGAACTGCGTGCTGCAGGTTCTGGGAATCAAATTCCAGTTCTCTGCAAGAGCCGTAAGCGCCCGTAGCCACCGAGCCATCTCTCTGGCCCCATTTCTACTACTAGAAGAGAATTGAGGGAGTGGAAATGTAGCTCCAGTGATGGAGCGCTTGCCTCGCCTGCTTAGAGTGCTGGGCTCAGTACTTCATGAACTTGGTTTGATGCCACCCACCTACCATTGTAGTACTTGACTGGACTCTTGGGTGGACGTAGGATGAGCAGAATTCACCTTTGAGGGCACTCAAGTACACAGTGAGCTTGAAGCCAGCCTGAGCTAGAGACCCTGCTTCCTAAAGGGGATGGGACAAAGAAAGGAAAAAAGGGAGAGAGAGGATTTAGTTTCTTGCCTGCTAGGCCTTCATTAGTGCTCCTTATACATAGACATTGTGCTGTGCATTGATGAGTTCTGGCGGACAAAAGAATGATGAAGTGTTGTGAATCAAATGCTTTTGTAAAGGAAACACATTAAGACAGCAGAGATGTAGGGAACTTAATGAACTAGAAGAGAGATCAGGGAAAGTTTGAACGCAGTGAGTTTGAAGTTAAATGGAGAAGGTAGAAAATCAAGCTACTTCAGAGTTCTTAGTACCTTTGGCCACAATGCCCTTCAGAAATGTCCAGAAATGGAAATGTTATTTGTGCCTTGGCAGTTGTCAAAACAATGATATCCTGCCTGTAATAGCCAAGGGACAGAATGTGTACTTCCCTTTCTAGGACCATGGGCGTTGACTTTTTACCTTAAATATAGGTGCCAAATTACCTAGAATGTTGTCATTTCCTGTATGACGGTTGGAAATAAGTCTCTCACAGTATCAGGCTCCAGGCCCCAGGCTGTATCCTCTGCTTTTCTTAGCGACTGTCTCAGGATGCTCCGTTTCTAACCAGAGTGAGGCTGTTTTGTGTCAGACACTTAACTGCCTGCTGGTGCAATAAACCCTAGGCACTCTGTCTGGAAGGCTTTTCTCAAGATGGATCGCACATATGCCCCTTTGATGCCACAATAAGCAGATCTTTATTTGTTATAAACATAGTTTAAAATAGTGCCACACTAAGCTTTGAAGGCTGAAGTAGTCTCTCCATAGTGGTTTGTCTGTGTGAGAAGTCCTGGGCTAGTTTCAGTGTACTAGCTTAGTATTGTGCTTAAGTTTCCCCTATGCTGGTCTCAAGAACACGATGTAGACGTTGGGGTTTCAAGAATGGCTTTCTTTGAGCTTTTCATGAGTGAGGTCAGGGAGAGGGAGAGAAGTCTTGTGATGATGACATAGCACAGGTCATCCCACCTGGGCTAGTGACATCAGCTCAAGGAGAACCCATCAGCTACCATGCTTTCCGCTTTGGGGCTCAACCCCTTGTCATGAAAGAGGACCACTGTCCTCACCACAACCTCAGTGGGGGAATTCTCTAGCTTTGAAAGTTTGTGTGCGCAGGTGAGCTTGGTATGGATTCTTTTATTCCTGGCTAGTCTTCCTTACTGTGTCGCTGAAGTTTGTCCCTGTAGCATGCAGGCACAGTCTAGTCTCTGACTTCTGTTGGTAACTGTAGCATACCTTTACATTTCTTTCTACACTCTGTGTGTGTGTGCACGCGCGCACCTGTGTGTGGTAGCAGAGGCTGATGTTGGGATCTTCCTCTGTTGCTCTCTGTCCTGTGAGACAGAGCCTCCCTTATGATGGTCTAGGCCGGCGGGCCAGAAAGCCCCAGGGGTCTTCTGGCCTCAGCTTTCCCAGTGCCGCAGTTACAGGTGTGTGCAGCTGCACCTGGCCTGCTGCAAGGGTGCAGATCCAAGCAGATCCTCATGCTTGAGCAGCAGGCACTACACCAAGTCCTCTCTGCAGCCCCACGTCTCCTACTCGGATGACGTAATGTTGTTCATGGTTTGGGACTATTAGAAGTGGTATGGTGCTGGCATACACCCACATGTTCATTTCTCTGGGGTCTAACCTGGATTGGAGTACCCATTCATACACTGTGCATTCCTCTGAAGGACTATGAGATGATTATTCCAGGCTCTAAGTGTTAGTGTTAGGGCTGCAGCCTCTGGAATCTTGCACACCATGGTTCACATGCCTAGTGCCAAGTTATGTGAGGCCATACAGTTAGCCTCTGGGAGCCTCAATATGCTTGTCTGCAAAATGGGAATCATTTAGAATTCCTCACAGAGTTGGTACAAGGAGCCCTGCAGCCCTCCCACACTGGACTTCCTTAGTTTCCGGCCATGTTCATAATAACAAAGGGCTGATGAGGTCTTTGAGTTGCAGGAAGAAGTGCCAGGTTTCACTGCTTTGGAATACTCCTGTATTATTTGTTTCGTTTTAGTTTTAAAGGAAATAGTTATTTCACTGAGAGTGTCCGACATCGGAACCCAACACATCCTTTCTGGAGCCACCTTGTGTGCTTGCTCTTTGAGTGTGTGTGTTTTGAAGGCCATCTTGAGCCCCAGGGGCACTGTGGGTGTGTCTGCGCTTGACACCGGACAGCAGAGAAGGAAACGGTGCTTGGCTGTGTTTTGACGTAGAGGAGCTTTATTTTTCCTGTGCCGGGTCTCCGCATCATCCTCTGAAAGCAGAGCAGAGCCTGCCGCCTGGATCAATATTGTGACTGGCAGCCCCAGAGTTGCGGTTGTCCTTTCCCCCTTTCCTATAACTGCTGAGAGACCTAGGGTGTCCCTGTAAAGCTCCACGGTTGGCATGCTGATATTTGAAAGGTTGCCTCACAATTGCAGAACTGAAAATGGTGATCTAAAGAAAACAAAGAAACACAAGTCAGTTTTCTCTGGAGAGAAATTGAGAGGCATTCGATGGGGGAAGGAGAGGACCTTCTCCCCCCTCCCCTCCCCCCAGATCCCCCATGTTATCTTACTCTGCTCCTGGGCCTCAGAGAGGACTCAAAGACACACCAGTGCAGGTGGCACCCTTGGTACCTCCCCCTCCCTCCCACCAAGCATTTTCCTGCTCAGTTTTATATGATATGCAGAATATTCCAGAAGCCTGGATAGGGGAATAGGAGGGAGCACCCTGATTACGTCCTTGCAGGGAGTTTGACCTGGAGAAGTCTGCTTGTAATTAGTTAAGGTTTTTTGTTTTGTTTTGTTATTTTCTTTAATCAGTTAAAAATTATTCAAAACAATTTCATTTTCTCCTTCTTTCTCACTATCCATATCCCCCTTTTTCTATCTTTATGTCTTTATTTTGTATCTTTCTGTATCTCTCACATCTTTCTTTCAAAAAGTTAGGAAAGAGAAGTGGAGGGAGGGAGGAATGGACACACAGATAGATACATAGACAGATAGATAGATATTTAGATAGTTACATGATAGATAGATGGATGGATGGTTAGATGGTTAGAGACACCCAGGCCACTGGTGTCTGAATTTCTACAACACAAAGGGATCCTTTATGTGGCTTTTTACTGCTTGATTTTGAGCAAATTTCATAATATCTTTAAGCTTTAATTCTTTATCTCTCAATGGAGACAGTAATTATTCTATTTGTTATGGAGGTTCTGTTAGAAAATGACAACCATGTGGTTTTCAAAAATAATTGGCTATACCTAGCATGTGCTCTGTGCCAGGCCCTAATCTGAATACTCGGCATAATAAGTTCTTTCTACCCTCAGAACTGCCATATGGGTTGGGAATTCTATATAGTGGCAAGGAAACCAAGGCTGTAAGTGTTTAAGTGACTTGACAGAGATCAGTCAGTTAATGTGTAATAGGGCTGGCATTTGAATGAGGGGTGAGTTAGTCCAGGGTCTGTGTCCTTATACATAACCCACTCCCGCTGACCTTTGCTGCTTTGTGGGTTCTTCATTTTCCTACTCTTTATTCTCAGGTTTCACCCACTATCACTAGATAGGAGAGAAACAAGGATAGAGGGGAGAGAGGAATTAGGAGAATCCCTGCATCTAATTTCTTTCTTCGTTGAGCACAACTACTCACAAAATGCATCCTGCCCCAACAATCATCCACCAACCACCAACCCTGCTCCCTCACATATGTGTACGCTCTGAAGAGTTCCCCTATCTGCAGCTGCCAAAACTGTACTTCTGCTAAAACACAAGGAAATCATAGCTGCTGAAGACAGGCCAAAGCAGCCCCACAGTCTACACCTAGGATTAAAACTAAAGCACATTCTTATAATATTTGTTTGTTTGTTTGTTTTCTGAGTCAGGCTTTCTCTGTATAGGTTTGGCTGTCCTGGAACTCGCTCTGTAGACCAGGCTGGCTTTAAACTCAGAGAGATCTGCCTGCCTCTGCTTCCTGAGTGCTGGGATCAAAAGTGTGTACCACCACTGCCTAGAATTTCTCTGTGTGTTTGTGTGTGTTTTAAAACAAAAAACAAAAAAAAGTTCCAGAATTTTCAGTACGACCTACTTCTTGCACACTGTCTATCCTGTTACACAAGCCCACTTTGGCTTCACTCTGGAGATAACCATTGCATATTTAGCGACATTTCCTATGCGATTGGAAGCAACATGTCTGGCTTGCACCACCCATGCCACGTGCATCCTACCTTGTTTTGTGATATACTGTTAATACCTGCAGCTCTCCCGTGTGGCCCAGGCTCAGTGAGGGCTGGCTTTCTTTTAGAGTGATCTTATTCGAGGTGGCTCTCTGCCTAGGACCTGCCAACACACACACACACACACACACACACACACACACTAGCTTCTGAGAAAAACTGTGGGAAGCAAATGACTTCAGAGGTTTTCAGAAACATAAGTGCAAACTCAAATTTCATCTGGTTCAAAAATGTTACTACCTAAAATCTTGAAAAATCTTTTCTTTTAGGGTTATTCCCTCAAGGTAATGTTAATCTGAGAATAATCCAGGTCTAACAGGCCTGTCTTTTTGCCCCTTGGAATTGGGTTGGAGACTTGGAGAAAGGTAGAATATTTCTCTGGAGGGAATGCATTTATTTAATATCTTGGCTACCACTGCGGTGCTGTCTTTTTGGAAAGGCATGCCACTTCCCACAGACAAGGTGAAGCTTTAAAATTCATCCAGTCTTAAAAGGGAGCAGTGACTCAGAAGTCACAAGCAAGCATTGAGCATCATCCTAAGTAATCTTGTCTTTCTAGATGGATGCTGTAAAGCCACAGACAATCCTTGAACATTGCCCTAACTAGCGTTGTCTTTCAAAATGGATACTATTATGACAGTTTCTCCTTCCTGCTTCCATAGCCAGCATTTGAGAGTTGGTTTTATTTTCCTTTCCTTCGCAGAGACACAGCTAGGTCAAACGCTCCTGGGTTGTGAGGTTCTTGTCTAAGTGAGGCTTATCAGGTCCCGTGAGCCTTGCACAGCAGAGACAAGCCTTCATTTGTTCAGTGTTGGGACAGGAATGTGGCTGTTACACCTGCTCCTTGGGTATACCTGTAGGGCTTGTTTCCCTGAATCTCACTACTGAATCCTTAGCTCAGCTAGGGTCTGCTCTCCCCTGGCAACTCATGCCAACAGTGACAGGATGCAGAGGGACTGGGGTTTCTGTGTCCTTCCTTTTGCTGCTTTTAAGCCCCAAGTATGTGTGTTATCTCCCTTTAGCTGGTGTGGTGAAGCCGAAACTTGGCTTATCACTGGCTTGAGAGTATCCTGGAACATACTTTAGATAAGGTGGGGAAAAAAATGCCAGACCCGAGATACCATAGAAACTTAATCTTCCCTCACAAAGAACAGTGCACTCTTTAATTTGCCAGCCTTGTGACTAGGTAAGGTGGTGTGAAGGCAGCCTTCCATGTCTCCCCTTGAGCAGTTTGGGAGCAGGAAGGAAGGCTCCCTTACAGGAGTAGTCTGAGGGTTCCATGTTCTTATTTATGTTACCTGCTTTTTGAGAAAGCCGTAGGCAGCTTGTTTCTGCTGGATTCTAATCCTGTGACCTCATACTTAACCTTTCTTTGAGCCTTAGTTGTTTGATCTATGAAAAGGGAATAACGCTAACAGTATGCAGCTCTTAGGGTAGGGTTGGTTAAAGAGGTAATATTTGCATTCCTCAGAACAGCGCCTGGCACACAGCATCACACAAGGGTTTGCAGATAGAAACAAACATTGGGAATTACATGAATTGCCATTGCTATTTATGTGGCCTTTTTGGTGACTGGACATTCCAGCATACATGTTAGCCACATAGGCTTAAGCAATTATTTATTGGTATAATTTTTTTTCTTTCAAATCTGCTGTTCCCAGGGTTCTCCCTGTTTCTTTGCAGAGCAGAAGTATGAGGCAGGGACAAGGGGACACAACAAGTGTGGGCTTTTCCCTTATATTGGTTTGGCTATCATCAACATCATATTAACAGAAATGGGCCTGTAGAGATTGAGGCCTCTGTGACAGAATCTTCAGGTATTAAAGGAGCACGCTTAGCTTGGAGTTCCTGGGGCCATGAGAGGCCTGTGAGCAGAAATTAGGAGAGCTGTAAATTTTAAGAAGAATTTTATCTATATCTTCACTAACTCCCAGCTGAACTTGGGCTTCCCTTCAGTTATGATGACAGGCAGTAAGCCTCAGAGGAACAGGCAGTGCAGTGTTCACAATTAGCTCATCAGTAGGACTCTTAGGTATTTTAATGTCTTACCATATTATTTATACCTTAAAAAAAAAAAACCCAAAACAGGCTGACAGGTAGCTCAGGCTATTTTCAGACTTACCCCGTGTTGCAGAGGGTGGCCTTGAACTCCTGATTCTTCTACCTCTCAAATGGTGGCATTACAGTAGTATACCACCATGCCCAGATTCTTTCATGCCTTTTATTTATTTATTTTTCTAAGTAGAGATCACAGTAGTTATCGAATCCAGTTTTATGATTCTTTGGTGTTTTTATTAGGAAAATACATTACTGTATTGTAAATTCATTTTACAAGTACTTTAAAAGCCATATTTCAGTATAATTGGTTTTCTCTGTTCTTTTACACATTTTATTTTACTCATTTATACATGTTATTCTGAGCAATACCCAGAGGCTTCACAAACCACCAAAGGAGACCATATACAAAGAACATTGTGGTTATATAGTGAAAGCTAGGATGAATTGGCTTATATTTTTTTAAAATTTGGTTTTATTTGTTTGAGTGTTTTGCCCAGAAGAGAAAGACATATTCCCTGGGACTGGCATTACAGATGCCTTGTGGGTGCTGGGAATCCAATCCTGGTTCTTTGGAAGAACAGCCAGTGCTCTAACTGATGAGCTTTCTCTCTAGCCTCCGACTTGCTTCTTTAGAAACTGTTCTTTTCAATATAAGCATGTTTTGAGTTGTGTGTGTGAAAATTCCTAGCTAGGTGTGGTGGTGCAGGCCTTCCTACCTGGGAGATTGAGGTTTGAGGTTCCCAAGTTTATGACCTGCTTGTGCAGTAATGTGAGATGCTAACTCAAAAGAGAATGAGGTGGGCTGGAGATGTACTGCAGTGGTAGGGTACTTGCAGCTCGCGCAGTGCCTTGATTTGGAAACCCAGTGCCACAAGGAAACTATCACACTAAGTCCAGCGCCGTGGTGCACACCTTTAAACCTAGCACTTAGGGAGGAGGCAGGTAGATCTCTGTGAGTTCAAGGCCAGCCTGGTTTACAAAGTAAGTCCAGGATAGCAAGGCTACACAGGTTGACCCTGTCTCAAAACAAAACAAAAACAAACAAATAAAAAAACCAAAACAGAGCACGTGGCTGCTTAAAAAGAGTAAAAGAGAGGAGTTAGCTGAATTTAATAATGTTTTTTATTCAAATGATTATGTGTAAAATACCAGTTCAGTCGGTTGGCTATATTAAAAGCTATGAGACATTTCATCTGTTTTCCTACTGTGAATGTTTGAATCAGGTTTGACTTATTTATAATTGAGTGCTGCATGTTCGCTGCAGCTCTGTCTGCACGAGGCAGACTTTCACCTGAAATGTGGATTCCTGTGCTCCCATTCCAATGCACTTGCTGATCATTTGCGCTGGGATGCTTACACTGAAATGACCGAAGATGAAAGGAACATAAGCATTTCGTTTCTTAGCCATGGGAGCTGCAGGGCAAGTCCTCATGGTTGCTGGAGGTTGCAGTTTATCATGTTAGACTTTGCTGCTCTGGAGTCTAGCTGTATCCAGAACCTTCCTGAAAGCACAGCCGTTGAAGAGAGTGCCATGTGAATTGCCTTAGGAGGCTGCTCAGACTCTTTTGTTCTAGTTTGTTTAGCAACACCAGTATATGTTCAGATCCTTCCTTGAGGTCTGCTCAGCATCCTACCTGTCCAGTGTAAGCCGTGATGTTGGCACTGGTCACAGCACTGAGCTGTTCTGGCATCTTTTTCAGGGTCTTGGATGGATTGAATTTTCTAATTCTCATTCCAACCAGTTGAGGATAATTTACAAGTTCTTGGAAACGATTCTTACTGTTTTCTTTAAGTGATCTCTGGTGTAATAATGGAGCTTGATTTTTACATAAAGGAAGTTTGGTATTTTCTTTGTTTTCCAATTCCCCGAAGTGTTTTCCTCAAGGTGCTTAGGTGGGATGGGGCTGTCACTGGACAGGGCATGGTACAAGGCTGTTTTTGGAAGTTCTACAAATCTAAAATTGTCATTTTGGACCACACCGGTTGAGTGAGACCCCTTCAAGACATTAGAAATGTCTTATCCCTCCTGGGAATGTTCTCTGGACTCTAGCCAGGTAACTGATCACTCACTTGGACTGTCCAGCTCTTGACTGGGGTACCCACAAGACTCCCAGCCCATGAGGAGATGGTCCAGAAATGAAACTCAAGACTGTCTTTTCAGGCACCAGGTCATCAAAATCTTGCAGAGACTGACTCTTATTTTAGTCTTTTTATTCATTCAGATGTGTAAAACATTGGGAAAGGGATTCCACGTGACAGTACAGCAAAGCTTTAGATATAGCTACATAGAAACTCCCTAGCAAGGTAGCAAAGGGCCCGTGACCTTTACAATAAGAATGAGTGCTATTGGTTGATAACAAGCTCTGGGCTATGGTGTCATTCATAGGGATGTTTCTATTCATTTAGAAACACAGCCCAGGATTAGGGCCTAAATAATTCTCTGGATATTGGGGGTATTCAGATGGAAGCTGGTTCCTAATAGAATAGTAAAGGATCCCCCGGTTGTCAATAGCATTTACTTCAGCCTTCCAGGTGAGAAGGAGACTTTCATTTCCTTTCTTGAAGAAAATAGGCCCACATGTTTGACAAGCCTAGTTCCTTCAGCATTTTCCTTAAGATGAGCCTCCTATAAACTCTTCCAATTTTTAGCTTGTTTTCCTAACATTGTATTGTGTCTGGCCTTTTTATTTCTTTTGATTAAAATGTACAAGCTCTTATTAAAATGTGAACCAGTAATGTTGCCAGTACTGAGCCAATATAAAGACGACACTAGATCCTACATTTAAAAGTTGGAGAGAGGGCTGGAGAGAGGGCTGGAGAGAGGGCTGGAGAGATGGCTTGGAGGTTAGGAGCACTGGCTGCTCTTCCAGAGGACCAGGGATCAGTTCCCTGCATCCACATGGCAGCTTATAAATGTCTGTAAGTCCTATTCCAGGGGACTGACATGCACGCAGGCAAAGCATCAATGTAAATAAAATACAACTAAATAACTTTTTAAAAAGTGTAAAGAGAGGAGTACTGGTGAAGAGCAGAGAGAGGAGATGTCTACATTGCGAAGAACAAGAAATAAAGGGCCTAGTGACATCCCAAATCCATGTCCAGCCTGTGGTTTGTCAGTTTCAGGCCTGTCCTGCAAGGTCTCATAAACTGTCAGGCCTCTGTGCTGCCCTCAGGGGTTAAACTGACCGGTTTAACCACTATCACAGTTTCCAGCCACATTTGAAGCTTTAATTAAGTACTGGCTTACTGGCCAGTTGATGGCCTCCTTGGCCAGGTCCATCTCTGGGTTTCTAGAAAATGGCCACAAGCTGGACCTTACAGAAGCTTAAAAAGTCAACCCGACGAGGCTACTGTGTTTTACCTCAGGTCCAGTCAGGGGGAAGCATATATCCTGACTTATTTACTGCCTATGTACCTCTTGCCTACATCCAGTCAGGGGCAGGCATACATCCTGACCTACTTCTTGCCTAAGTACCTCCTGCCCACCTGTGATCACATACATCCATTGTTTTCCCCCATAGCCTCCAGCATTTCAGGAAGTGTTTGTCCTTGGGCAAGGAGCTTACGGGTTAGAGACATTTCCTCTCTTAGGCACACTAATTAAAACTTAAACCATAACTTTGGCTCTCACAAGGGTCCGACCTTCCATCCCTCCAGCATCGGATTCCTGAGGGAATCTTAGTTCTTTGGGGAACCCTTGTTTTGATAGTCTTTCAACTGAAGGGAGGGCATAAGCATCTCCTCATGTGATGGGACAGTTATGTGTGTCACTTGTGATGTGTGACACTTGAAGGGCTCTTCTCTGCTGCATGGACCTGGTGGCATGTTTCACGTGCTCTGACTTGGAGCTAGTTGTTGACTGTTATGCTGCAGCGTTTAGGAGCGAACAAATAATGCTTTTCATACTCTTGAGGAAATGCAGTCTTGGTAAAGTCTCAACGGGAACTTGGAAATTGTTTTTGCTGAAGGGCATTAGCTCCCTATCTGAGCCCATAATATAACTTAAAGGCAGAAATAAAGTGTGGCATCTCAGTTTCATTTTGCATCTGACCCATTTGCTTGGGGTCAGCCTCCTGTTCACCTCTACCCTTAGGCCTGTTAATTATTCAAAGAGATTCTGTCTTAACAACAACAAGAGCAAAAACAGTGATGCATCCTTCATCCTTCAAGACTGAGGTACCAATTTATAAGGAATTGAGGTACCTCCAGGTAAACTGTTAGAGTGTCCTATTCTAAATCTCAGAGGATTCATAATGGTCTTCTCCTGCACTCTCCCCTCTCCCCCGACCATAAGCCTGCAGTCACCTTGAATTCCAGGAACAGCAGAGCCTTGGAGGATAGAGATAGCCCTCGAGTGAGAGAGTATTATATGTGATGATGAGATTGCATTCTTTTATGACAGGAATGGTCATCTCCTGAGAACTAGCTTCCTCCCTTAACAAGGGCTTCTTTGGGCCACCCTTGTAGAATCATATGACAGTGATCAACTGGACCACACCTTGACAAAGA
Organism: Pachyuromys duprasi; assembly: GCA_028658305.1. Lineage (NCBI taxonomy): Eukaryota > Metazoa > Chordata > Mammalia > Rodentia > Muridae > Pachyuromys > Pachyuromys duprasi. The sequence continues at coordinate 46,487,174 of CM053761.1, forward strand.
TTGCTTAGTTGTGTGTGCCTGTTTCCCGTTGCATTAGTTCCTCCCATTTAAACCTAAAGTTCCTATCTGTATCCTGAAGATGATCTTGGGTGTCATTGCCTCCTTTATTGTTAAATCCCCGTTCTCTAATTTCACCATTGCCTGTCTCTTTGGTGAATTGGGATGAATAACTGAACCTACCTTTTAGGGGATTTTTTCCCCTAAAAACTTCAGTTATGAACCACAACCATAATCTTGGACAATTTCAGATGATGCTGTAGACAGAAGAATCCTTTTGGCTGTTTTCTATTAAATCTACGCCAAATAGAAACATCAATTTCTAGCCAAACAGCAGTACTAACAAACAACCGTTGACATTTATACCATTATTCAACACATATTTGCTGGCTGTGTACTGTGCCAGGTGAATTACTAGGATACAGTAAGGCAAATGCTGGGCATGGAGATTGCTTGCATGGGTGTGTTTTGCAGGTGCTTAGATGTGTCTGGTGGATGCATGCTCTGGGGCAAAGCAGTTGGATTCTTCTAATCCATACTGGAGATTGTCCTTGTGTGATAGAGGTGGGTTTAGGAGATTATAAATGGTGTGAAGTGTCTAGTGGTATGACTAAGGAGGACACCTTGGTGGAGTGACACCCTCTTTGCATGATGTTTCTGCATTTCTTGCACTTCATTCTTACTGTTTTCTCCTGCTGGTTTCTGGGCAGTGGGAGGAGACTGGATGATTCAATTCATTCATTTTGGTTTGGAACATAAAACATCAAGCTTCATGATTCATGAGGACTGTCTGAGGCATCACCCTCAGAACTTGTAAAATTTGTTTTTCAAATAAGGGCTAAGAGATTTTATGATGTTAAAAATGGTAACAGATTTTAACAGTTGTTTAAATAGTATATTATTCAGCGTGCATAGCAGTTTAAACCTGTGCACTGAAGATAGATGCCCTTGCTTAGGACAGCAGTGGTTCTTTGAAATGCTTTTTAGAATAAGCTGAGTTGGTTTAAATAGTATTCTTACCTTTTAAAGAAAATCCTCCAACATTTACCTTTGGAGTAGTTTTGGGAGGGTCAGTAATGTTGACCTTCCCAGGAATCTGGCAGTTTCTGGAGTGGAGGCTTGTGAGTATCTTCTGTTTAGTCCTGTTTGGCTGAGCAGTTTCGAGTCTACTGCAGTCCGGAGGCGAAAGCCCTGGGCGTTTAATTCAAGTTTTGACCATAGAATACGGTTTCACCAATGAGGAAGGTTTTATGAAGAGGTCATTGAAGAAAGTTGAGGTATGCTTTATCTCAGCCTGTGCCAGGGCAGCTTGGTACTTTGTCATTAGTCCCTGCTTCCCTCCAGACAAGGTAACAAGCTCTAGTGCATGTATTGATTGAACAGGGAACTTATAGGGCTCTCCGACTGAGTGTTGGCACAGAAGACACTACACTGGTTTTGAAGCCGCTGTCAATTAGCGTGTCCATGGAAAGCTGTCATAGTCAAAATGTGCATCGGGTCCCCGTGTAAGTGCAACATACGTTATAGCTAGTTGTAGTGTTTTCATTGGTGGTGTTGGTGGTAGTGTGTAAGTAAGAGAGGGCAAGGGAAGGAGAGAAGTCCTTCTACCTTGTTTGACGGGTGTTTCTTGTACAAGCGTCAGGCTAGCTGGCTTTTAAGCTACCGGAGAATCTAGTGTCTCTGCTTTCCTCTCTCCAAATAGATGTATACTGGAGTTAGAGGTGCTCATAGTACTGTAGCCAATTTTCACATGGATTGTGGATATCCCAACTCTAGTCACCAAGCTCTGTGAAAAAGTGCTTTTGTCCTTGAGCCATCTTCCTGGTCCTCCTCATTGATCCTTAAAAGGTACAGCTACAGAAGTTTTCAGAATGTGGAAAGATGATGAGTTTATTCTGTTTTTTTTTCTTCTATTACTTTGATTGTATGAGATTTTTCTCTAGGTTATTTATTCATTGCAGTACAAGGGGTAGAGGCCCAGGCTCTGTGTGCAGGTAAGTTTTACGTGTTTACTTTGAATCATGATCTTGCTAGGTTGCCCAGACTGACTGAACTAGCGAAGGCTGGATTCTAATGTGTGATCCTGCTGTTTTGACCTCCTGAGTGGCTCAGATGATGATCCTTGCCACCAGAACCTGTGGTTCTTAATTATATTTACAATTCAGTTGCCTACCACACATTGGAGGTTTTTCCAGACTTGAATCCCGTAATTAGTATAGATGAAATCATAAACATGAAAGGACACCGACCTCTTAGAATAGCCTTTAGGGAGCTGTTTGCTGTGACTTTCAGGTTTCATTCTGTTGCAGCATTAGGATCTGTTTTCTTCAGGGTCTACACAAGGTAAAAACTGGGGAACTGGTTTACACAGCATTAGGCATACTTTACTATTTGCAAGTTACTCAGCACAAAGAGCCCCAGAGTACCAGACAACATAGTATGGAAAAGGGCCCGACATTTTTCTTGATTGCTAGCCGTAAATCAACGTTAACTCATATAGAGTAACTGAGATGAGGGCATCTTAGTTGTATTATTTAGATACTGATTGGCTCTCATCCTTTCATCATTTAAAATTTCTTTAGAAGCATATTGTGTAAACTTACTAGCTGGGTATACACCTTCAGTATCTTCTTTTCACTTGTACCTTCTTAACCTGCAGATGAAAATGAAAATCAGAAACAAAAACAAAACCATCTTTCAGTGCTTCCATGTTTTCTCCCATATCAGCCGAACTCTTTTTCCATCATTTCCTTGAAGTCCATGGAAGCCTGCCTGCCTTGAAGTCCATGGAAGCTGACGTGACATGGTATGCAGCATGCACATGAGAATGCATGACTACCTGCATAGTTAGGATACCATTTCAGGAAATGAGTTACTGAAAACAGGCTTGTGGGCACATGGCATGAGCAACTCACTGAATTTCATTGCCAAGACAAATAATGGTAGCTGCATTGGTATCTGCTGAATCTCACTGCCACCCTGACTCCGTCTCTCATTCCCTCGGAAAAGCATGCTGAAATGTGTACGCAGAGCAGTGGAAGAGGACTGAGCAGCATGTAGTGAAGTTTGAGCCCTCCTGACGAGGAGATGCATGATGAAGTATTGTAAGAGGCGAGTGATTTCTAGCTGCCACGGCCAACAGCAGTAACCACTAGTGAGAGACCATGTGGACCTGTGGTTTGCTAAAGTATTTCACCTTGGGCTTCTTGTGGAGCGAAGCAATGAGTCAGGGTAGAAGGATACAGAAATTAAGGGGACATTAGAAGAGGAAGGAATTTGTCACGCTGGAGTCTGGCTGAAGCCTCACCCCAGCTGAGAAACAAGAACTCCAGCTCACTTAACATATGTCATGAAGGCTGCCAACACAGTTAATATTCATTTTATATATAGACAGTTTATGATAAAATATCAGTGACTGAGCTGGGTGTGGTGCCGCAGGCCTGTGATCCCAGTGCTCGGGGAGACACAGGCAGTCGGATCTCCCTGAGTTTGAGGCCAGCCTGGGCTACAAAGGGAGTCCAGGACAGCCAAGGCTACACACATACACACAAAATCAGTGATCTGGGCTGAATGTGTATGACTGACTTTGTGCAGGACCTGATTCCTTTCCCCAGACATTGCCTGAGTGCCTTAGTTATGGTTTCTATTGCTGTGATGAAACACTATGACCAAAAAGTAACTTGGGGAGGAGGAAAGGGTTTCTTTCAGGTTACAGTTCCACATCATTGTCCATCACTGAGGGAAGTCAGGGCAGGAACTCAAGGCAGAAACTGATGCCGAGACCGTAGAGAGCCGCAGTGAGCTGGGCCTTCTCACATCAATCATCTATCAAGCCTGCACTACAGGCTTGCCCACAGGTCAGTCCAGTAGGGACATTTTCTCATTTGAGGGTCCCTCTTCCCGAATGACAGTAGCTTATACTAATTTGACACTGTAGTAGACAGCACACCAAGGATCTCAAAGCTGAACCTTGGTTACAGCAAAAATATCCTATCTACCCTATTCCTCCCAGATGGCGCAAATGATAAGGAAATAACCTCAAATCCTACCTAAATCACACATACTATGGTTATAAAAGCAATGCTCTGTGCCTCTCCCTTGAACCCGTATCCGTTCCTGTTTGTCTTACTGTCTTCTGAGCACCTCTTGATTTTAATTCTCCTGCTTAACCCTATATTCAAACATCTCTAATTTCTAAACGTGCTCCATGAACTGGCTAGCCCATAAGAAGCCATGAATCCTCGCTTGACCTGAGTTCCTGAAACTAAAGGCATTCCTCAGGCTGCTCGGGTTGGCAGTGGGGAGCTGTGCCTCTTTCACCTGTACCCACAAATGTTGGCAATAGCACTTTTTTGTTCTTTCTCTGACTTGGCCTTTCTGATGACTGGCTTTCGCCTTCAATTTCCCAAGAAGGCCATTCTTCCTGGACTAGCAGGCAAGCTGGAATGGCCAGGGCCTCATGCTGAGAGCCACCCCAGGGGGCACTCATAACTCTGGTATCAGTTACATCCAACCTTGCTAGTGTCATTGGAGGCTGGCCTTAGGGTTCAGCCCAGAGAGCTGCTCATGTGTTCCTTTTCTTAGTGGAAAAACAAATTAGAACAGAGGGATATTTTGATTCTGGATTAAAAGTAGAATATTTGAGAATTTCAACTTTAGTGTTAAAGAATTTTTAAAAATTGCCACTACTACTGCTTATAAGCTACTCAATTGTAGCTGTGCTTCTTCCCATCCTTGGCTCCTTGAACAGGGTTTCCCAGATGCTAGGCACTCAAGACATTTTCCTGGAATAAGTTTATGATTCACAGATCAGTGACTGCAGAATCTCCTGGGTGGTCGGGGTAGGTTACTGTGCCCACTCTTCCCAGGACTTCACAGTCAGCATGAACAGGAGATGGTGGCCAGAGAATCATTTTAAGAAAGGCTGTTCCAGCAAATCTGTTTTTTACTTCATAATTGAGCACTTGTGCCCAACTTCACTTTGTTTACAATTTTTTTGCTGCTTTTCATATATATGTGAACATGGCAAAGTCTTAAATGATGTTCTGTCTTCAATGCTTCTCTTCCCCACAATATTGAATGCCCTCAGTATAATAAATGAATGTATAATAAATCCTTATAACTGTTAAATATGTTAACACTATGAAATTGGTATTCCTTTTCCCAAGCTGCTCTTGAAACTCCTGACTCAGCTTCCCAAGTATTGGGACTACAAGCATGAGCCATCACTCCTGGCTTACAATTTCTACATTTTTTTTTTATTATTATCCCTTTATTTTCCTGTTGTGGATTTTTTTCCCCTGTAGTTTGTAATGATGCAAGGAGTTGTTAATTTGGACATGACACCTCTTTTGAAATGTTTCCTTGCTCAGTTGAGGGTTTTCTAGAGCTAGAGTTTCTTGCACAGAGAATGTATAATACTTAAAGGGGTCTTCTCATGGCATTGAAAAGACATTAGCATTTACAGCACTTTCCATCTCTGTGATCCTACTCGTTTAACTAGTACATTTTTCAAATGGGATAACAATTCCAGGTCACTTTTTATTACATTTCCTTAAGCACATTAAAAGTGGATAGATGGATTCCTGACTTCTAGGCCCTTACTTGTGTCATGCACGAGACACTTTCATGGTCAGCCACTTTCATATGGATTCAAACAGTCCATTTCTTCCTGAGACTTCTCTGTTTAAGAAAATAAAAATAAACCTTTGATTCCTTAAGGTACGAAATATTCAACACTTAAACTGTAAAAAGTAAAAATCCACTTAACAATGTCAGCATTCTGAATTCTATAGAATTAACAGAATATTCTTAAGTCTTGTACTATTTTCAAGGTTTACAGAGTTCAAGTAGCTAAACACACTTGCCCATGAAGTCTTTAAATCTCAGCATTACTCGGGAAAAGCTTTGTTCTCATGTCAGGGTGAATCAGACTGTCTGGAGTAAGTCCTTCACAGGAACTGTAAGCTAGAGTGCCCGAGTATGTGAATAGATACGTGCATATAACATCACATCTTATAGAGCAGGGACACATTTTCTGAAATGTTTATTTTTTTCTTTTACAAGTTGTGAATGTACTTTGAGATTTCAGCTTTTAAAAGGAATGTTTCAGAAGACCGTTTCTGTATTGGCCGCACTAAAAGAAACAGGTAACACTGCAAACAGTTTGACAGGAAGAATGGAAACAAATGTGCTAATTTATACTTCAAGTAACAGCAGAAAAAAGGTTATTTTGTAATGCTTTGGACAAAATCCAGAGCCTCATGCAAGCTAAGCCAGTCTTCTGTAACAGTGAGATACGTCCACCCTAGATCAATATTAGTTATATTAATTAACATCATCTATTCGCTATTAGGTACCGCTCCTATTACAGGTGTTTCACATATATTGATTCTGAGCAATTTGTTTGGATAGAGGTACTGTTATCCATCCCTATTCTATGGATGGGGAAGGTGACACTTTTGCTAGCATTCTGCTTTATATGCTTAACCTCGAAAGAACAGAGTAGTGTATGTGAAACCTTAATTTTTGTATTAAAACTTTTTTTTTAAGGGCTGGAGAATTTGCTCAAAGATTAAGAGCACTTGCTACTCTTGCGAAAGTCTCAGGTTTGAGACCCAGCACTCACAAGACGCCTTACAACCATCTGTAATTCCAGTCCCATGGGATCTGACACCTTCTTCTGACCTTAAGAATTTATTTTATGTATTTTGCCTGCATATACCACATGCGTGCCTGGTGCCCAAGGAGCTCAGAAGAGGGCATTGGATCCTCTGGAACTGGAGTTACAGATTGTTCTGAATCACCGTGTGGGTACTGGGAACCAAACCCAATTCTTTGTTGTTGTTGTTTTTGAGACAGGATTTCTCTGTGTCGTCTTGGACTTGCTTTGTAAACTACACTACCCTCGAACTCACAGAGATCTGCCTGCCTCTGCCTCCCCAGCATGCCTCCCCAAGTGCTGGAATCACAGGCGTGTGCTAACCCAAGTCTTATGTAAGAGCAACAAGTGCTCTTAATGGCTGAGCCATTTCTCCAACCTCTTGATGTTTATTTAGTAGTAGTAATAGGAAAAACATGACTACTGTATGTTAGGGTTGGAGTCCTGCTGAGTGTTTCTGGCCTCACAGAAAAGGCAAGAGCAGAAGATAGTGTTTAAACTAAGGGTTGTTAAGAATGACAGTTCTCCGATGCACAGGCGATCCTCTTCTGATGTTGTAGGCTACTCATCTGGCCACAGGATATGATGCCCAACTATTTAGTAAGTTTTTTTTTCTACCCCCTGTGTGTGTGTGTGCACATATGTGGAGGTCAGAGGTCATCCTCAGGTATTGTTCTACAGGAGCCATCCACCATGTTTTCTGAGACAGAATCTAGCATTGCTTTGGAACTAACCAACTGTGCTGGGCAGGCTGACCCACGAGCTCTCTCCACCTTCCCAGAGGTCTTCCAGTGAGACGCTGTTAAGAACCAGCCAAATCCTGGTTCATATATTGTGTGTTGCCTCTGGGTTGGTAGCTCTGATAGTTGCTTTGCATACAGTTTTGCTTATGAGTTTGCATACAGTTCACTTAAGAGTTCCGTTAATGGTATTCCAGCTTTAAAGGTAGAGAGCACATCTCAGTATAAAGTAATTGGACTTTCGGCTATAGATAAACTTAGGCTTTCCCCCAAATTTGCATGTTGAGATCCTAATCCTTAGCAGAAAGGGGTAGAACTTTTAGAATTTAATTAAGTCATAGGAATTCAGCTCTTAGGAAATTAGTGCCTGTATACACACAGATTTGACCAGCTTCTGCTCTCTCTGCCTCATAGAGATGTATTGAGATGGTTAGTAGTTGGCAGCCCTGAAGAGGTCTCTCAGCAGAGCTGGACTATGCTAGATTTCTAGCCTCCAGGGGCATACCTGTGTTTGTAATTCATCCGCCCTCCCGAATTTTGTAATAACGGCCTGAACCCATGAAGACAGTCTCCTAACTTTTATGAAGCATGGTATAAATCACACTCTCTTAGAAAACAATTCCTAGAATTGTTTTCCCAAGAGTTCTGCTTTGTTTAGACTAAGAAATAGAGTTTGGGGAGGTCTTTCCTGGGTTCCTTGGTCATTCTTTTCCTTCTAAAGCAAGGTAAATATAGATTTATTAAGGAAAAAAGAATGATCTCCTGAGAGTGGGAGGGGTCTTGGTCCGTTTCCTTGCTTGCAGCACATAGCTAACAAAGTTGTTAAAGTTCTGATACCAAGGGACAAAGTGGGTAGGACAGCGGACAATTAGGCAACTCACAGCCTCTGCCACACTGATATTTCCACATCCTGAGTTCATATTTTGGTCACTAAAGACTTTTCTTTATTCTTCCTCAATCTCCAGAGAGTATAATGAATAATGCCAAAACTTGGCATGGTAGGAATAACCATTTCTCAAATAGCCATAGTGTACTGCTAATATGGAAAGAATATATGTAATGTCGGCTTGGCTTTCGGCCCTAGTTAGTCTGGATACCCTGTTGCCTGAATGTATTACCTTCTCCAGTCTGTCACTCTTTCCTTTCTTTCAGTGTCTGATGTTGTGGACATACACATTCAGGGCATATGGAGTAGAGATTGATATTTTATCTGGCTCATGTCTGTTCTAACTTGTGTTTGTTTGCTTTGTTTTTTTCCACACAGGGTTTCTCTGTGTAATAGCCCTGTCCATCCTGGAACTTACTTTGTAGATCAGGCTCGCCTCTAACTCACAGAGATCCGCCTGCCTCTGCCTCCCGAGTGCTGGAATTAAAGGCTTGCACCACCACTGCCTAGCCCTAACTTATGTTTTTGATGGGTCCACAATATAATATTCACCAATACAATACATCCTTCAAACTTAGAGATCACAGACTGTCTTTAAGGCCTTTTAATGTTTCTTCGGGATACTTTATGCTCTCCAGTCTGTGTTTGTAATTAATTTGAGACATCTAGTTTTAGTTCTTTGTACTTTGCCCAAAATTAGCACTAGGGATTATTGACTTCAACTCCACTTCACAGTATAAACAGGAAAAAAAAATAATCATGGTTTCCTGTCTATAGTCACAGAAATGTGGAAACTTTCAGGATCCACAAATTTGATTTAAAAAAAAAAAAGAGCTAAACATTAAGAGATTCTTGTGTGTCACTCTGGGAGACACAGAAGTCCAAAGAACATGTTTCAGTGATGATCTTGTTAGCTCTTTCAATGCACGAAGTAAGTTAAAGAAAGAGCAGACATTTTTCATTTTAGCTCCATAGCCATAATAAAATGATTTTGAAGAGGCCACAAAAAGAAGTGGCGGGGCTGATGTTTACATTAGTGACCCTCCTGAGTGGATGAGTTATGCAGGGCAGGATACAGCTGTTCCTGCTGTTTACCTACAGTGGTTGCATCCTCACTACAAAGTACAGAGGGCTGCATTTGCTGCCCTCTGCTAAGCCTTTCCTTTTGTCTCTGAGGACCTTTCCCCTTGTGCTGGGCTGGCCTATCAGAACGGAGTGACTTCACTATGTCTCATGTCAGGAAATGTTTAATGAGTCTCAGGAAAACTATAAATAAGTCTCATGTCATTGTTACACCAAAGAACATGTCCAGCTATTGGTTTTGATAATTAGGATGCCCCAGCTGTGATCCTTAGACAAGGCCTATAGTCAAAGAAATGCCTGAATGGTGCTATTTTTCATTTGTTTCATTTGGAGCTTTAACTGGCACTGTCTCAAAGCAGAGAAACAGTATCAGGAGTCAGTGGGGAGGCTGCCATTTTTGACAGTGTCATCTTGAGATCTTACATGGTCATTTTGTCCTTTTCTAGTCTGTGTGTAACACTTTAGTCATCTTGACCAGGGAAGTGAGACCAGAACTCATTATTTGTTTTAAAGGCCACTGAACAACATAGGGATTAGGGTGGACAAGCGTAGAGCACTTGTTCGGCTTGTGTAAGACCATGGATTCTGGTTTAACACCCCACCCTCACCCCCACCCCAAACAATAGCAGCAACAAGAAAAAACCCAACCAAGCAAAACTAATTTTAAAAGTCCTGTTCTCAAAAAAAAAAAAGAAAAGAAAAGAAAGAAAAAAGTTTGTTTCAGCTTAGGATTTGATTTAGTTAAAGTGAAATAAATCGTTCCTATCTTTCGATCCAATTATTTTTTAATCTTAGAACTCTGTTTTTATTTGTAGCTTAGATACTTGAAGTAAAAAGACTGTTTTGGAGAGGATCTTTGTAGTCTGGGTTGGCCTCAGACTTGTGTATCCAAGGATGATGTTGACCTGATCTCTACCTCTCAAATGCTAGGATTATGGGTGTGTACCATCATGCCTTGTTTATGGGTGCTATGGATCCAACCCAAGGCTTCATTCATGCTTTCTCAGCAAGCTAAAACAGAACCACATCTGTAGCCCAGAAAATTCTTAGTAGGTTAAATGTTCTATTCTGTATGTTTCTGAATTTGATAGGATGGGCAGTCATTTTTATGTGTAACATGGAATGAATTTTTTAAGATCAAGAGATCAGGTCAAACATTTATTATTATTATTGTTATCATTATTATTATTATTGAGACAGGGTCTTTCTATGTAACCTCATCTGTCCTGGAACTCACTGTAGACTAGGCTAGGTTCAAACTCATAGAGATCCACCTGCCTTTCTGACTCCCCACTGCTGTGATTAAGGATGTGTGCCACCACACCTGGCCTTGGTCAAACATTTCTTAATAGAATATTATTTTGTCCACATTGTCTTGATTCTGAAAACTCTTCTCTTTCTTCACCAAAATGAAATAAAAGTAATAGTTGCATTTGATTTCCAGTACTTTGAATGCCTGACTTCTTCTAGTTATAGTTCTTAGGGGCTCATGGGATCATCTAACAGAACGATGTCCATTAGGTAAAAATACCAGCCCTCTTAGGTTTTAATTTTATGTATATGTAATTTTGTTTGTGTGTATGTCTGTGTATCACATATGTAGCTAGTAGCTGGTGCCTGTGGAGGCCAGAAGAGGGTACTGATCCTTTGAGACTCGGGTTCTAGATAGTTATTTGCTGCTTTATGGATGTTGGGAATCAAATCCAGGTCCACTGGAAGAGTAGCTAGTGCTTTTAACTGCTGAGCCTTGTCTCCACCCCCTAAAATTACTAGTTTTGATATAATTTCTTTATATTCTCATTCTTTTTTATCATACTTCACAGTTCTGTTTGTTAGAGTTAATTACAGTGGAAGGAAAAATAAATCATGAGCTATGGGGGAGATGGCTGCTCAGTGCTGGTGTGCCTGCTTAGCATCCAGGAGGCCCTCGATTGCATCCCCATCGCTCACACACACACACACACACACACACACACACACACACACACACACACACACACTTTCTAAAAATAGTCTTAAAAACTTCCATTCAGCAGGTGAGGCAGGATGAGTTGTGGTTGTGTACATCCAGCTCAGGCCATGTAGGAAACACATGTTCCTGGTGGTCTCACGCTATACAGGCTGCCTGTGGCTCTGTGGTTGAACCACCAGCCACAGATTGCCCAGGGGAGGGCCACCAACCTCAAAGGCAGGTTCCTACTTAACCTGTTAGGTCACCTCCAGGAACAAGCCTACTTATAAACAACTTCCTGGTGAGCGGTCTGAGGAGGGAGAGGATTTCCTGAGCTGAACCCAGACTGTTGTCACTTAAAACACACAAACACCCTCGCCTTGAGACATTAGAAGCAGAAGGGCAAGGGCTCCTGGCCAACTGTCAGTTGGTTGTGAAGCTGCTGTCCTTGGAATGACACTTTGCAGTCTCAGAACAATACTAACTTGTTAGCATTGAGGTTCCAGCTTACAGGACCCTTCCTCTTTGGCTCTTTCACCTTCCCAGTGAGGGTCTCTGAAAGAGACCAGTGGAAGAGACCTTTTGGCAAGCTGCGTAGACTTACCCAAAATCAGGGAGAAAGCTACTGTGTAGAGAAAATTAGACGGAGACTTAGAGAAAAACAACCCAATTTGAGTCAAACTATGTTGGATGTTCTTTATTTTGGCAAGGAAAATGTACTTTGTTTTTCTATTCTATTGGTGGAATATCACCTTGGTGTAGTAAGGCCTTTTATCTCTTTGCTAACTGACCTCAGTTTTCTCTTATTTTCTTTACCATTTAAAGGACAATCAATGTACAAAGTCCTTTGCTGGGTTTCCCCATCATGACTCACCTATATGTTCCAGTGGACTCCCTTTGCATATAATATTTGGAGTTAAGTGAGAATAGATTTGTGATTAACCCATGGGTTGCCAACAGCTTCAGAAACATTGGAAATCCTGGTTTTGCCATTTTTTTCCTTTATATTTTATAGGTAATTCCTTTCATCCTACTGTTACCCATAATATTTTAACATTTATAATATTTAGATGGCAGCCTTGGTGCTGATGGATTATGATATTCCATGTTGGTTTTCGGGTGAAAATTAGGGTTCTTGACTAACACTACCCAGTGTTTCCTGTGATAACTGATCAAACCTGCAAAACCTAGCGGCTTTGAAATAATGGCTCATCATATCTCATGATTTTGTGTGTTGGCTGGTAAGAGAATTCTTGGTCCTGTTCATCTGCTCTGTTTGACGGTGGCTGACTTGGAAGTGCCACACGGCACCCCACCCCCACTCCTACCCCAGCGCCTGCCTTTTCACCCTGCTGGTCTTCCACAGAACTTTGCTTATCTTCAGTGTTTTTTTTTTTTTTTTTTTTTCTTTCTCCTCCTAGTGGTTGGACTGGCTTCCTTTCTTGATGGTTTCAGAAGAGTGAACGTTAGTGGGGTACAGAGCTGTAGTCTCAGCTGCTGGGGAGATTGAGGAAAGAGGGTCACAGTTTGTGGGCTGCCGGAGCAACATTGGGAGAAGGCCACCTCTAACAAACGAGAATCTACCCAATAGTGATATCGTGATGTCGGCAGAGGCAAAGCCTCTTGAGTGTTCTGCACAGAGCTCACCTATACCACCGTAAGCACCCGTTCCTCAGGGCACGTTCTAGACTCATGCCTTAGTGAGGCTCATTACAGACTCTTCCCAGCACCTCTCACTTTTCTTACTGCTTGCACCTCTCACGTGACAACTCTGAATTTCTTTCAGTTCCTTAAACTACCCTCCTCCCTTCCCAACTTTTGGCCTTGAACCATGTATTTCTCTCCATCTGGAATATTCTTTATTGCCTATTATTTTTCTATCTAACTGCTATATATACTTTAGACTTCCTCTTCAGGGCATTTTCTAAGGGTGTTCCTGTTGTGACACCCTAGATTCTGGGAAACATAACCCTTCCTAATAATTTCCTCTGTTTTCCTTGCCACTGCAGTGTTCCTCATTCCTTTTTAAAACGTGTTTTTTGTTTTGTTTTGTGTTTTGTTTTTCTTTCCTGAGAAACTCATGCTGTGCACTAGGGCAGAAACAATGCCTGCCTTCTCAGTGGCCTGTTTCTACTACCCATGACAGTGGCTAGCTGTGCAGACCCTTTACTTGAGGTGCTCAGAACAGCTTCAGCCTCCCAAGTGCTGGGATTAAAGGCGTGCACCACCACCCCCAGCTAAAATCAGGTCTCTTGGCAAATAGCCTTATTAGCTGCCCATCATGGCAAAAGATCCCTCATCTTGAGCAAGCCTTCACATGATTGCAAGACCACAATTTTTCTACTGTAACTGTGTCAGGTACACTTAGTGAAGTTTTATGGGATACAAATGCTTATCAGTTTAGCTACTGCTGCACCCTGTACTTTCTCTGGATTCCAGGAAGAGGATGTGTGAATGGACTACTTGAATTTAACTGTTTTTGTTTCTAGTTATTGAAAGAAATGTACATTTCCCTGAATGCTCATTTTTAATGGAGAATTTATTTGGTTAGACCCTACCTAGACATAGGTGGTGGTATTTCCTCTCTCATATCAGCTATTCATAAGATTATTCTTGAATAGATAGAATTATTAAGAAAATATAGGATGATGTAGGCTACTATAGGATAATACTTTATCTAAACCATATAAAGAATTAGTTTTGGTTCCAAGTACTACTCTAAGTGGAAAGAGGCCTTATTAATAGGGAACATGGAAGGGTTACCTGGTGAGGGTAGAGTAGGGTCTCCTGAAAGGTTGGAACTTAGAATAGGAAATTGTGAGGCTTCTCATTTTTCTCTTCTCAGAGTATCTTCCTCCACAGATGACCTTTCTCTGAATTTTCACCTACGTGGTAGAATTTGGAAAATGCACGTCTCCTTAATGACACATGCTCAGAAGACAGGGTTGATTGGTAGAACTTGTTGAGTGTCTTTTCCTAAGCCAGTAGCTTTTACTACAGGTGGACTCTAAGGCTGCCAGAAACACGTTCTTGATTATGTATGTTATGCTGAAGGTTAGAGGAGTGCTGAACGAGATGCAGCCTGTGCGATGTGCCGGTAGCTTGAAGATGTCTACTCTTTTAGAAACGTGTTGGGAAAGTTGGTTCTAGGAAAATGGTGTGTTATCTATCTAAACAAGGCGGCAGTTTTCCAGCTTCTAATTGCTCTATCACAGCAATAGATAACGTCTTGACTGTTGTTTTTCCTCTTTGGCCTTCGTTCTGTGTCATGTTTTATTTATTTATTTATTTATTTATTTATTTATTTATTTATTTATTTATTTATTTATTTATTTATTTTTGTGTGTGTCCCACCTTTTAACATTAAGAGCTTTAGTTTTTTTTTTTTAATTGGGAAATGAGGTATAAATACTTATTGCACATTCTCAAAGCAAGAATTTCAGAATGCATTAACAATCTACTTCTGTGATTCCTGTAAGGGAAGGCGGTTCTCCTGTGTGTGCTAAATCATCACTAGTAGAGATGCACTTAAACTCAGGCATGACCCTGGGGTCTAGGGCTTCATCCGTGCTATGGTTCTGGTGAGCTTATTAGCTAGATGCAAGTTTGGGCCAGGATGCCAGACACCCTTTCTTGTTGGGAGAGTGTAATGGGGAATAGGAATATAGTATGATCCACAGGTCAGCAGTGAGGCTTTCTTTGTGTTAAGCTAAGGTAAATGGAAGGGGAAATGAGCAGAAAATGATGCACAAATCAGATGAAGATGTTCACTGAGGAAGAAAATCATTCTACTAAGTCTTTTGTGCTATTTATGATCATTCTGCCCACCAAAAGACAATTTAATAAGGTTTGTTTTATCCGAAGATGTCTGGATTCTCAGGCTTTCTTTCTTTCCTTTCTCTCTTTCTTTCAATAGAAAAGCAATTTATTACATTATAAACACTTACACAGTCATGGTAACAGGCCTGATGGTGAAACAGGTCAACCAAAATGGAAATGGCATCAAACTATAGTAGTCAAAGTCTAATCCCTTAAAAAAAAAAAAAAAAGCAAATCTTGTCAAGGCTTAATTTAATTTTGAAAATATATGAACTATCAATTCACTCTTTCTCACCATGACAGTTCACCAGTGGTGGAAAAGTTTTAACTGCCTGATAAAAACATATATCTTTACAACTTGGTGGCTCTAAACCATAAATAAATAAATAACTCCCACACAACAAAGGCAGACTTTGTTCAGCTGTCCAGCTGGTGCCTACCAATAAGGCTTTGTTGAATTAAGTCCCCCCACCCCCCTGTTAAGATTTAGAAAACACTCATGGTTTGGACTAATAACACTGTTGGTTGTACCTGCTGTAGCCAGATAGTTGAACAAAGACTGTGTTTCGAACCAATGTTAAATCCATCTCAAAGGTCCAGAGGAAAACAAGGAGTCTAAAATCACAAATGCAGACATGTTTAGGATCCTTGTCCTTCTGGACCCACACTTTCCTTCAGGGTCTTCATCATTATAAATGTTCTCTGCCATCTGCCACACATGAATGATAGTGTCTTCTGATATAGAACAAATTACCTAAGGAGTTCATTGGGATTCCAGGAGAGATCAGGTATCTTGGCAGTGTGACGACCATGAATAAACAACAGCTCTGGTGAGCCTTCCTCTGCATCTTCTGGGGACTGTTCTTTTCCAGTTTTGCTTTGATCCCAGACATACAGCCTACAATCAGTACCACTGGAAGCTAAAATAGTTTCATTGTGAGGTGATCGCTAAACTTGGAATATTTCATCCTTATGTGACCCAAAGAGTTTCAGATTTCTCAGATCCCATAAGGCAACAGTCTTGTGACAACAGCCAATTCTGTGGCAAGAATGAACTCACTATATGGATTGAAGGATAGGCAGTTCACTTCAGCAGTGTAGCATCAACTGAGTGGCTTGGCTTGGGAGTATTGTTTGAATGAGTATTGTTGGCAATAAAATGGTATCAGCCTAAATAATGTTTATTATTTGCCCTATGATTATAGTTATGGCGGTATTATTTAGCCTGCTATCATAATCAATAAGACACAGACACCTGTTAGATTCTATAATTGCCTTATTTACCTTGGGCTGGTCAGATATTTCCACCTATGCTATCTCACTAACCTCCCTATCCACCTCCTAGCTTCCATCCAAAGCCTGAATAATTTCTGTCTGGGCTAGCTTCCATCCATAATCTTATGAATACTTGTTTATATTTTTCTTTTTTTTTTGTTTATATTTTTCATCTTGGTGTTTTCTCCATTCACACCATCCTCAAAGTCCTTCCTACCAGCCCATGTGGTTCCTTCTTCATGTTAACCCATCATGTCTTCCTCCTTTCCTCCAGTCTGTCTATTTCTCTGATTCTCATGAACCCAAAGCCTTTAGCCATGCCTACCCCATTCTGCCCTGCCCAGGTTTTAGGCTTTTTAATCAACCAATCAGGAATAATGTCTTAGGCAGGTTTACACAACAAGAATAGGGTAGTAACCAGATCTTGAGGGCCAGTAATTAGCATCAAAATACAAGCATCAGACCAACCTCCAACATACAAGTATCCCAAATCATAGTTTCTGATCATCAGCAACTGACCCAAACAGACTCATGAATAAGACACCAGGATATGTCCTCTACTACTACTCTTATGCCCTGTAAAGATGGTCTTCTCATCTACCACTTTTCATTCTTTTGAAATGGCACTGATGTCCTATAGGTGGATGGTATGGTCATCTAAGGCACTTAACAAGTGCCTACTGAGATTCAGATTCTAAGAAAGCACATGACCTTCCATTTGATGTCCATGGAGATGCATTTTTGGGTTGCACTCTCTAGAAAGGTCTGCTTTCTCTATGAAGGATGTTTTGTGTAGTCAAAGACAAGAACATCACTGGATGTAGTCTTTGTTGGCGTGATGCAAGAGTTCTGGGGCATTTGCCCAGCCCTGTTACCTCCTTCATGGTTGATCTTGATTGAATGGGAAAACCCAGGCTTCCGCTTTAGGTACATTTTCTTAAATGTCATTTAGTCTTCTAGGACAGCCATGAAATGCACAATAATTTGTTCTTTTCTCTTAGGTGAATGAAATAATAATTTTTTTAAGTGAACTTGTTCAAAATCATAAATATTAGAAAAGCAAAGAATGATCTAGAACTCAGGATGAATTTGTAGTTTCTTTCCACTCTTCCTCTCTTCCTTTTAGTTTTTCGAAGCAGGGTTATGCTGTATACACCAGGTTGGCATGGAGCTCTCTGTGAAGCCCAGATTGGCGGTCCTCCTGCCTCAGCTCCCAGAGTTCTGGAATTTTGGGATTGTGCCACCATACCTCCTGAACTCAGGATTTCTGACTCAGGCCATTTTCCATTCTGTAATTCTTTAGTGTCTCTTGGCTTCCTATCCTTGAATTGGTTTCTGTAGTAAGGCCTTTTGTTTGTTTTCAGTTCTGGGGATCCGGCCCAGGGCCTGATGAAGTACTGCACCACTGAGCTTTATTCCAAGCCTGTTTTGTGGTTTGTGGTTTTTAGTTTATGAATGGTAGTTGTGGTTATAATCTTTTATGGCTTCTGCACCATGAAAAGGTGTCACGTTGCTGAGGAGGTGGTGTTTTGCATTGCCTTGTGTGGATTGCACTGACTCTGAAATAGAGGTAGACTCTTCCATTTCACCATGCTCTCTGCTTGTGGATGGCCACCTTCCCTGGATTTGTGAGAGGGTGTTCTGCACAGCAAGCTTGAGTTAGATGGAGGAGGAAAAAAATAAGTGGGTTGGATGAGGTTGCTCTACATGCAAGTTCTTTGTCAGAGGTTTTTTTTCATTGACTGCTGAAAGCGATCCATGAGAGGCTTGTGGTCCTACTCATACATTATCATTGTATTTCACAAGTCTGATGCTGCCTGCATCTTTGATTATAATCATTTCATTCATTTTTGAGGGTTCCTCTGAATAAAAGATCTCATTGTTTTGCTTACTGCCTGTAATGATGGGCACATCACAAGTTGCAGTTTTCCTCATGCCCCAGCTCCATTGTGGCTGGATTTTATTTGAGAAGGTAGTTATTTTTGAAAGAAGGAACTACACTTTTTATATTTAAAAGATGCCATTGCAAGTTTTAAGTGGTTAGAACCATGGCCAAGAGACTTAATGTAGTTGCATATGAATTGCAGTTTTAGAATCTTGCCAGGTGGAAGGACACAGCTGAAGAGAGGAACCAAGGCCAAACTTTTGTTTCGGTGCCAGTGTTGAGAAAAGGCAATGTGAGCAGTTGGAATTCCTGCTGGAAGAGCAGTTGAGTCTGGAGGAAAACAATGCATCATTTCTTCCCTCTTGCCCTTGACAAGTGGTGTCTTCTAGTTTCTGTTTAAGCAGTGCTTCTGGTTCAGCCTGAAAAACTACTTGTGAATTCACTGTTACGTAGTCAACTCCCAGCGCCAGTCCTCCAGTGTTCAGTGGTGTGCTTGTTGTTGGCTCATTGCCAGCTCTGAGCAGAGAGTAGTGCTTACCAGTCCACTATCAAAAATCTCCACCGTGGCCAGTGTTACATGGCCACTTCCATCACTGAATGCGGAACTGAGAAAAGTTGAAGATATTTGGTTCTGGTGTCAGTACGAGCTGGCTCTTTTCACAATGCGTTCCTCATACAGCACATTAGAACAGCTGAACTCTAAGAACATTATGCGAGGATGGATGGTCACTGATTGAGACCCGATCAGATTCGAAAAGTTCTTTAATACACTTCAGCCCACTTTACACTTTAATTAATTAATTAGATTTTACTTGATTGATTGTTTTTCAGTATAGCTTTGGCTATTCTTGAGCTCATTCCATAGACCAGGTTGGCCTTGAACTCAAAGATACACTCTACGTTTTCCTCCAAAGGACTGGGATTAAAGCCGGGTGCCACCACCACCCACTTATTTATTTTCTGGTAGCTCAGTCTACCATGGTTTCCAGCATGGCGTCCTCCAGCCTTTCCCTCCACTTGCTAGCACTGTAGCATGCTTGTCCCACTTTTTTCTTATTTAGTCACTGTAATAGTACAGAGAAATAAATGCTCTTTGCTCTCCCAAACTTTGTATGTTCTCTTCTTATTCCCAGCTGTTTGTATTTTCAATTTGCTTATGTCTCTGAGAAGTATGGCTGAGTATAAATGGCAGACCTGAGACTGAGAAGTATCTTGCTTACCTCATAGAATTTATGATCAGTAAAATACATGTAATTATTTAAACATTTAATGTCAGTCATGTTTCAGCCATGCTTTATCTTTTCCAGTTATAAGCGTCCACAGAATTTTCAGAAGAATTAATGAATTCATGCAGTTTACTGAGCATTGTTATGTGTCTATTTTACATTGTGAGGATGTATCAGTGAACAGAACGGGGCAAAGAACTGTATCCTCCAGGGAACAATGAGACAACTAGGTCATGTCAGAGCAGTTCATGTGGTATAATGAGGAGGGGGGCACTGGGAAAAGTGTCATAGGGTGAGGAGGACTATATGTAACGGAAGGGCTTTGGGCTGTGGTTTTCAAGCCAGAGATCATATTACTGTAAATAGCTTAATTTTCAGATATATCACCTTCCTGATTGCTTTTTCTCAAAGGAACGTGGTATGTTAAATAGCTGTGACCCCTGGACACAGGTATTGTCTGCCTGGCCCCCTTGCAGGCTGGGTCTCCCTCCCTTGCCTTGAGTATTGGTCAGCCTAACAGTCCCTGGTCTCTCCTGGGTGCTTTGTTATACCCTTGGCTGGTGTTGATCTTGTGGTCAGCCTAGACGGAAGACCCTTTCCACAGGCACACCTCCCAAACAAGCCAGCTTCCCTTGTCCAATCCTTTTAGTGTTGACTGACTGGACCTAGAAGTAGTACTTCATGTTTATCCCTATGGCTGTTCATTGCACAGAAATCTTGTGGAGCCCTTTGACTTATCGGCAAATAACTCATTTGTGTCATCTCCAGTACTTAATGCCATTTAAAGGTGTATTTTCGTAAACAGAGTCACAGCTTTTAAAGCTTATTTCTCACTGGTCTGACGATGCTTCGATGTGTGTTGTTGGTGTCCAGTAAGCCTACATATCTTTTATAGGAAGAAAGGGTGGTGAGGGAAGGGCCGGGGGGCGAGGGGGACCTTTAGGACCACTGGACCTCAGTGTTGCAGCCAGCACAAATACTCTTAGCTGGAAATGATTAACATTCTTTTGCTAACATCTTACTATCTTTTGTACCACCGTCTATTTGGATTAAGAGGAAACCCTTGTCTTCTTATCACAGTGTAATAAAATCTATTTTCAGCTTGAATCTATACAAGTAAAAACTGAGTTCATTTGGAGAAATACAAAATTAACAGAAATGGCTTTCAAGTGTGACGGATTGTGGGGCCGGTTTTTCAGTGTCAAAATTCTGGTTGATACATGCAGAAAACTGTGTGGTCATCAACAGACAGGAAGCCCTTTAAATGCTCTAGTGGTGAGGCTGCACAGAGGAGATACATAGGCAGGGTAGAACAGCGCCTGAGGAATAACACCCCAAGGTTGGCCTCTGGTCTGCACACACACACACATATGCACGCATGCATTCATGCACACACACACAAAAGTGCTCATGGAATTTAAAATATTTTTTAAATTATTTAATTACAACTGCACATATAAATAGTGGCAATTAATGTGATCTATGGAGCCAGGCTCTTGGTTTGGATCCATTTTCTTTTTATTTGTTGGATGACCCCAGATTTGCCGCTTTGGGTGCCTCAGTTTTTCTGCCAAATGGGGATGATAAAAATATTTACTCAAAGGGTTCTTGTGAGGACGGAGTGAGTGTATTAGGAATAGTCAAGGCTGTGGAAAAGGCTCCGTTTCAGGAGAGGATGGCGTCTTCCATGTTTAGCAATCCAGCATAATTGTCCCAGGAATATCGCTTAGTATTCCAGGCCACGGAAGTAGGAAAAGGATTCGCACAGTGAACAGAGTTCTTTTGTTTTCCCAGCTCTGCCTGGGGAGTTGTGTGTTACTGGCTCTAGGTTGTTTATACTTGTCCTTGTTGGGCCAAAGTGAGCTGTTTTTGTACCAAGTTTGGGCAAGGTGCCCTTCATTGTCATTGAGTTTGACCTTTACACCACCTTCTTAAGTGCTACCAAAAATATGTAAAAATACCACCTGTGCTGAGGCCTTTTATTATCTGGAATTATAGTCTAAAGGAAGTGTCAAGGATGACTCAGTGGATGAAGAAGTAGAAATTTAAATGAGCTTAATATATATATAGGTAAAACTGAAATACAGAAAGGTCAACTGGCTTGCTATTTGCAGGACCCCTCAGAGAGTTTTGTGAATGAAAATTCACAAAATTTGTGTTCTAAAAATATAAGAGCCAACTTTTATTCAGCACTTAACTGTTGCGCCTGGCATGATTCTGAGTTGGTTGTGTGTGTGTGTTTGTGTGCGTTCACTCGCAGGTGTTTATGTGTCATACATGTGCTCTCATGAAAACAAGTGAAGCCAAAGGCTGCACATTGAATATCTTCACCTGTTGATTTCCATTTTATTTTCTGAGACAAGTTCTCTCATTAAACATGGGACCTCGGCATTAACCTGACTGACTGGCTGGTGAGATCCGAGGATTCCCAGTGTGGAATCACAGTGCTCACCTCCCTTCTTGGCTCTCCCCCTGAGTGCTGAGAGTCTAAACTCAGGTCCTTGTGCTTTCATATTGAGTGTTCTTGCCCATGCACCTGACTGCCTAGCCCCTATTTCGTACTTATTAACTCACAAATCCTTCCAGTTGCCCTGTGAGATATTAATTTTTTTCCCATATGCTCTGTGAGGAGGCTGAAGTCAGGGTGTATTGGAAGTGGGGTTTCTAAATACAGGACCCGAGACAGATTTTTAATGTAACTTTTTTCCTTAGAAACCACTCTGGAAATGCTGCTGGGATGTCCTAAGCAAACAGTGACTGACACTGGATTTTTTTTCCCTCTTTAATTTCAAAACAAAACAGAACAAAATCCTGAAACCAAAACAAAAAGAAACAAAACAAAATCCTAAAAACAAAACAAAACAAAACAAAAGTCCCTCAAACAATGGGATTCTCTGTGGTATCTTCATTCATCTGTATCATTAAGTTTTCTTTGTATTTGTTCCTGCCCCTATATAGTTTCAGATGCAGATGGCCTCTCTGTGCCTTCATGCTATAGAACATCTTGGTTTCTCCATAGTATCCTTATGGTATAGAAAGCTCTATTTGTCTGTCTATCTCTTTTTTTTTTATGTGTGTGGGTGGGTGATGTGTGTGCCTGTGTAGATCTGAAGTAGAGCTTGTATATCTTCTTTGCACATTCTTTAATATATATTTAATTTAATTTAATTAATAATATAAATTTAATGTAGTTGAACTTTTTGGAAATTTTAAAACAGTGTGTATACAGTGTGTCTTGATGTGCTGTGTGGACTGAGGCAGGGTGTGTCAGTGAACTACGAGCTCCGCAGTTTGAGCTAGCCTGTCTGCTCTGCTCTGACAATTCACTGTCTGTGCTTCCCCTAAGCCCACCCAGCACTTACATGTGTTTTGCTTACCTTGTGAGGCCAGCAGCCTTTTTATCTCCTTTCTCTGCTGAGCCATTTCTCCAGCCCTTTCTTTCCCACCCCATGCTAGAAATTTTTGAGCAGTGACTTGTGGTATCTCTTACAGGCATGATTTTCCAGTTTTGCAGCCCCCTGCCATTAGGGTGGTAGGGGGTGGGGGGTGGGGTGGTTTCTGTACTGTGCTGACCAGGCCTTTCACTATCTTGAAAGCAAGAAATTTGTCTGTGGGAAGATTTGACTGGAGCTTGGGATCCTACCAAAGAGCAAGCACACGACTAAGATATTGTGTAACTCTTCCACAGCTGCAAAGATGGGAAAACAGCTTTTCACCTAGCATTTAAATGCACGTCAATTGTTAAAGAGCCAAAGTAGCTTTTATTTATTTATTTATTTATTTATTTATTTATTTATTTATTTATTTATTTATTTATCTATCTATCTATCTATCTATCTATCTATCTATCTATCTATCTATCTATCTATTTATTTTCTTTCTTTCTTTCTGTCTTTCTTTCTTCTTTCTTTCTTCTTTCTTCCTTCCTTCCTTCCTTCCTTCCTTCCTTCCTTCCTTTCTTTCCTTCCTTCCTTTCTTTCCTTCCTTTCTTTCCTTCCAGATGGGCTGAGCTTTCATTATTCCTGCATCTCCTTGAATTATCCCTCCCTCCCTTCCACAACCCCCCTTCACTTTCTCAGCAAGGGTTCTGCACTGGGTAATAGAAACTAGCGCCTTGTGTGTGCAAGACAAGTACTGTGGCATTGAGTTATTTCCCTAGTTCCGTTTTTTACTTTTCATTTTAGGATGGGGTCTCAGTACATTTCACAGGCTGGCTCTGAGCTTATACATAACCCTGGTGGGCCTTTCACATGTTATCCTCCTGCCTCAGCCTCCTGGGTAGTAGTGATTACATGCATTGCTACCAGGCTCACCTGGTAACAAAATTTTTCAGAAAATTTTTAAGTCAAAGCTGGAATGTGGGCCAACATTAGAAAAGTAGCTTTTTAATTTTTTTATAATTATAGATTGCCACATTGCCATGACTGTATGCTTAGGGTTCTTCTCCCAAAATATGCAGTATTAGCTAATTCTGTAGTAGTTTGAAATTATAACATAAGACAAAATCATGTTTGGGTTTTCTTGGTAATTACGATCTCTCAGTTTGGAAGTAAAACCAATTATGACTATAAAATTGTAGCCCAACTCTATTGTGTCCTTACTAAATGTAAATGATTATAAATTAAAATTCATGGGAGGTATTTCAATTTAATCTTAATTTTTCCCCTGAAATATGAAATTGAATAAATAAATGTTAATACTCCATTTGAACTTGGAAGAAGGGACTAAATTTAATTATGCTTTGTTGTCTTATAAACACTTCTTAAGTTCCAGAAGAGAATGACGCTTCCATATACAGAGGGCCCTGAGGTGATTGCAACTAGGGAAAGAGAGATTAAGTTTTCATGTGACACATGTGTCATAACTTTAAAGAGAGGTGATCCAGTATTGGAGATTCATATGGTGTTTGCGTTTGACTGGTAGGGTTTTTAGATTCAGTGTGTGCGATCCGTTTGCTTATATTTAAAAAGAGGGTAATTTTGGAATGACTTGTTTTTGAATCTTACTGCCTTTAATGGCCATTATAGAGGCCTTGTAGAAATTGAATCTGAGGTGTTTATTTAGAAGGATAAAATACAGATGATTATGCGGATAGGATAGCTGGTATGTGTAATGAAGGTCAGTTTCCTTTCTCAAGAGATGGTGTGTTAAGTAGACAACTATCTCTATGACCGAGATTCCTGAGAAACAGCTTCCAGGGAGGAAGTAAGTACTCTGACCTGTGGCTCCAGAACCGTCAACCTGTGCTTCTGTTGACTGTGGGCCTGTGATGAGGCAGCTACATCACAGTGGTGGGAACATCTAGTATAGGCTGCTTGCCTCAGAGCAGGCTGATCATACATGCACATGGGTGTGATCTTATGCATATACATGTGCACACACTTGCGGACACACACACACACACACACACACACTATAGATACAAACAGTACGGTGGGAGTAATTTGTGAAACATAGAACTCTCCATAGTGATTGTATCTATTTGGGAACATTTCCCTCCCTTCTCTGATTCTCTACTCTCTAGTCCAGTCTAGGCCATCCCATTACGTTGTGTGCACTGAAACACTGGGTCAGAAAGTGGACTAGGTGACCACTCACATATCTCTTATTCCTGAATTTCTACGAATCTGAAATAGATACAAAGGAGACAAAAAAATCGAAAAATGTTGAAAGGAGGTGATTTGCTTGTGGGTCTGAGGTGTTTGGATGAAATCACTGAGTTTGGATATTCAGAGCAGTAGAGAGGTGCCGAGAGAGTATATATGGATGTTCTTGCTGAGGGAGCCCACAGCAGAAAGGCTGGGAGGGCGGCGGGGGGGGGGGGGCAGACATAGGCGAGAGTATACTAAGTTATCTCCTGGGAGCCTTTGCTCATGTAAGCGTTTCGGAGGTTAAGGGAACTCCAGTTGCTCATACATTTATGATTTCAGAACCAGAAGTCAGCGTTTTATCTCCTAGGGGTGAACACTGACTCAAATTCAGTGAGAATAGCTCATTTTTATGTAGAGGAAAAGCTTTGCAGTGGGTTGAGCAGGATCAGGAAAGCTGATAGTCTGTGTCCTTGTGAACAGGCTGCTTCTGCCAGACTGTTACAGGACTCCAGCCCTGCTCCCTTTGAGCTAGCACTGGCTCGTTTTGTTTTGTTCCTTTTATTTATTTATCTTTGAAGATGAAGTCAAGTATTCTTCCTTAAGAGGGATCACTCTCCTGTGTACAACTGACCTCTTCTTGTCTTCTCATGAACATCCTCATTGTCTCGCATTCACTTATTGGTGGAACAATTGCAAGGGAAGAATATTTAAAAATTCACTGGATTCAGGCAAACAATAATTTAAGCTGACATGCTTAGCAGCTAAACAGTAGGGCGGAAAATAAGTCATTTATAGAAAAAAAAATAACAAAAGAGGCCAGTTGATGACTGCTGAGCAGCTGGGCACCCTTGTAGATTCTTGGTAGTATAACCCAGGTGATCATTTCCAGACCCGGGGTCTTAATCAAGATAAACAAAAGTAAAGGGTGCAGAAAGCTGGCCTAATCAATGCAGTCCTATAGCTTGCTGTTTAAATTACTGACGCTCTTTCAGCGTTTTAATGACATTTGTCATGATGGGAATTTATTTGTAGTGATTTTGACCCTACCTCAATATGTAGACATTTTTTTTGGTAACTATAAAATCAGTTTAGCGTAGCTCTTTTGTTTACTTGTTGGTTTGGTTTTCAAACAGATGACTTAATTTGTTAGGGCAGGTTCAGGTAGCAGGAACACCGAGAGCCGGGTACCGAGAGATTGCTCATGTTTCTTCTACTGGCTAGCATCGGTTCTCTCCACTGCCAGCACTTCCACCAAGGCGGTACACTTGTTAACGCTCAGGAGCCCACACTGATGTTTCCTCATTACTCTACAGTCTACGCTCGGCCTTAGTTCTGGTGTAGCATAGTTTAGGGGTTTGGACAGGCGACTGTTGACTTGGGCTGCTTTTACAATATCTTGACATGAACTGCAGTTTCAGTCTCATTTAGAGGGTTCTCACTGCTATAGAACCGCTCTCTTCACCATACCTCTTCATGACTAAAACCTGCTTGTTCAGATATACCTACTGAGCTCGTCTTCTTTCCAAGCTGTAGAGAAAGTTGCTGTAAAGTTTTCTGGGAAGTGTTCTCTCGTGGATATAGGTTTTCAGCTACATTGGGTAAACTGGGAACCTGACTGCAAGACCATGTTTTAATTTGCAAGACACCGCCAGACTGCCTTCCACGTTTGCCCCTCCATTGTGTGTTCCCAGAACAATGAATGGGAGTTCCTGTTTTCCCACATCCTTCTAGCATTTGGTGTTGTCATTGTCCTGGATTTTGGATATTCTTATTTGTGTTATATAGTAATATTTCACTGATGTTGTTTGTGTGACAGAGTCACCCCCCCCCCCAAAAAAAAGCTCTATTGTTAGAAATAATTTGGGCTTGCAAAGAAAGAGACCACCACTCCAATTGAAGTGTCTTGACTAGGGAGAACTTTACTCTTGATCAAGAGGGTGCACTGTTCACCAAATCAAAGAACCAGGCACTCTGGGTCAGGGCTCCCCTTTGGTTTTTATTGAAAAGCAAGTGGTGACTGTCTTTTCTCTGTTGGCTGTGGTCTGACCTGTCTTCTGGCTAGCTAAGCTCAAAGGAAGGGAAGAAGGAAGGGACCAGGTACTTTCATCCTGGAATGTAGTTGGGCCTTTATATAGACAAAGGTTTCACAGGGTGTGGGAGAATTAAAACATTTGCTTAAAGTATTATATTCTGGGGGGAGAAAAAAAGATCTTAATTCCTTGTCCTAAACACAAGGGTGCTTTTTTGTTTGTTTTGGGTTTTTTGTTTGTTTGTTTTGAAGCAGAGTCTCTCTCTAGGTAGCCCTGGGTGTTACAGAAGTTCTTGTATGAACCAAGCTGGCCTCAAACTTACAGAGCTTTGCTTCCCTTTACCTCCAGAGTGTTGGGATTAATAGCAAGAACCTCCATGCTTGGTTATGAACAAAACTTCTTTTATAGTATTTGTTAGATAATATTTATATTTATTTAATGTTTCTTATACTACTAATGAAAAAATAAGAACAAATATAATTTTGAGCCTCAGGTAAAATGTGATGTTTGTGTTTCCAGAATTTTTTGTATTTTATATGAAAAAAAGGCAAATGCCAGTGCATAAAATTTAAGAAGCAAAAACTGGTAAAACATTGATTGGTGCTGGAGAGATGGCTCAACAGTTAAGAGCACTAGCTGCTCGAGGCCAGCCTGGTCTGCAAAGTGAGTCCAGGACAGCCAAGGCTACACAGAGAAACCCTGTCAGGGTGTGGGTGTGGGGTGTGTGGATAGGGTGAGTACTAGCTGTCCTTGCACAGAGCATTGTCCAGTCTCATCACCCATAAGGCAACTGCCCACCACTGTTCCAGGGGATCTGATGCCCTCTTCTGACCTCCATGGGTACCAGGCACACACATACACACGAAGGCAAAATATCCATAAACATAAATCTTTTATTTTAAAGATGAATTTATTTTTATTGATGCAGTATTCTGCCTACATGTGTGCCTGTGCACCAGAAGAGGGCACCAGACCTCATTATGGATGGTTAAGAGCCACTGTATGGTTGCTGGGAATTGAACTCAGGACCTTTGGAAGAACAGCCAGTGTTCTTAACCTCTGAGCCATCTCTCCAGCCCCATGAAATCTTAACAAAACAAAATAAAATGAAAAATACAAGAGAACATCTGAATAGTCCAAAAATACTTTGAGAGCCAAAAGTAACCTTTCAGGACAGCTGTATATACACATAAGCTGTAGCGTTTCAGAGAGTAAGAAACTGCACAGTGAAGAGTTCATCTCAGCTTAGTCCCTCACAATCGCTGTCTCACCTTCATCATTCCGTTATTTGGATTTCTTTGGGGTCGTGTTGGGCATCAGTGTGTATGTGTCATGCTATATGTCCTGTAAAGACGAGGGCATCTTTGAGAGAAGTGTCACTAAGGGCTAGATAGGGAAAGAAAGCACTTACCATGCAAATGTACAGACCCAAGTTTTTATTCTGAGCACCTATGCACTGGGTGGGATGCTGAAGCTACAGTCCCAGAGTTGAGGAGCAGGAGACTGAGCATCTGCAAGGTAGGATAGCTGGCCAGGTTAGCCTTTCTGATGAGTTCTGAGCTTAACGGAGAGATCATACCTCATTGGACAAGGTAGGAAGCGATGGAGGAACACACATATGTGTCTACACACGTGGGAAAATTCGTATACACGTGGGTACCCACACGTGTGCATGACACAAAGTTTTCATTAGGTGATATCTTGCTGAGCAAACGAAGAGTAATTATACTGACAGCTATATACAGTCACCGTGTGATAAAATATAAACAGAACCCCTGTCATACACAGTTCATTCTTGACTAGAATGTCAGCATGTGGCGTGTGGCTTATGTGAGAAAAATGATATGAATGTAATTCTTTAAGGTTTTTTTTAATGTACACACATTTGTTTGTGTGTGTATATTTATATGGCACATGTATGATGATCAAAGGATAACTTGTGGGAGTCTGACCGCTCCTTCATGTTGATCCTTGACATTGAACTCGGGTCATCAGGTTGGGGGATAAACCCTTTACCCACTGAGCCCCCTCACTGACTCTGTGAATATACTTCTTATGACTACATAATTTTGCCCATATAATCGTGCCCACAAATGATAGCAAATACACACACTCGCGCCTTTCCTTTCCTTTGGTACAGTTTGCTTCAGTATAATTCAAACCTTGAATTACTGGGCTCTGAGCCTCATATTTTAGGGTTATTTCTTTTTTTCTTTTTTTTTCTTTTTTTTCTTTGAATCCAGGAAATACAGATGAACTGGGATGTCCTTAGGGACGAAAACCGGGAAGCAGAAAATACTCTCAGTTACCTGATAACAATCTTTCTACCAAGGAAGGAGAAGGCGGTACTTGCAGCTTGGCTCGTGATGGAGCTGCATGCCGCTTGAGCGATGCTCATTGGTTACCCAGGGGGCTGACTCACTCAGTGCAGCTGAACACTTCACTTTTAATTAGGTAGGAAGCACCTGTGCATTATTACTTCATCACTTTTCCTCTTCCCAGCCTGGGCTCATTAGGGGTTTTAAAAACAAAAATGGGAAAAAAAAAAAAGAAACAACAACAGCAAAAAATGATCTAACAAGCTGGAATTTAGATTTTCTGCAGCGGGTTGTATTTGGTGTCTTAAAAAAAGGGCAAGTATATAGAACCTCTCCTGGTAGGAGTAGGTGAGAATTATGGCGGGCAAATGACCGTGCCTGCACCAAGTTGTTTGGCAGTAAACTGTCTATTAGGAGCCACGTGTGTCTGGGAGTGTCTGAAAATATTTAGCAGAATTAAGGCTGAATGTGTGCAAGGTGTTGTTACGAGGTGAATGATACTAGTGTTCTAGTCTCTGGGCTCTGAGTGAATTTTTCTGTAGATGGTCCAGCATTCTATCAGGACTCCAGCAGGAGGCTGAGATAGTTATCACAGCTTCTTCCATACCTTAAGTATCTAAGGGCTGAGCAGCATCCTTTATCAAACAATTAATCCCTGAGATTTTCTATGTCTTCTCAAGAATTGTTCTCAACACGGTTGTAACATGACCGTCGTTTTTGTTTGTTTGTTTGTTTGTTTGTTTTTCCCAGGGGTTGGGAGTTGGGGAACAGAGTCCCACACTATACGTTGTAGCTCAAGCTGGTCGTTGAACTCATGAGTCGTTTTGTATCGATCTCCCAAGTACTAAGATACCAGCCATGAGCCACTGTGCTTGGTAAACTACCTTTTATTGGTTAGCTACTATAAACCCAGAGCTTTACAAATTTATTACTATCTAACTTTTAACAACTACCCCCAGAGAATGGTGGTCTCATCATCATTTCACACATGGAGAAACTGAGGTCTAGAAGTGATAAACCTCACCTGAAGTCACTCAGCAGGCATTATAGAAGTCTGAACCTATTCGCAGTAGTTTTTTTTTTAATTTTAATAATTTATTATTTATTTTTATTTTATGTACATTGGTGTTCTGCCTGAATGTATGTCTGTGTTAGGGTGTCAAAGGCCCTGGAACTGGAGTTACAGACAATTGTGAGCTGCCATGTAGGTGCTGGGAATCAAACCCCAGTCCTCTGGAAGAACAGCTAGTGCTCTTAACCTCTGAGCCATCTCTCCAGCCCCTCGCAGGGTTTTTTTGCTGCAAGATTGTTCTGTGTGGGTACATCTGGGAAATGCTTTCTTTTCTAGTATATAGAGGTGGGGAAGGCATACTAAGTTATTGGTGTGGTGTTTGTTCCTAGCCCTACACCTTCAGGCACACCCTTGTTTGACACACCTGCTTGTCACTGTCCTCAGCTTGGTAACATTGGTGTGGTCAGTGGATAATTCGGAACATTAGGCTTGGATAGTAGTCCTGCACCTGTTCTGCTCTGCTTTGTTTTGCTTTGAGTGGGGTGCTGGAAAGACTGCCCTCTGTTATCACTGAATTACACATGGGTATCTTGTGGTCTGCTTGGTTCAAGGTTAACATGTCCTCTACCCTGTTGACATTTGGCTGCTAGATTGAAGAAACCATGCAACTAGGGTAGACCCCATTGGAATGTGCTCTCCTGTGGGTTCAGGTTAATCAGTGCTATGGAATTGATTTTTGCTCTAGAACAAATGTTGTTGGCTTTCCCATTACTTAATAAAAAACAGTGAGTTGACTAATACCAGTTCATTGTTAACTAGAGAAGCCCCCTCCCTGTTGGTAGAATTCCCCACCAGGTCCATGTTTGCAGAGCACCATCTGCTGCCTGTGGACAGAGTCCTACTGGCCACCTCCCTAATGGTCCTTGGTTGATGATAATCTACCCTGATTTTTAATCCTTGGGTGGATTTGCTGCAAGAATTGCTGTCGGTGGGTACTTTTGAGAAGTTTTTTATTTCAACATGTAGAGGTTTGCAAGACATCTAAGTTAGGTTCTGAGCAGCATGGTTTTCAAGGCAGCTATTGTGGGTGCTGGATCCTCTGTAAGAACAGCAGGTACTCTAAACCACTGAGCCATCTCCCCAGCCCCATAGCAAGGTATTTTAAGTAAACAGTACTGTGGAAAGGCCCTGGGGCTTAGTTCGGAGGCGGAACATATGCTTAGCATGTTTGAGGCCCTGGGTTCAGAACATATACAATAGAAGCAACGTTAACTCTTCCTGAGACAATTAGTCACTTTCCTAGTTCCACCATAACTTCCCGTGACACATAAGGCCAGGATTTGGCGTGGTGCACCCCAGGCCCTTCACTCTCTTTGGTTAGTGTATAAACAAGAAAGAAGAAAGAAACTTGGAGTGCCTGCCCACTTTATTTGTGAATTTTTGATGGTTTATTTTCACAGTTATTTGTTTTCTCCTTGCAATGTGTATTTCAAAGATGTATATGCTGTCAGCTATAGCATTGTACTTATGGTCATTCTTAAATGTATTTCTTGTTTGTTTTGCCCTTTCTCTCTTGGTTCCACCTTCCTCCTTCAGACTTTGGAAAGTGTCTTGCTATACAGCTCTGTTAGCCTGAAACTCAGCCTGGCACACTGAGATTACAGGATGTACCAATCTGACCAGCTACCAGGTGTGTGTGGTGATATACTTAAAGCACATTAAATACCTGTATAAAATGTTCTTATGAAACTTAGTACTATGTATGATGAGTTTTAACCAATAAACATTTTAAAAAGATTAAAAAATCTCATCATTTTATATTTAATGTGATTTTATCCAGGCATAGACACATGGTTAGGAGCACTAATTGTGTGTGTGCTGTCTTTTGCTTAGTTTGCTTGCAATTCCCAGATTACTGAAATAAAGTTGGCAGGAGCAACCTTAAGAAAAGGTGGGTTAGCCTGAGCTGGGTGTTTCAGGATAAGCATTGAAACCCTGCTTTCAGGAAGCTGAGGTAGAAAGATGGGGAGTTCAAGGCTAGCCTGGGCTCTGTAACCCCAGGAAATTGTTTGATGACTAGTACATCACTGATGGTGTCAATACAGAAGGATGAATGAGGGGTGTGTGTGTGTGTGCGCGTGCGTGCGTGCGCCAAAGATCAATGCAGGGTGTCTTGCTTGATTACTTTCTACCTGTTGTTTGGGACAAGATATCTCAATGAATCTGGAGCTCACTGACTTGCCTTGCCTGTCTGGCTGGCCAGTGAGACCCGGGGATCCTCCCTTCCCCACCTACCCAGCATTGGAGGTTACAGACATGTATTGACACACCTAGCTTTTTGTGTGGGTTCTCTGGATCTGAACTGAGACCCCTCTTACTTGTGTAGAGAGAATTTTACCTACTGATTGCATCCCTCCAGCCTCAAGAAGGGCAATTGTATTTGTGTGAATATGATCTGAGGGGAGGCTTGGGAGGAGACAGACTTCAGTAATAAGAATATATGCCATACTTTGCAATGGTTACACTTTCACTTGATTCTGAATTGTGCATGGAGTAGGGATATAAAAGACTTGTCTTCAGATTTTTTTTTTATCATAGCGGGAAATTATCTTCTGTATTTTAAAAACAAATACTATTTTTATTAAAAATAATTGATTTGCATAAATACCGCATTCTGGGAAGAAACAGACTTGTGAGTTTCAACTCCAGTGTGTTATAGATGGAAGTATAGTCTATGATGATCGTCATTTTGGTGAAGGGCCAGGAAAACCCCTTAATGAGCAGGGTGCAAGAGTCACCCTGAGGAGCCAGGAAAAGACAGATCTACATTTTCACACAAGGTCTGTGAGCAGGCAGCTTCTAATATGCTGTGTGAAGTAGACACACCAGTTGCTTTACAGTTGACTTTTGCAATCTGCTAAAAGTTATTTATTTTAGAAATTTTATGCATTGTTGTAGAACAGTGATGTAGAGATTTTGTGTTCCACCTTTGATATTTCTTGCTGTGACCTAGCAAGATACTTTCTTATTTAAAAATATTTACAATAACCTTTCCTTCAGGGTACGCTGGTTTATGTGTGGCATCTGTTTTAATTATTCTCTCTTAACACAGACTCATCCTCAAAGTTGTTCTCGGGTGATGTTTCTATTTCACATGGTGAAAGAAGGAAAATTCTGTCATTTAAATGGGAGCTGGAAAGAAGACAAAATGGAGTCTGATAAAGAGTTATGGAGTGAGCAGAAGTGACAGATGGCAGAGGATTCAGAGAGTCTCCTGGTTAACGTGACCTTAGTTGACAATAGGGCCAAGTTAGCATGTTAGGAAGACACATTACTGGCAGATTGGCACCTGTCAAGTTCTTAGGACAGGAGCAGGCCTAGCGAAACCCTTTAAGAGTGGGCTTATGGCACAGAGGGAATATCTGGAAATTCGGTCAAAGGGTGATGGATGCAGAGAATTTAACTCAGACCCTTAAGCTTGCAACATCTTTTCTTCTTCTTCTTTTTTTTTCTTCTTCTTCTCCTTCTCCTCCTCCTCCTCTTCCTCCTCCTCCTCCTCCTTCTTCTCACTAATTTTGTGGTTTGCTATTGGAGCTGGTAGGGTAATCTTATTTCTCTCTCTGCTGTTTGGATGCTCAGACACACTATCAAGTGTTTCTATTTGAATTTAGTGTAATGACTATGACTCTCACCACAAACTGTCCTTTGTTTTTGGTCCTGGCCCTTGAGACTTGAGTGAAAGCAGCACACCTTAATCTCTCATATCTATGACTTCATGAAGTGCCATTAGTCCCCCTTTCCTAGTGTAGCCCTGCTTCAAGTACCATAATTGCCCCTGGGTATCCAAAGGGGATTGGTGAGTCCAGCACCCCCTGAGGCTGAGATGTTTAAGTTACAGGAAAAGACTTAGTATTTACTTAGAACCTACCTCCTTGGACATACTAGGCAAGTGTTTCCATTGAACTCTTAACCCGGCCTTCCAATATACTTTAAAACATATCTAGGCTACTAATAGTATGTACTGTAAGATAAATGTGATGTAAGCAGTTGCTATGTTATCTCCATTAGGGGAAAATGGCAGCTAAAAATCTGTATGTATTTAGTACAGACATAGGTTTTTTTTTTTTTGTTTTTTCCACATCCTATGGTTGCTTGTATCTGTGGATGTGGAATTTGTGTTGCATTTAGAGGGGCAGCTGCCTTCTACTGACTATTAGATGCTGTCATTTTCAAGATGTGCTTTCATCATAATAATGTGTTTTCAGTGAGAAGAATGACATGCTCCTACATTATTGGTAACACAAAACACATGCTCTCAAATAAAGAGATTAAAACAATTCCACATGAACAAAAGTAAACTTAAGTTTTTTTTAAACAGGTATTTTAAATTGTTCACCCCAGAAAATCCAGTATTTCTGCATTAAAAATAAAACCAAAAAAAACCAAACCCAGACCTCTTCTATATACCTGGGTGCATCACGGACATCCATCAGGTCACAGATCTTGCTTTCTGTGGAATGGGCCTGTTTGGAAGTGTAGTCATCTACCGCCGTGCAGTATAACCAAGCCAGGTATAATTCAGAGCGTGTGCATCACGTCAGCTGTCAGAGTGCTTTGTTCTTTCCCTGTACATTTGTTGTACTGCTGGTTCAGCATGTTCAGGAGACCACGGATGGTCCTCGGGACTGAAAGTAGGGCCCTTTGCTACAGCCTCAGCCCTCAACTGTGTTTTGATTACCTGTGTACGATAGTACAGACATCAAGAGTAAGCATCTTGAAAATGAATAATAATTTGACATATCAAGTATGTATCTGTACAGTTTGGGCTTGTATTTCATGTAATTTGAAAAAGTGGACGTGTGTGTGTGTGTGTGTGTGTGTGTGTGTGTATGACTATGTGCATGGAAGTCCTCTTCCATTCTCTATTAAGTCAGAGTCTTAAGATGAATCCAGAATTTGCTAATTCTAGGTTGTCTAGATAGCCAGTTTGTCCCTGTCCCTGCCTTTCCATTGCTGGGGTGATAGGTGATCTCTACACTTGTTCAGCTTTTAAGGAGATTCCAGGAACCTGAATTCCAGTTCTCAGGCTTTGACAACCAAACATTTTATCCTTTGAGCTTCCCCTGCCCCTTGCTTTTTTGTTTGTTTGTTTGGTTAATTCCTAGTGATTAGCTACTACTGTGTTTAGATACTCTTCCCCATCCATAGCTTGAGAAACCGAGTGCTAAAGCTGTATGTTTCATCCCTTGCCAAGTATTCTCATCCTAAATAGCGCCACACATCGTTAAATCAGGTTTTGGGGGATATAGCTCAGGGGCCAGCATT
The DNA here is from genome assembly GCA_028658305.1 of Pachyuromys duprasi. Classification (NCBI taxonomy): domain Eukaryota; kingdom Metazoa; phylum Chordata; class Mammalia; order Rodentia; family Muridae; genus Pachyuromys; species Pachyuromys duprasi. The sequence continues at coordinate 46,522,973 of CM053761.1, forward strand.
TGTTTTCTTCTTTCTTTTTCATTGTTTGTAGCCATCTTCAGACTGCCCTGGCTGTTGGCTTAGTTGAGCCCACCTTTATTTTGCTTTAATGTTTGTGAAAGCTTCATTTACATAAGAGAACGGGCACTTACATAACCTTTGTTTTCTTGTGACTTGCTTAAGCTTTGTTTCAGAATATTGTCAAATGGGGAGAAGCTTGCCTCAGAAGAGGTCACCATCTTTTGCTTTGTCTCTTCTCTGGGGCCAGGGTCTGCCTAGGTGTCTATTGGTACACAGGCCTACTCTTCTGAGGCTTTCCTGGGAGGGCAGAAGGGAGATAGGCTGTCACTAGGCGTTTTTGGTTAAATGTGGTGTGTGATCATTGCTTCCCCAGCTAGTGCTGGCGCTTACAAAGCTATAGAATCCTGGGGGCATGATGTGGGCATAGGCTACTCCCTAGGTACACACCGAAGTTGACACCTGTCTCTGCTTGCATTCCTGTGCTTTTTGGTCTGCCAAGATGTGAGCAGTGTTTCCTGCCATGAACTTCCCCATGACTCCCTGTGAGGACAGGCTGAGGCCATGAGCTCAAATCAGCCTCTTGTCCTTTGTGTTCTTTCTCTCAGGTGTGCAGCGACCGCAACAAGGAAAAGACCAATACAGCTGGAAAAGTCTTTAGTCTTAATCAGTGAGGGTCAAATGAATAGGTTGCCTGTGTCAGGCAGGGTTGAGTCATGGGGCATGAGAAAGCCAGAGATGGGAGGAACAAGAAGGGCATCCTGGACTGAGGGACAATTGGAGGAGTTCTAGAAGAAGGTGGGCCTTGGAGTATGACATGGGCGCATTGGGTAGGAAGGAGCCTTACAGGCTGTGGTAAAGGGGGTTGGATTTTATCCTAAGAGCAGTGATTATCTGTTGAAATATTTTATTTAGGAAATGAGCTTTCTACCTCCAGGTTACATCCCCAAGGCTGAAAGTCTCTGGAGGTGTGGAAGGCAAAGGGAGGTAGGAATCTTAGTCTGGTTTCAAGTTAGGAAGACAGAACAGAAAATAGACCAGGCTTGCCTGGCCAGTCCAGGCCCCTCAGGCACTCCCTGGCTCTCCTCGATGCTTATCTCTTGGAAGTCTCAGGGAAGGCGTGGGGCTGTGCTTCTGTGCTGTCTGAAGTTGGAAAAGTAAAAACTGAGTCAGAAGGTTATCATACCAGCTCCTCCACGTCCTCACAGGGTAAGTGTTTGGGTATTCTTTCTGAATTCCTAGATTCGTATGGCTTTGAGGAGTGTGGTTTTATTTATTTATTTATTTTGTACTTAATCTTAGACAATTTGATAACTGGGCCAGATTTTAAAGAGCATTGTAGGTACTTTAAGAAGAAAACCATTGGTGAGGATACAACACAAAGGAAGGAAGGAGGTCCCTTCCTCTCCTTCCTTTAAGGAAATGAATGAGAGGCAGGGGAGGCGTGCGTGTTGATGGTTCACTAGGAGGACTTTTGTGTGCTAGGAATTGAATTCTCACACTGCCCCGTGAGATGTACAGAGCTATTATTCCTATCTTGAAGATGAAGAAACTGAACCTTGGAAGCCCAAAGTTTCCTCTGTACAGGAAAGCTTCTGCTAAGCCATGTGTCCTACTTCCCCATCTTCCAGGGGCTCCTTCTGCCCAGGTAGTCCTGGTAGCCTCATTCCAGCCATTTAGTGACACCCACAACGTCCCCCATTTTTAACCTCTGATTTTGCTAAAGTTCTTTAATTCGATGTTCTTTAATTAAAGTTCTTTAATTCGATGTGGGATCTCTCTCCTGTGGCTGAAGGTTAGTGTTGGCCAGTTGATGCTGCTGGCTTGCTTCTGCTTTCAAGCTTGAGAGAAGAGCGGCTGTTCTGCCCTGCCCTTGGGCTGTGTGCTGGTGGCAGAGCGTGCTCTCAGGTTCTGCCAGCAGCTGAGAGCGAAACCAAGGTGGCTCTGCCTCTGTTACTCTGCTGCAGGAGCCTAGCCTGCATGTCCCATATTGGAATTGAGGCTAGTACAGCTAAGAGAGCCCTAGCAACCTGGTTTTTCACAGTTAAAATCTTGGTACTCATTGGTGCTTTTTTTTTAAGGACCAGAGTGTTGAGGTTTTCTTTTGCATATTCAGGGGTGAGGATAATCCCTCCCTTTTCTAATGAGAGTTTGTTGGCTGCCATCTTGTATTGTTTGAATTTTTTATTGTTAACGGGCCATCTTGATTTTATTTACTTTTATGACATTTGAGAGTGGGTTCCGTTCTGCGTGATGGCCGACTGCTTCTCTCAGTCTGCATCAGCTACCAGGAAGATGGGACCCAGAGATGAATGAGATTCTCCTTCAGCTTTACTTACTGTCTCACCCCTTTTTGTTTGTACAACAATAAAATACCTGTAAAAACATCGCTCAGCAAGCAGATGCAAATTCAGGTGTTTATTCCCCACCATTCCCCTATTAGAGATTACAGTCAGTCCCCTTAAGAAGTACTTACAAAGACCCTGTGTGTGTGTGTGTGTGTGTGTGTGTGCTTGCGCAGTGCACACATTTTGCATTCTTTAGCATTCAATAAGCAGCACTGGAGAAAAATTACAAAACACGTTGTTTTTTAGAGTAGGGTGGTCTCGGTAGCTGTTTTTGTGTGATGAAAGTTTTATTTTTCTCTGTTAATAATAGTGAACTTCAAACCTGGCAAGTGTCTCCTGAAGCAGAATAAGCCTGTGCTGCTAGGAAGGGCGGTAATTATCAGAGCCCTGTGGGATCACAGGCATTTGTGAGTTTTGGGCATTCTTGGATATATAAATGCAAATTCATGGAGGGCCCTTAAGGAATGAAAACAGAAGAATTAGTCTATACAAAAATGTGCCTTATTCCCAGGCACTGGGAGCAGAGCCGTGATATAGCTCGAACAGAAGTGGTTTGTGTAGGTAGGTAAGTGATTTTCGCCATTCTGAAGCTTAACAGAAACGTTTTCAATAGGAGGGAAACCCTCATTGCAGCTCTTTATTTTCCACAGTGGTAGCAATCAGCCAGGGAGAGAGTGTTTTTAATTGAAAATCACAGAACTTCACGTTAGCCAACTTTCAATTGCTTCCCAAGTGCAGCGTTTTGCCAGAGTTTCAAACAAGACTGTACAAGAAAAGGAAAAGAATGTGGGATTCATGGATACTAAAACATTGTAAACACAGCTCTGCTATCACCAGCCCGTTTAACACGGAGCTCCTCTCATCATTTGCCGAGGGTGAACAGAAACTTAATTCATAGGCTTTCTCAGAGCTTCCTTGTCTCCTTTCTGGTGGTTCCTCCGCTTTTCGTGGGCCACCCTGGCTTGTTTGCTCTTTCCTTTCTGTGGCCTCAGCTTTCTCAGTCTTGTCTGATGATGATTGCTTTGGTTAGGGAGGAAATGCTTTCATGTTTGACTCTGAGTTGCCAGCACTGTAATGCCCCTGAGCAAATGTAAAAAGAAAGTGTGTAACTTAAGGGCAGAGGGCATAGGGCATCTGAGCAGTGTCTTCGAGTCTATGAAGCAGTGCTGTCTTATAGGGTTTTTTTTTTTTTTTCCCTGTGTCTGTCATTCCCTGCTTCGTGGGCTCTTTGTGCTTTTCCAATCTTCTTCCCAGGCCCTGGCTGCCCACGTTCTCAGCATACGTTTCAGATGAAGGCTTGAATCTTTGTCTTCATTGTGTATGTGAAAGAGATGGACACTGGTCAGAAGCCCACACTTGTGGGTCAGGAAGTGAAATCCCATGCAGCACCAGGGCTGGAAGCACATCTGTTGGAATCATCCTAGGGGCAAGAAATGGATACAGCATTCAGTTTACCATCATTAGTTTTCTTTAAAATCACATTTATTTATTTGTGTGTGGGCAAATGTAGAGATCAGAGTACAACTTGTGAAAGTTTGTTTTCTATGTTTATCGTGTGGTTCCTGGGAATGGAATTTAGGTTATCAGTCTTGGTGGTAGGTGCCTTCCCCCACTGAGCCATTGTTAGGTTTCTTTTTCCGACAGATATTCCCTGTGTGCCCTTGGCTGTCCTAGAACTCACTCAGTAGATCAGACTGGTCTTGAACACAATGATCCAGTGGCCTCTGCTGCTTCAGTGCTAGTATTAAAGGTTTCGGCCACCACCGTCCAGCTTTGTAGGACCTTCTTGTAATTCTGTGGATCAAATGTAGAGCTTTGTATATGCTAGGCAATTCTCTATGGCTGAGCTACGCCTCCAGGCCTTAGAAATCCTAACTCTACTCCAGTTTCAGGCTCATCAATCAAGTCAAAAGGCTAGAAGTATAGATGGGAGTAGATGGGGTACCTGTTTCTCAGGCTCAAGACTCCCACTCCTAGCAACACAAAAAGCAAGCCGCAACAAAAGTTACCAAACACAGTGCAGTGATAGTGTTTGCATGTGTGGTATGGGGCAGGCAGCTATTGGTAATATAATTGTGTGTTAGGGCATTCTTAGTACATGTGCTCTTACTGAATGATGAGTGCCTTTTGTATTCTAGGCCCTGGTTCAGATTAGACAATAACACACGACTCATTTAGTGTTCATCCACACTACTGTTACTTTCCCCAAATTACAGCGATGTGCTTCCTGCTGGATTCCCACTGGAATGAGAGCTTATTCCGAAGGGTAGTCCTTGATACTGTGTTTACATATTTTCTGTCCTAAGTGATGACATTTGAAAAAAAAAAGAAGATTGAACGGGGCCTGGTAAGATAAGATAATGCATGTGTCCATGAAATAACTGCCAAGGTCCAAAGATTGGGTATGTGGTACCCATCATTTGTCCTAGAGATATGCCAAGAAGCAGAATTTGCCTAAAGGAAAGAAAGTGCTGTATGTTTTTAGTTCAGGTAATTGTTTTCAGTGGATAAATGATAACGTGAAAGCAAATCTGAAATTCTTTTAGAACTTAAATTATTCCTTTTGATCTAAGCATGCAAGTGATTAACATGAAAAGCATTTCTTGGTAAGCAAGGTCTGGATTTCCATGGATTTAAGGCCATCATAGCAGGTTCACTTTGAACTTAACCAAGACTTATGTAGCATCTGAAAAATTTGTGTTTCAGAGAGGGTCTGTTTTAATTTTCATTCCTTAATATAATTTTAACTTTAATCCTTTTTTGCAAGTCCAATCCAAAGTCTAAGTGAATTAGGTAAAATATATTAGAAACTATCAAAAATCCCTTTGGGGGTTTTGTTATACACATACAGGGACTTGATGCCAAGGGCTTTACTGGGAATCCATTTTCCAGCATGAAAAAGAGGACAGTTTATTATTGTTCTTTCCTCCTATACCCATCTTGGCTTTGCTCCTCTACTATTGTGCTATTAGTGCTTGTAACTGGGTTCTTTCAAAATGGTGACAATATGACATGGAGGCATTTCTTCTGTCAGCACCTCTGAGGTGACCTCAGTTTTTCATAAGGTTGACCTACCTTTCTTGTCTTCCTGTGATCGATTCTTGGGTCACACCACATCCTACCCATATCTATCTGTCTGTCTGTCTGTCTGTCTGGCTTTTGAGACAGGATCTCGCTAGCTCTGGGTGGCTTGGAACTCACTATATAAACCAGGCTGGTTTCGAACTCACAGAGATATACTTACCTCTGCCTCCCAAGTGCTGGGATTAAAGGTGTGTATTACCTTATCTTGCCAAGCCTAATTTCTTCAGTTGAGTGGTCTTGTAGGTTCAGGTTATTAGTGCAAATTATTGAACTTATGTGTGCTCAAGTGACTCTAGATTTCCTTTCATGACTGAGGGTTTGTTCTGTGGGCATTTTCCATTTTAGAGGGAGATCCATGTGTAGAAGGCATTCCTTTTGTTTAGTTGCTTTTATTTTCATTCATTGTTCCATGTGTATATATTTGGAAAGACTTTATATAGTGTTTCAAAGCAATTGGAACTGTAAAATGAATCATGGAAATGAATGAATCATGGAAATGAATGATAAACTGATGCTTACCAACAATTTGAATTGTACTTATGTATATATGTGCACTTGTACACATGTGTACATATATATATAATATGCACATGTGTATTAACTTTTACAAATAAATGCCAACTTGGTGTGTTATCACACTTAAATTTTATTTCTGCTTTTCTCTGGATTTTTGGAAATAGAACTTCCCTGATGACCCCTCCCCAGTTCCCTCTCCTTTCTTTCCCTGTTTCTCTGTGGTTGTCAGTGTGTTGTTTCGTTTGAGAAGAAGAAATATTTGATGTTAGAGCATAGTTGAGGTTGGATTCTAGTTCACTCATGGCAGAAACAGATAAGCTGAGAGAATCCTTTTAAGCAGGGCTTTTATAGAAAGAGCCGATCAACTTACTGCTTTATCAAACTCTGGCTTATGTCTTGTCTAAGGCATTATTCTCAAATATTTTAAGGAGAAGGCTAACTATGAGTATATACTAAGTTAAATAGTTGGCATTATGCTTTAAATTGATATTAGTGAACAAATACCTATTTTCCTTGACAATATTTTGCCTATAAATAGCAATCTATGTGGCAGGATGTTGAAATACCTCATAATTCCCATTAACATTTGGTTGAAAAAGTACTACACAGTTATCACTAAACTGTTAGAAAGAAAAGTGCCTTTTCCCCTCAGAAAAACCCCACCTATAGTTTGATTAAATTTGGTGTTATCTTTCAGGAATGTAGTAGCCTGGACGTACTATGTCTGTGTGTAGAAAATAAAAATCAGTGGTGAAATGTACACATCATCTTTGCATTTTCACTTCCTACTTAAATCATGAACATGCTACTATGTTTAAAAAGAAAAAAGACCCACATTATTTTATACTACCATTTTTCAGGTTTGCTTAGTATTCCATCACAGGGCTAACTGGTCTTTCTCTGTAAGCATTGCTGAGTAATAGCTTGGTTGCCTTTCGTTTTTCCTGTTTTCGAGAACTCTGAGATAAGTATTCTTGTATCTGAATGTCTGTTTACATGGTAAGTCCTTTTTTTTTTTTTTTTTTTCCTTTCAGACAAGCTCCCCAGCTGTGGAATTGCTGAGCTCAAGGCTTAGATGATTTCAAGGTCCCTCTGTTTGTTTTCAAAACACATATAATCATGTTTTGCTCTCCTGATAACCTTCCTCCCCTTGCTGGGCAGGTTGTATTTTTGATGTTGTAGAGATGATATCAACTCTTATTATTTGGTGTTCTGGAGGTTTCAGTTTGGTCTGGGTCCTCAGTTTCTTTTCTTGCTCTTGTCTGTCACTGGTGTCTGAATTTGAGTTCCTGTGCAATATTTGCCTTTGACGATTGCCTTTAGGAGAAAAGCCTTGTAGTTCATGGTCCGTGGCTCCACCATGGGAGCCAGGCTGGGTGTGACCCGCTGATATGGTTGTCATTGTCTGCTGTGATTGTTCTTCCAGAGAAGCAGTGGTAGGTATTCTCCTTGGGCCTTTCTGAGCTGAAAGAGTGCCACGTGAGTGTCGCCATAGAACAAGCTGGCCACTCACCTGCTTCCAGCTGCCAGCGAGTGCTGAGGCTTTAGTAGGTTTCCAGACAGATTAAAATATTTTGGACTTAATAGTTATTATACTTTGGCAACTAAGGTTTCTTTCTTTAAGTGTCTGGATAGTCTATATTGGCGTTATTTCTCCACGTTAATGTGGAGGGTCATTGCCATGAATTTGAATAAGACCGTACCATGCAAATAACCTTAAGAAATTAGTTGCGCCTGTCACCTCACACCATAGTGAGTGTAGGTTCACTTATTCCCTGAGGTAGAGAAAGCTGCACAGTTGATCACCAGTCATATTACAAGGGGGTTTATGGCAGGGATTTGGAAAAGAAGAAAGCCTGGCTCCTGTATGAAGACAAAGGTAGCATGTGCTATGCTTTGACTTCTGGAATGAATTATAATGTTTATGACACTTGTAGCAAGTGACTGTTTAATTTCTGAAATCTCAAGATGTCACATAACCCCTGGGCCAATAAGTTTTCTGTGTATTTCATTTTTTGCCTTTGTTTGTGTCCATGGTCATGGCATTGAGTGGAAAGAGAGGCGCCAGGAAAGAGGTGCTGAGTTTTCCAGGGAAACACTCTTCTTGGACTCTCTGCAAGCCCTTCCAAGGGGTCTGTGTGCACCAAGTCACACTTGTTAGAGGTAGAGTCACTTACGCCTGCTGTTCAGTCAACACACAGAGAGACACAAGACGGATGGACTTAACTGCCAAGTTACTCTTGCTCGTGCACATGTTGCTCTGTCCCCCACAAACATCACAGATGTTTGCAAGGGGGCAAGATTTTACGTTCAGTAAATCACATTATTTAGCACCTCCATTCCCCGATAATCTTCAGTCCTGTGGAGGAATGTAACAGTGATGGGTGTGTGTGCTTTGACCTCATAGGAAGGTTCCATGACAACAATAAACATTTTCATTGCAGGTTTTCGTAAGATAATTAATGTGAATGATGCAAGGGGCCTTGGCCTGCAGTAAAGATTGTTGTGAAATTTCCCATGTGAAGATCTACTCAGAGCTGGGGTGCTGATGTGAGGTCCCCTTCCAGACAACTAGGCAGTGTTCGTGCCATGGCTCCATTGTATTCCTCTGGAGTGCCCTGATCTTTTCGTTGTTGTTAAATTGTATTGCTGGAATTTGAGAATACATGGAGATATTGATAAAGAGTCGTAAGTTTGTTTCCATTGTATGATGAGACCTGTGTGTGTGTGTGTGCATTGTACGGCAAGAAGACAATTTGGAGGGGTATGTCCTTTCTCCACCATGTGGGTTCTGGGGATTGAAGTCTGGTGGTCAGGCTTGAAGGTAAGTTGAACTGGCTGGCTCTCCCAATATTTAAAGTGCCTTTTTCTAGGGAAGAAACCAGTTTTAATGTAATTTCCATGAAATACAAAACAATAATAGGGAAATTAAAATAAGTATGGTACTTGTATCTGTAAAAATACATATTTAGTTTTAAAATGTTCCATACTGGTAAACCTTGTCTTCACTATGTAGAAAAGTGACTTCAGTTGGAACAGCTGAGTATCGGTGCGCCTGAGATTTTGTTCATTCACAACCCGTGTAACAGGCTTTTAATGAGGCAGCCCTTTTGATTGAAAAGATTCTTGTTATTAAAATTTTGCTCCCTAAAATAAGAGTGTCAGTGTCTTTGCTTTGTGTATTAGCTGAGGGAAACGGAACAGTACTTGCAGTTCTTTTAGGCTAAAACCTCTAGATGTGCTCACCCTTCTGGGCTTGCCTTGCCTTGAGTAGCTGATGGACCACTCTCAGCCTCTGTTTGTATAGCTGTCAAATGAATCTGACCGGCTGCAGTTCCTACTACTGGAGTTTTTAAGAAAAGTCCATGAGATAATCTCCTGTTTTCCCAGTTTGTCTGATTACAAAGATTGCTCTAAAGCAGCACAAGTTCTATAGTTCTTGATAATCTTTAAGTAAAGGCGTACAGATGCCAATAATAAATAAACGCATAATGAAATTTGTTACTTTTTACATTCCTTAGCAGGTTATATGTACTCTTTGCTTTGTTACTTTTTCTCCTTTTTTTGGAGGTCAGGCGAGGGCTGTAGATTGGAGACTGTTTTTCTTTCTATACAACTACAGAACTACAGAAATACAGTTTTTCACTTAGAGTTCCTGAACCTTGGGGGAAGTTGTGAGCAGACAGTTGCTTCTGTGGTGTGTATTGCTGGATGGTGAGGGATGGAGAATGCTGCATTGGAAATTAAAGTTTCCAGTGTGCAGAGTGTACAGAATGAATACCTGTCATACATTTTCTATGTATATCATCTGCTTAGAACTCTGTGTAAGTCTCTCATTGCTCAGCCTGATATTGTTATAACTGGTCACTTTCACAAATCTGAGCTACATTGTTTTATATCCAAGTTTTCCAGCAGTCTAGGGCTGCTGTGAATAACATGAGATTTGTAGAGTGTTGTACAGAGCATATTGAAGTTTGGTTGTACTTGGCACCGTTGGTTGCAGTGTGTGCTACAGGGACTCCGAAAGAAAGTGCGGTATGACTTTCAGATGATGTAATTAAATTAGAAGACAGCACATGCTTAGAGCACTCAACTAATCACCTCAGTCCATTGGCTCCTAGATCTCTAGGCTTCCATTGCACTTGTGCTTCAGTGCAGCCCCTTATTTTGCAGCTCAGTGGTAGCCAGTGGTAGAATAAGGGAGGGGGGGATTGGTCGCAGGAACTCCGTATGCTGTTCACTGCCATTGCGGTCTTCAAAGAGTTAGTCATTGCACAAGTTTCATTAAAGTGAGTTTATTGTGGGAAGACAAAGTATAAATTTTATTGTTTTTTTTTTTTTTTTTTCCTTTCCGTGGTTAATGTTTCTGTGATTTCATTTTACTTTGCCACTTGGACAGTTCTGAAATTGGGATAGCTCTGAAACTGGGTGTGTGAGTCTGTTGTTCTCTGTTCTTTGTCTCTGCCCCATCCCTTCCCATTCTGTCCTGTTCTGTCCTGACTCATCCTGTCCTGTCCTTTTTGTTCTGGTGATTAAGCCCAACCAAGGGCCTGCACATACTGGCCATCTCTACTGCTTAGCTATACCGCAGTCCTCTTTTACTTTAGAGAAAATTTGAAACAGGGTGTCATTAAGTTGTCCAGGCTGAACTTGAACTTGAATTCTCCTGCTTCAGCCTCTCTAGTAGCTGGGGCTTCAGGCCTGTGTCACCATGCATGGCTTTTTGTTTGTTTGTTTGTAAGGTACTACTTAGTACCTTAGATCATATCACTCTACACTCTTGAGGGGATCCCTGCAGGTAGGCAGGGAAAGAAACGAACCACAAAAAAGGTGAGAATAAGACTTGGTTCAGTTTGACTTACTCAGACTTTATCAAACATCTAGAAGATCTGATGCCAGGTTGTTTATTGACATTTAAACACAGCAGAATCTGGAAAAAAAGCTTTCATGTAGCCACTATTCCCATTTCAGGTGTACAGTAAAGTTTGAGGTACGACAACATAGAAGCTCATTTCCAAAGTACATGTGACCTGGAAGGTGGCTTCTGTAGCCAAAAGGCCTACATTCTAGTGTGGTCTATCACTGAGTGAGCATAGAGTTCAGCAGGCCATAAAATACACATGGCATCTCTCCTAAGGATGAATTCTATTGACTGGGAGCTAAAGATAAAGATCCAGGGAGGGAAGAGTCAGTGATAGCCATTCTAGGGGGTTTGAGTGTGGTCTGCCTCTACAGATAGCAAAATGTCACCCGGTCATTAACAGCGTCTACTCTCAGCTTTCTGGGTGGAATGAAGGTATTTTATCTCCCACATTGAGGAGGCATCCTGCTGTATTTAACATTCCTGGTTTCCCTAGTGCTTATCTGGAAATACCGGGACCTCCTGTGCTCTTTCCACCCTCCACCCCCATTTTTCTGTACAGCTTAGCCTGCCCAAAGTGTGCGTTCTGTACAGCTTAGCCTGCCCAAAGTGTGCGTTCCTCCCGCCTCATTCTTCCCGATGCAGGGAGTATAGGCGTGATTTCAAGTTTGACCTTAAGTTCAAATGTTCTTGTAAATCCCTTGGGAAATTTTCTCAAATATTGGCTTTTGTAATGGGTCTTGTTCAATTAGGAAACTATTTTAAAAAATCAATTTTTATAAAGTTCAATTTTAGAGGAGTTGAATGCATGAACAGAAGCTTTTGATCTGCTAAAGAGGAGAGAGGGTGGCTGGGTAGGGGTATTTGTCTGAGAGTGGGACATGTATATGAGAAAGACGTGAATAAAATATTATATGTGTGTGTTTGAGATAGTGTTTGTGAAAGAGAGCATGTTTTTGAATGAGACACATGTATTTGTTTGTATGTATATGAGGAAGAGATGGTGGGTGGCATAGTGACTTTTAAATGTCAGCCAAGGTCCCTTCCCAGAGATACACATTGCCATTTTTTTTTGAAATGCATTTCATTTTTAAAATTTTATTTTAATTTTTGGAATAGTGTCTTAAACATGTAGCCACAGCTGGCCTTGAACTCATTTTGCTACCTCAGCCTTCCAAGTTACCCTGATCAGCTAAACTTTCATGTGTTTTTTTGAACAATATGACTGAATCATTAAGATAACTGTTGAAGGACATGAAGCTTGCTTCTGTGTTTTGCTTTTCCAAGGTCTGTCGTAGAACCCTCCGTTATCCTGGGGTGTGCCTGAATGCTGATGGGCTTACATTTTGACCATCTTCTTAGTATCCCCTTAAGTTCTTCCCTTCTAGGAAGCCTTCCTTGACAGCAGTCAGTGGTATCTGCCATCATGAAGTTCCTGCCTGTCCTGACTCTGTGTTTGGGATGCTTGACTCTAGCTGAGCTTCTTGGTTATTCCTCTGTCTCCTGTGTGTTCAGAAGTTAGGTGGTGTAAGATTGGAATTTGTTGGCTATCCCCCATCAGTCAGGACAGTCAGGACACCATGGCTTGCAGTGTATTCAGGGAGCTGAGGGGATGGAGAATGATGGCTTAAAAGGCAAGTGTTGGGCAGTCTGCTAGGTCCGTATAGAGTCTGTGCTGACCCTGTGCACTAGCAGCTGGGCCTCTCAAAAGACTCTGATGTGAGAAGAAAATGGTGGTTTTTTTCTTTCTTTCTTAAATGAGTAAGTTCTGTCTTCTCTTCCACCCACTTCGCCCCTACCTGTCAGGTAGATACTTCCTTCATTTCATTCATCCATCTCGTTCTGACCTAAGGCAGATATTGTTACTGTCTCCATTCGCGGTCATTATAGAAGTCAACTGAAAGACCAGACTGGAGTAAGATGGTGGTTCCCAGTCTTGCACATGTTGGTACTTCAAAAATTTCCATACTTACTAATATTAGAGCTCACAGCATTAGAAAGCTACTATTAACCCATTATTTAATATTTTCATATATAGGCAAAACATACACATAACACATACATGTATACATACACATCTGACCTTTGCATATAGCAGAAAATACAATAGGGCATTAATTTGTTTTCAGATAATTTATGGTATACATGTAGAATCTCACGGCCTGTAGAGTAATGGTTAGCCACATGCTAGATTTTATTGTCCAGGGTGTATGGGAGCACTGCACTGGACTGTCTTGAGTATTTGAGTAATGTTTTTCTTTACTTCTTCAGAAAGAGAAAGTTAAGACTTTAGCTTTTTGAATGAATGCTTTAGTTTTGTGTGTTTATAAACATCTTATTGAAGTTAAAGACACCAATTCAAGCCAGTATGTTGTAGAATTTGTAAACTTACCTTATATGTCTTACGTGTCTTTGGTTTATCAATGGAAATTTATTCGCCTCTTCTTCATCCTCCCTTTCTCCCTCCCTCTCTGTGGGGGCAGTAGGGCCATAACCAATGTAATTTGTCTCTGTCCCTTTTGTGTGCTGTTAAACTGATACATGCCTATTAGGAGAATCCAACTAAAACACTGCGTTATGGAGCAGGAGACTAAATTTTCTGTTACATCCCTGCTGTCAATATTGAGTGAAAACAAACATCAGCTTTCTTCTCAACGCGAATTAGAGAGTTTATTCTGGAGCCAAATACGAATGGCCATGTTTTGAGAACCCAGATTTAGGTCACCCTAAGGTGGGTGCCTCTGAGACCATGGCCAGCAGAGACCCTCGAGAGGCAAGAAAGTAGCTCTGCCCAACACGACTAACTAGCCTCTGTTGGTGCAAACTTTGGGAGTTTGATCCTGAGCCATTTCTTTTAGGCATATTTAAGCACAGTACAGTGTGGTGAAAACATTCCTGGTTATAACTCACTCAGTCCTGTGTGCACAACAAAACATACATAATCCTCCTTGAAGAATTAAGTAAGCTAAATAAAGATTGAACATGACTATGTTGGAACTGTTGTTTTGTGAAATGTGTGTGACACCTTCCATAACAATAGGTTCTATAGATTGACTGAAAAGACAAGCTTATTACAAGGGTCTAGGGGAAGGGTCCCATGTCACCAGGCTACAACAAATGTGCGCCCCAGCCTTCTGGACAGATAACAGGCATTACATTCTTTTCCTTGAAGGAACAACTCTGTTCCCTGACATTCCATGTCCCTTCAGTGCTTGTCTGTGAGCACTAGGACCTCAGTGTCTCCTAAACCCTAAGTTCCATGTTGCAGTGTAACAAGAGGTTTGTGAAGTTTTTATCATTCAAGAACAAAGAAACTCTTAAATCATGACAGTTTTCAAATATGTCGGTGGAAACTTCAGGCAGGCAAGTTACAGCAAAGTAGGAGGTCTCTACTATAGGCCTCAGATGCCATCTGCTGACATTCTTAACCTTGTGTTGGTGGAAAGCACAACAAAGATGTTAGGTCAAATTCAAAGATGGGTAGTACCTGGCTATTTAAGGGCTGAAATAAAAAAGCCCAAGATAGTTTGGCAACTTGCAACATTCTAGCTGTCCAAAATTACCGAAGTTCCAATGAACTTGACAGTTTAACATAAGTGTGGCCTTTTTTCCTGGGAACTTGCAATAACACTGTGTATCTGACTTAAAATTCTAATTCTCTAGTAGCGACTACATGAAAATACATTTTTCCCCCTATGCATGTGAAAATATGTTTGTGGTCTTTAGAATCTTCTACCTGGATAGAAGTGTGCTGACTTTACTTACATGTGAGAGGCGCTCAATCAGTACTCGAAGTATATCTTCAGAGGAGTGTGCACAGACACCTTGATAGGACTAGACACTTATTTTAAAATTATCAACAAGCGACTGATGGCTTAAGTTCATTTGGACTTTTTGAAATTTCAATGAACGCAACTGTGTATCACATTGGGGAGGTTAAACAGCTCCCTGGTTTAGCTCTGTTTGCATCAGCTAGTGTATATTTGGAATCACGTCATGGGGACTGCAGTAGGACAGAAGTTCATTTCTTTCTTTTTTTAAAAAAAATTTAAAATATTTTAAAAATTTATTCACTTATATCCTGATTGTGGCCCCCTCCTTTATCTCCTCCCTCCCCTTCCCCCCCCTCCCCTAGTTCACTGAAATGGGGAGTTCTTCTCCCTTACTGTCTGACCCTAGCCTGTCTGCCTGGATCTTCTTCCTCTGTGGGCTGGCAAAGTAGCCCTGCCAGGGGGAAGTGATCAAAGAGCAGGCAATGTCAGAGACAGCCTCTGCTCCCCTTCCATGTGGAGATTGAGCTGCCCATGGGTACATCTGAGCAGGGGGTCTAGGTCCTCTCTATGCATGGTCTTTGGTTGGTACATCAGACTGGAAGTTCATTTCTGCCTCTTCTAATGGTGAGTACTTGGCAGTACAGAGTTCAAGTGAGATTTACCTCTTGCCTGCTGTGCAGAGTGGGATGGGGGCAAGGGACCAGGAGTGAACACATCTCCTTTTCTTCACAAGTGTGAGCCAGGAATGGCGCACTGCTTTCGCTTGTGTCTCAGAAGTCCCTGAGCAGCTGCAGTGACAGCCTTTAATCAGGGCAGCCATATGTTCAACTGAGTCGTTGCAGGGATGGGAGGATGTGGTTCATGGGCGACTCACACTTCTGTGATGGTTAAAGAGATTCTGAAGCACATTAGTGCACAAATGGCTGGAAAAAATCTCTTTGATGTATCAAGTATAAATGAAAAGGCCATTTGATTTTTTTTTTTTAAAAGTCTCATCTGTTTATATACAAATCTTACAGACAGTTTTGACAACACAGAGAAGGTGGACATGAATATTCTGTGCAGAATAGGAGCAAGATTTTGTTGGCTTACAAACCATTTAGAATTGTAAACAGGGAGACATGGAAGTCTACTATTCTTAATCTAGTGAAAATTATCCCATTCCAGTTTAAAACTTAAGGTATGTAACGTTGCTGTACTGTAAAAGGATTTTTAAAGATTTATCAAGCTTGCACACTATAATTCAAAAGCGCAGATAAAACTGTAATATCTCTTTAGAGATGGCCATTATGTAACAGTTGCTTTACAAATAGCACAATATGTAGACGTGGACATGTCAGTGTGTATGCATGTATAGGCTTATGTACCACATAAATGCCTGATTCCTATTTTCATGGGTTTTAATTATTTCATAGTCTGCGGTTTTGTCCATACTATATTTGCTACACAGGAGGGAAAGTTATTCATGATACAGGTCAAAACACCATTTTTCACCATCACCCAGATAGCTGTTTTGTGGATTTAATCACATACTTATTTTGTGTTGAGTGTAAGTTGTTCCCAACCTCCTGCCTTCATAGAGAACGATTTGATAAGTGGTTTTTATGTCTTGTATTATTATGTATTTGTCTGAATACTTTTTTGGAAATGATTATTACATGTGGAACTGATGATACATTAATATTTTTAGACAGTTTTTTGGGTGTATGTGTGTATGCATAGGTGCATATGGAGGTCAGAGGTTAACCTTAAGAGTCATCTGTCTTGATTTTTGAGACAGGGTCTTGGCCAGGGTTAGGTTTAGAGTTAAGATTAAGATTAGAGTTAGAGTTTGGGTTAGGGTTAGGGCTATGGTTAGGGTTAGGGTTAGGGCTAGGGTTAGTGTTAGGGCTGGGGTTGGGTTAGGGTTACAGTTAGGCCAGCATGGCTGCCATAGGCCCCAGGGATCCACCTGTCATGCTGAAATGACTAGTTTGCACCATCATGATTGCACAGGAGCTTTTGGCAGCTGAGCCATCTTTCCAACCTTGATATGGTCTTGAGACATTTCTTTATGCTTTCCCTATTGCTTTTCAGTAATATAACTTCTGTCGTTGTTCATATTAGTTGGAAGCCTTAGTTCTTGGATAGTTTGATATTTTAATAGTCTAGAGATTGATTCAAGTTATCTTAAAACTTCTCTTTCTTTATGTGGTGCAACAGCTTAAGGCTGTTCCCTTGTCCATGAGGAGAAATTGTCTGTTGTTCACCCTGCCTGTGTGCTTTCAGATGGTAGCTTGTGCAGGTCCTGACTTTATCTTTCACTCCAGGGTGTGCTATTTGTTCTTTCATCTTGGTAATGAGTCTCCCCCTAGATACCTCATGTTCTGTGTTCTGTCATCAGTGCCTTGCTGTAGCTAAGCAGAGGCTGCTGATGGCTCAGTGGAGGCAGATTGAGAGCCATGGCCTGTCTGTCTGTTGCAGAGTCAATTTAGGAAGCTAATTAGTTGGCCATCACCTTTAGATCTCTGTAATGAGGTGTTGGATTGTTTCTTCTATCCTGTTTGTCTTCTCATCTTCATTCTCCTGTGGAATAGGTGCCTCTGCCCTTTCTGCTAGAATATCTCTACTTCTGTGTGTTTCCCTTTCCCTTCCCATGCAGAAAGTGATTTTACAAGATTTCCTTCCTTTTTTTTTTCTCTTCTTGCTTGTCTGGGCAGTTAAGATTGAAGAACTTATTTCTTCCCAGTGCACAGGAACTGCGCTGGCTGTGGCTTCACTGAGGGAGTTTTATTTTACATTTTATGAAAAGCCTGGAGGCAATGTGCATAAACAGAAAGATAAACGGTTGTTACTGTTTCTGCGGTCTTCTCTCCTTTGTGCAAGCTGGAGAAATAAGACTAAAAGGTTCCCAGAGGGCAGTCCAGAGGCATTCAGGATTGTGGCTCAGGGCTCACCTCCTACCGGATGTTCCAGGGCCAGTCCTACATGCCTCTAGTTCTTACATATGAACACAGCTCCTGAAGAATGCTGGGCAAATGTTTTACAAAACATTGAGCGACATGCCAGGCCTCTTGATGTCATTGTTTAGAACAACAAATCTCTCTCTCTTTTTTTAAACAATTTCTTTTGAGAACTGTACATGTTGGTAGTTCAGCCATTGAAACTGGGTGGTCTAGCAGTGTGTTTTAGCACATAGCCAGTGTCTGTGCAATTCCAGGAATAACCTTATTTATAATTGTTGCAAAGAGTTATTTGTATAACAAGTATTAAATTCTTATTAAGACCCACCCTGCTTATAAAATATTTTTGTTCATTTTTTGAGGGTCACATTTCAGAATTATTTCATTATTCTTTCAAGCTAGAAGTTGCTAGTGAGATTGCTGCATGGGTAATTTATTTTGAATAATTGGTTCCAACGTTCTCTACAAATACAAAACCTAATTTCAGCAACTGTTCTGTGTAGCGAAAATTTTAATACCTTATTGGGTATTCACTGACTTTTAGGCTTATTAATCTGCTTTTGTGTGTGTGGTATATGTATGTTTGCATGTGTTTCGGTACATGTATGTGCAGGTACCTGCATGAGCATGCAGGTGGAAGCTTGATGTATCTCTCACCACTGTATTTACTGCTCCAGGGTCCCTCCAGGAGCCCAGAGTGTGCCCATTTGACTAGTCTGGCTGATTAGCTTGTCCTTGGGATTCCTGGTCTCTGATCCTGAGGTTTGTCATGATAAGCAGCTCTCATGCCTATCTGGTTTTTAAGTGGATTCTGGGGATCAGAATTCTAATTTTCACTCTTGCACAGCAAACTCTTTATTGACTAGGTCATCTCCCCAGCTTTAAAGTTTTAATTAATTACTTTTGGAATATTATAAGAGATCAAATCTAGGGCCTGGTGCAAGCTAGGCAAGTCCTGCACCACTGTGCCATCTCTCCATCCTTTTGCTAATTTTAAATACCTGTTTTTGATTTATGCTTTAGAGCTTAAGAGTCCATTGCCCTTCCAGACCTGTGGCTTTACCTTTTTGGTATAGTGTGTGCTGATAAAAAACTGGGATGTTAAAGAGGTGGGGAAGACACAGAGTTGCATAAATTTGTATAAATGTCTGACGTGGGTAGCCAGGACCTGACTCATTGTGAGGCGCAAGGTTAATTTCGGTTAATTTTTTACACGCATACTTTCTTTTCTGGTTCCTTACTAACCCCCCTCCTCTATCCTCTCCTTTCTAAAAGAGAGTGCCCCCTTAATTCTCAAAAGGATGGTCTGTCAAAGTTCCTGACCATATTCTAAATGGGGGAACTTGCAACTTTAAGCAAAGTCAGTTAGATGAACTCTTCCAGATTTGAAAAGGGGCCTAAGTTATGCAGACTCCATTCACCCTGATGTGAGCACAAAAGTGTGCTGGCTCTTTCGCCAAAATCTGCACAGCACTCTTTTTATTTAAAAAAAAAAAGGATTTTAATTTATTGTTAACTATGTTTGGGGGAGGGTTATATATTGGAGCCACAGTGTGTGCCAGAGGACAGCGCTGTAGAGTTGGTGCTTTCCTTCTCCCTTTACATGTCACCAGACCACCCCAAAATCTTACTAATATTGCTCTATACCTTCTTTTCTCCTCCCCTCCTTCCTTCTTCCTCCTCCTTCCCTCCTCTCTTCCTCTCTCCTCCTCCCTCCCTCTTCCCTTCCTTCCTCCCTCTGTATTTTCTGAGAGATCACATGTTGCCCATACTGGCCTTAGACTTCTGGTACTCCTGCCTCTACCTCCAAAATGCTCCAGAATTACAGGAATGCATCACAACACCCAGTTTGATGCAGTGCCGGGTCTTGAACCTAGGGCTTTGTGCATGCTAGGCAAGTACTTTACTTACTGAGCCCTATCTCTAGTGTATTAGGGCTGTTTCTACTTTTTCTTTTATAGCATGTCCACATAAGATATGATTTTTTTTTTCGGTTTATGATGTTAGTAACTGAAGGAATCTGCCTACCCAGTGCATTTGGCAGTGGTCCCAGGGACTCAGCCAGTGGGGTGTCTGCCTAACCAGATCACATTAACCTGCCTCACACATGCTCACATTTAGGTCACATGGATTCATAAAAGGAAAGTTCCCTGTCAGGATTGAATGTTCTGGATGGTATTACTGTGCATGCATGTGCTTCCTGTTGGCAGCCACTCAGGAAGTCGAGGAACTTCCCAAACAGAAGATGGTGTAGGGAACAGGAAGAGTTAGGTGTGTGATACTTGATAGAAATATGACTTTTCCTTTTGCTTTGTTTCTGTTTTTCACTTTTTAAAAGAATTTTCCTTTGTTCTGCAGCTTGGTCTCAAACTGACCCTTTGTCTCTGTCTCCCTAGTGCTGAGGTTTTAGGCATGTACCCCCCAGCACCTGATCTCATATCTATGCTGTAATTACCCCATGGTCTAGCTGTTTCTGTCAGCTTTGCAGATGCTCTTGAGTCTCTGTACCATGGCCACTGTGAATGATTATTGCACTTTAGGTATCACCTCCTCTTCAGAACACTTATCAGAAGTACTTGGGTAAGTTTAGAAAGACACGAGGAGATGAGTTCCTGTGCAGAAATTGGAGAACACGGTCTCCTCAGTGCATACCCTAGCTTAAGGATGAGTAGAAATTGCCTGGTGAATTCTCACTAACACTCGTAGGTCCACCCTAAATCTCTCTGTTCACACCTGGACCTCTGCTTAGATGCTTGGATGCTTGTGAATTCCTTCCCTAAGTCAGAAATATTATTAGGCCCATACATAAGATTCCGTATACTCTTGGCTCTCTAGGTTAAATGCTGATGTAGTACGCCAACCCACCAGAAACATATCCAGACTTGGGAAAACTCAAGGTCTTAGCTGTGTGAGTTCTGGTCAGTTGTTTCCTTGGATGAATGGCCATGACCTCAGTGCCCTGGTTTCATCATCTGTGGATGGGAGGTAATAGCATCCCCTCCTGATTTAATTTCTGAAGTGAAACATAGTTCCTTCCTGTTGAGTATCTAGTACACACTGTGGCACATTTTGTTGACTACATTGTGGAACTGAGTTGTTGTAGTAGACTGTCAGCTAAGGCAGTCTTGAACTCTGTTTTTCATGTAAGAAAATCTGTGCTGCAAAGGTGAAGGCCCAAGTCATGCTAGCCTGCTAGGGTGCTGAAAGGGCAATTTACTCCGAGACTGGTGTCTCCTGGGCACCCTGTTCTTCTCCATGCCTCTGTGCCATTCAGATTCTGACTCTGGGTAGTCTGTGCTCATCCATCCCTCTTAGTCTGTCTTGACATTTGTACCTCGAATTGTCTTTCTAGTTAATCTGGCAGAGCCTTAAAACCTCAAATCCTAAAGAATTAAGACAGGTGTAATCTCCTGAAATATAGTTTTCTTGTATTGAAAGACAAAAACAATTTGTAAATAAATGCTATGAAGCTTTGTGTGTGTGTGTGTGTTTTGAGACAGTCTCATATAAGCTAGTAATCTTCCTGCCTCAGCCTCTCCCATGCTGACATTACAGAGTACTGCTGAACTCTGCTCTGTTGCTGCTCTTCGTAGATAAAATCTTGACAGTTCTCACAAATAGAATCTTAGTGCTGCAGTTTTTAATGTTAGATCTTTACAATTGGTTTACAATGCTTGAGGCTCCAACCTGGGCCTCACTAGGCAAGTTCCCTACCACTGAGTCATACCCCCTGCCTCTCAGTGTTTTACTGTTAGGTAATTATTTTGTAGATGGGGAATTGAAGACAGAAGGTTGTTTATTGGCTTGCTAAAGACCACCTGGTAAATTAACAACAAAACCGGCATTAAAGCCCTAGTTTTCCAACTCCTGTGCAATTTGCACCCCAAGACCATTTTGCCCTTTAATACAAGAGATCGAATTTAAATTTGTACGTGATGCTTTCTGGGAAGTGTAATCTATTTGAAGTGGTGTTTGGGAGCAATTGGCACATCTGCCAGGAGGCAGCAGGGCCCTGCGTGTGGATCAGGGAGGTAGGTGACAAAGACGAAGGCTGTGGTGTGATGAGGGAGCAGAGCAGTCTTTCTTTTCCTAGCCACTGACCCCCTATGTTAAAGATGCTTTCGCCTCTTTTTGTGGAAGCACTTTTCTGAGTCGTATTGTCGTTCAGTTTACCTTAGAGTTTGGTTCTCAGTCCAGAACTCTTCCTGCCCACTTTCCACTTGGATCCTCTGTCCTTGATCTTCTTTCCATAAGAATGTCTTTAACAATGTCTTCAACTCCCAGTTCCTCTTCCTTTTTGTGGGCTCCAGCATGCAAGACTTGACTCATTCTCCTTGACTCTGCTATCTAGAGCACTTCTCTCACTGACGTGGAAGTGAGCATGTTCTGGTTGAACTCATTCCTCTATCGACTACATGTAAAGTGTCCCCACATAGTAGATCCACCTACATCGCCTCCCCACAAGGGGCATTTCCATAATTGGCACCATCTCACCCATTTGTCCTCAATTAAATACAGTGCCTTTTCTTCCCCGGTGGTCATTACCTTCGACCAGTATTATTTGATGAGAAGCCTTCTGTTTTAGATTGAAGAGTGCCTGAGAGTTCCTTGTGCACATATAGTCTATAGTAGGATTTCAGTAAATACTTGTTTAATGAATTCATATTTTTAAAGAATGCATCATAGTATTTGAGCCACAGGAAGCTGGATGTGAGGTGGAAATCTAGATCAACCTAAAAGCATCTCCCCTTTCCCCTGCTCTCAGCGGGGAGGCCAGGCAGATCTCTGTGTTTTGAAGATCAGCCTGGTCTAAGTAGTATGTTTCAATCTAACCAGAGCTGTGTAGGGAAGTCCTGTCTCAAAACAAAATAAATATAGTAAACTTTAATATCTGAAGACCTGTTTCAATGGAGGAATAATTTTGGGTGCTATTTTTTTCTTTACTTTTTGCCCTCTGATTGATTGGAAGAGAGGAATGAACAGGGATGATGTAGAGGCTGAGGAAAAAAGGAAACCTTTGATCAGTCAGCTAGGTACAATTTGTTGATCTTTATTTTTCTTTTATTCATTACATGCTTTGCATATAGGGGTTTAGGGCTTATTTAACATTGTGAGGGGTTCCCAAGACGTAGACTGACCCTCTCCTAGTGAAAAACACAGTGCAAGTCAGTTACTGTGCACTTAAGAGATTCAGGTACATTATTTATGCACTCAGCTAATGTTTATTATTTGACTACTTGTATTGGTTGATTTGGTGTGTCAACTTGACCCAAGCTAGAGTCATCAAGGAGGAAAGAGTCTCAGTTGAGAGAACGTCTCCATGAGATCCAGCTGTAAGGCTTTTTCTCAATTAGTGATTAATGGGGGAAGGCTCAGCCATTTTGGATGGCATTATTCCTGGGCTGGTGGTCCTGGGTTCTATAAGTAAGCAGGCTGAGCAAGCCATGGGAAGTAAGCCAGGAAGCAGCACCCCTCCATGGTTTCTGCGTCTGCTTTGTATGAATTTCTGTCCTGACTTCCTTTGATGAACAGCAATGTGGAAATGTAAGTTGAATGAACTCTTTCCTCTCCAACTTGCTTTTAGGTCATGGTGTTTTGTTGCAGCAATACAAACCCTGGTCCCAGAAATTGCTTTAGATACTGAGTGGTTACCAGCTAGTAATTCCCAGTGTTTTTCTTCCTGATCTCAGGGAGTAGACAGCAGCTGAAAGTCAGAAGTCAGAGATGTCACACTCCCCATAAAAATGGTAAAGAGGACAAAAGTGATGAGACATTGCAGAGATGTGTCCAAGGCCAGTAGTGCTATGCTAAATTTTTCTTAGTTCACAAGGTTGTAACTATTCCTTTGAACTTCGTTCTCCATGCAATGAAAAAAACAAAGAGCATCTCTTCCTCATGTTTGCTGTTGCGATGGTTTAGGGTGATATGTCTCTCTGTCATCTGAAGTTGTTAGCTACTTGTCATCTTTTCAGATTTTAGCACGGAGTACTTGCTTTTTGAAATGGCCATTTGATACACCAATCCTCTTGTCTTTCTGTTTGTCCGTCCATCCATCCACACATCCTAAATGTCCTTGGTTTGGAAGTGTTTGGCAATATTTCTCACTATAATTCTCCTGATAACACATTTCTTCTGTGTTCTCACTCTGAAGTCTCTGAAGCTTTACCTGAATTGGGATACAAGGACTCTGCTGATGTGGGAGGTGCGATGCTCTGAGTGCTACCCACCCAGAGAGGCACTAATGACTTTATCAACAACCACAAACACCATTGCTACCCCTAGTCCCATTCATGTTACCATTTCTACCATTTTGGCTGTTAAGGGAATTTTATTGAAAGACTTTTATCACATGGACATTCAGTAAGTGACTTCGTATGTTTGCTGAGAATGATCAAGTGGAAGAGTGTAAAGGGAAAGGAGACTAGTCATGAATGTGAACTAGTCTGCCACACAAGATTTAAAGATGGGAGTAACATAAACCGCCTCTCTTATTTACTTTTTATTCTTGTGATAAAACACCATGACCACTGCAACTTATAGAAGGAAGGGTTTATGTGGAGCTTACAGATTCAGAGGGATAGGAGTCCATTACCATTGGTGAGAAGCATGGCTGCAGACAGTCAGTCATGGCATGGATCAGAAGCTGAGAGCTCATATCCTGATCCATAGATAGCAAAGAGCACACTGGGAATGGCATGAATCTTGAAATCTCAAAGCCCCCTCCCAGTGACACACCTCCTCCAGGAAGGCCACACCTCCTGATTCTTCCCCAACAGGTCCACCAACTTTGGACTGAGTGTTCAAACATACCAGGCTATGGGGTTGTTCTTTTAAAATTCTGTAACACGATGGTACTGCATTTGACTCCTTACTATGTGCAGGTGCATATTTAAGTTGTAGTCAGTATTACAATCAGTTTACAAATGTTTCTGAGCATAGGGAGAGGCTATGTTTCTTAGACACACAGCCAGTATGTAGAGAGCTGGGGATTGGGACAAAGACCTCTTGGTTTTCTGGGGTTATATTGGCAAACCTTTGAGCATGATGTCCCTTACTGCCTGTAACATTTGTGCAAAGTGTAATGTTGTTACTTTATACAAGGCTGCAGTCCTACAAGAGTCTGGCTCTTTTTCCTCTGGCCCTTTCTGCTGTGAACTTCTTCTATCTCACTTAACTGCATGTGCCAGTGGGCTGGCCTGCCTTTTCTGTCCTTAAGGAAGTGCAGCAAGAGTGATTGCTTCTCAACGTTTCTCCAGGTATCTTAAGAACCAGTGATTTTTGCTTCTGTCTTCATTTATGGTTTTGCATCAACAAGTTGAGAAATTTTTGAGAAGCGTTTCAATACGAGTCCTGGGTACACTGTGGGATGACTCATCCCAATTAGGCTGCAGCCTGTCTGCTGGGGATTCTCTTGTTTTTCCGGATTTTTTTTTTTTTTAAATGCAGATTGCTGGCATAGCAATAGCAGCCACAGGGGCAGGGAAAGCAGGCAGGCTGAATGATGGCAGCCCAGGAGAACTGCCCCATGCAAAAATCTTTTCCCACCTCTAGCTGCTCCTCTTCCCTGTCAGTTTCATAGACTAATCAGAGTAGCTGCTGGTCAGAGGTGTCTGTAAATCAATCCTGGCAGCCTCCTTTGAGCTATGGCCAGGACCAGGCCTTGAGTGGTTTGGAAGCTGGCCGACATCATTGACTTGTAGGATATAGTGTCCGGAATGCAAGCCCAGTCCTGGTGGGAATCCTGCCCACTTGGTTTCTTGTGTGTGCTTTATCTTTCACTTCTCCTCTCATCTTGGAGTATGATAAACATTGGATGATGGGAGAAAATGCATTTTTTATTTGGTTTTCTGTATAAGGAATGGACCTCCTTTCTTATTTATATCAATCTTTGGGCTTGAGGCCTAAAACCTCTGATAGAAGTGGTACTGGATGGTATGGCCCAGGCCTGTGTTGTGCTTCTTGTTGTCAGTTGAAGATGCAGAGAGCTGTTTCAGTGGGAGGATTTCTGTACGTTCTCCTCACCCCACAGCCGATGAGTGGGCCAAGAATCCTTCTCTCCAGTGTGAGCCTGCTTGGCAGTGAATTCCCATGAGGTCATCTCTGGGGAGTTAGGCCCTGGGTAGAAGTGGAGAAAACCCCAGGAAAGTGTCCATGGGCATGTGACAAGCTTGTGGGGAGGCTATATGCTACCCTTCTAGTGGGAGGGTTTCTTCCCTTCTTGGTGATGAGTTGTTTCTCATTAGATCATTAGATCAGAAGCTGCTTATTTTGTTTGAAAGTGTCTTCCTGGGAGGCAGCTCCTAGAACACTCTTTTGTCAAGTGTCCCTTAGGTCAGTCAGCCTACCAGGACTGTTGATCATGACTTGTACTTGAGAGGAGATCACCTTTGAGTTCCTGCTTAAATTTGGGTGGGGTGTTTGTTGTTTGCACTTTTTCTGTGGTGCTGGGGCTGGAGCCCACACCTTCTGGTTGCCAAACAAGTGCAGGAGCAAAGTACAAGTGCCCACCACAAGCACTCATAGAATGTCATGAGAGTACCTAATGTACCACTTTAAGTTTAAAGGAACAAATTGAGGGCTGGACGTATTAAGTCAGTGGTAGAGTGCCTGCGTAGCGTGTGCAAAGCCCAGGTTCAGTCCTGAGCACTGCACAGAGAGCTTCAATATGTCATCCTCCACCGATTCGGCATCCTGTCTTCCAGGGGCTTGTCTCACTTGGCTGCAGTTAACTTTATATGTTGTTTCTTCCAGTGCACATATAATACATCTTCTGTTCTTCTCCTTGAGATTTCAGGTGTTACTGTTTTTTTGTTACCTATTTTCTCTTATAAGGTGTGTTTGTGTGTGTGTGTGTGTACTTATACGTGTGTACATATCCAGCCAATGGAACCAGGGCCTGGTATGTATCAGCCAAGTGCTCTACTATTGGCCTGCATTCCAAGCCCAAGTGTTTTCATTTCCTTAAAGCTCCAAACGCCCACTTTTCCTTCCTCTTCCTTTCCCCCACCTGTGGATTGGTCTCACCTCAGCCCTTTTTTGTGGCGGACAGTCAAAGCTGAGCTACATGGAAGACTACAGTCATACTGATTTTCATGACACTTGTGAAGTTTTTGGCATAATATTTTTTGTGACTGTTGTAATTCTTCTCCAAACTACCTCTCAAAAAGGAAACACAAAGCAAAACAACAACAGAATCCAACTCCTAGGCAAAGGCAAGCCAATGATCGAGCCCAGTGAATCAGTCTATTAACACTTTTGTTTTCTTTTTCATTGTTCACATACTGGTCACTGGTCTGTAACTCACTGTTAAGAATCAGGAAGTAGTAGAGCTGGAGCAGAAGGCCTAGTCCTCCAGAGAAGCCCAGAGAAGTTGGATGCCTTCACCGGGGTGGTGAGCCACTCCCTACACAGTAAGTGAGAACAATGCTTAGTTTTGTGTTCTCATTCTCTCGTCTTCTCTCTCTCACATACACACCCTCTATCCCCTCCCTCCCTCTTTTATACACATGCACACACATACACACAAACATGCACGAGCATGTGGAGGGAGAGAGGAATGAGGGCAGGCCTATGTTTGCATGATGCTCATGTGAGGGTCAGGGGACAACTTCCAGTGTTGGTCCTTGCCTTCTGCCCTGTTTGGAACAAGATCTTTCTTGTTCACTGCCTGTAGGCTTGGCTTTCTGGATCAAGAGCTTCTGGGAATTTCCTGTCTTTACCACTGATCTTCCTATAGGGATGCATTGGAATTAAAGACATTCGCTGCTCTGCTGAGATTTTATGGGAGTTCCAGCGGTTTGAATTCAGATTGTTAGGCTGTGCGGCAAGTGGTTGGCCCAGTAAATGATTTTCAGCCTGTGTTCCATTTGCTGATGCAGGATCTCCTTGTACAGCCCAGGCTGGTGTGAAACTTAATATTCAACACATGCTGGCGTCTGACATAAGGCCTTTGTATCTCAGCTCCTGATTGCTGGAATTATGGGCACTTGTCGCTCATGCCTCCATGAAGGTTCTGATCACCACCACTCCCGTGTGCGCTGCCCTCTCCCACAGAATGGAAGCCGCTGAGATAGTAGCATACCTTACAATAATGCAGTACGTGGCTCCTAACCCCTTCCTGTCAGTGTGAAACCCTTGTGAGCACAGCTTCCACACTGGGAGGGATGCATTTTGGGTCTGGTAAAGGGAAAACAGAGAACATAATGTCCCAGGCAAGAGCTACCAGGTGTGTCAGCAAATATAACACAACGATTATTGATGAGTCACCCCAGGACAGTGTTTGAGGAAGAAATGAGTGACTGTGAGTGTGAACTGCAAATGTCTGCAGGCCTCAAGGTTTGGCAGTAGATGTACTTGACCCAAACTCTGGGCTTTGGCCTTGCCTACCCTGTCTCTAGGTTGTCTCAGGGCTCAGCCGGAAGGCAAGTCAGCACCTCGTCTGTGGACAGCAGCAAAGCTTGCCATTTTGGCCGCTGCCCCAGGTTTGATGTTTTGATTGCCTTTGCTTTTTTAAAAACTGAATTAGAAAATACTTAAAGTACATAAAGTTACTTTAATAAAAATAGAGCTTGATATCTGAACCAGTGTCTTCTCTGTAACCGCCACCAGATGGAGCTTTGGGTCATTGCAAGTATCTTCAAAGTCCCCAGGCCTTGGCACTGCCCTGACTTTTATTGTTATCATTATACATTTGCTTGGCTTGCTCATGATTTTCAATGAAAACTAACTATAATATATGTTCTTTGTATGTCAGGTTGACATTTTTTTCTTCATGTTTAGGAGTCACCTCCTAAACATAAATTGTATGTATGAGTGTGTCGGTAGTTCTTTTTATTGGCTGTTTAATATTCCACTTCATGATGGGTACTGTTCTTAGGTAGCTGTGTGGTCTATAACATGGAGCTAGTCTCACTGAAGATGCCCTTTTCTTTCCCAGTATGTTTTATTTTAATTTTTTTAGAACATGTTCCTTTCTTTCCAGTATTTATATAGGTGTAGGTAACCTAGGTCTTAGAATAGATGTCTGTGTCACTTAAGAAGATGCTACCAAATGGATTCTGATTTTTTTGTGCATGTGCTTCTGTGTATGTTCTTATGTGTATGTGTGCATGTGCATACATACATGTGGAGGCTAGAGAAAAACTTTAGGTGTCGTTCTGCAGGAGCTCCCCACCTTGTTTTACGAGACAAGGCCTCTTGGTCTTGGCCTGGAGCTCACCGAATCAACTAGACTAGCTAGCCAATAGGCTTCAGAGACCCTCCTGTCTCTGCCCCCTCAGTGCATCATCAAAGCCAGATTTTACTGGGGCTCTGGTGACCCAACTCAGGTCCTCCTGCTTGCACTGTGCTTTACTGACAGCTCTCTCCCATCCCTGGTTCTGATTTTTGATGGTCCTCAGCTTCCACCTGTCTCTAAGCTCTGTGCTCCCATGTGTCGTTTGTGGCACAGGGAATGCAAAAGGAAATTTATGAAGATGGAATGGGGCAGGGATTTGGCTGCTGTGTGTTCAATTAAGAGACGGACAAGTGTGGAGAGATGAGTTGGAGATTATGTAGTTTGGGGCCTGAGGTGTCTGTGTGGATTCAAACTCCAGCTTTTGTCCCCCCCCCCCTTTTTTTTTGCTATTTCAACTTTTTTTTTTTTTCAATTTCAACTTAAGGAATGTGTTTCAACTCCAGTGAACATTGTCATGATCTGTGAACGAGGCTGGTGGTAAGCCCATGGCTCACAGAGCAAAACACTGACTGAAAGGCACGGTGAAGAGCATTCAGAGTCTGCTGGGTGGCAGCCATTGTGCCCACATGGTTATCAAACTTCATCTTCAGCCCCACCCGCTGTTCCACTGTTACTTCCAGTTTGCCACGGCTAGGAGCCTGAATGTGTCAATTGTGCTCCTGTTGCTGTGGGAAAACATCTGAGGTCGACCATTTTACAAGAGAAAGGATTTCTTTTGGCCCATGGCTGCACAGATTGAGGTGCATGGTTGCTTATCCTTGTTGCTTTGGGTCTGTCATTAGGAAGGAGGTGATGAGTTCCTAGTGCACACTGCCTGACATCTGGTTTCAGGAAGCGTGGGGGAAAGGGGGAAGGTAGAGAAGAGATGGGCCCTTGAAGGGTACACCACCATGATTTGTTTCCTATGCCTACACTTTCCATCACATCTCAATAATTCATTAAGTTAGGAACCCGCCAGCCATTCCTCCATTGATGAGGTAAGAGAGCCAAATTATAATGCTGAAGACACCAGAGGTCCAGTAACATGTCCCCACGTCCCACAACTGGCAAGTTAGTAGGGGCAGGATGCTGATAGCTTTACTTTGATACACTGATTGCAGAAGATGTGGCAGACAGATAGAAGATGGAATTCCTGTACTTACAGGGCAGAATAAGTGGAGAGCTACTGTTCTCACAGGCAAGCTTAAATAGTCATGATTTCTTGTAGTGATCTAAGAAGGACAGTGACTGCATGGAAAGAAGAGGAAAGGAAAGTTGGGCAATCTGTCGATCTGCAATGTTTAGTAATGTCTGGGGCACTGTCTGGAGTTTCTTTCCTGGTATTTGCCAGAGGTGCTTGCATAGTCATGGTACTAAATGGTCCTGATCCCTGGCTAGCCTCACCTGTGCCTCAAGCCCTCTGGTAAAGGTTCTTGCTGCTGAGTCTGATGATCTGAGTTTGATACCCTGAACCTGTGTAGTGGAAAGAGAGAACCAACTCATTCATGCAGGTTGTCTCTGATCTCCACATGTGCTCTGAGGCAGGTGTGCTTCTGCAAAACACATGCACTCACACACACAAGAAGAGATCAGAGGACTGAAAATAAGCAGGGAATAGCAGGTGGGTAGTATTGAATAGACAAGGTAGACTTCATTGAGGAGTTGGTTAAACTCCTCAGTCAGCTAACTTTTCTCAGTCCTAGCCCAGGTGTCTTTTCCATTTCTCCAGAGTGTTTGCAGTTTTTGTTGTTGTTGTTGTTGTTATTGATTATGTATACTTTTTAAAAAATTGCTCATCTCATTTTGAAAGGAGAAGAGTGCAGCATATTAAAGAGATGACACTTCCCTGTGTTTCACCAAAAGCATTGAAGGACACCTTTCCCAGGTCTTTTCAGCTGTCCAGATGAGACTGACTCCTGCTGTTCTTTGCTCTGATTGGCCAGGAATTATTAGTCAGCCCTTAAGAAATAATTCCACCCTCATGCACGGTGCAGAGTTTTTCCTAGTGCTCTAAGGAGGGAAAGTGGGGAAGTATCCCCTACAGATGTTATAAGGCTCCTTAGACACCCTGTTCAGCAACTGAAGCGGAAGACAGAGAGCCCTTCCTCTGTTGAGAGTCTGTCTGGGAGATGGGAAGCTTTAGGCTTCATCTTCAGAGTCCCAACCTCTTCAGTCTGAGCCCTATATTTGACAGGTTGCTTCTCTGAATGTGGTCACCTCCATTGTGAAAACAGAATATTTACATTTACCCCAAGAGGCTGCCCCCTGAGTTCTGGGTGGCTTTCATCTCCTTTTCCGGTGTCCAACATGATGTCCATTCACCAGCAGCCTGCAGGTTTGGGAGATTCTGGCAGACAGGTTGGGCAAGGCCTGTAATTGGAAAGCACGGGCCCCTTACTTCCTCTGCCCATCCCAGGGCCAAGTTTGCAGAGCAGCATATGGACCAGAAAAACTCCCAGGGAGTTTCCTCAGCAGGCTGGCTTGTAAGCAAATGACAGAGCAGGCAAGACCGGCTGCGGGTTCCTGATAGATCGGTGGTGACAGGGAGCTTGGGGGACTACCATCTGTTCCCATCCTCTCTGACCTGACACACCTCAGCTTCCAGTGAAGCACAAAGTGTGTGGTAGTGGCCTTGGGGCAGGCTAAGAAGGAACCCTGAAGGGAGGGCTCTCAGAGGGCTGGACTGGTGATGCAGTGAGCACCGTGGACCTGAGCTCTTGAGGAACTGTTCCAAGAAGGAGAGCGCTGTCCACAGCGTCAGCCACTGTGCCGGGGCCTGGTGCAGTAGGATTGTGTCAGCGCAGGGCTTGAGGTCTGGGAGCTTATAGGGGTAGTACGAGTGAAAGCAGAGTAATTTCTTGGGTTGGGTGACTTCCTGCATGCATTGTGTATGTAACTCATTTGAATTTCAGGACAACTGTGTAGCACACTTTTAGAATTTATTTATTTTCCAGTTATTTTCCTAACTCTGTGTATGGATTGAGTCTGACGAGCAGCGACATACTTTCTCTAGTAACATTAGTTGAAAAATTAGCTTTGAATGTATTATTCCCCTAACTCGTCACGAATAACAACTCATACACTCAAGACAAGGTCTTGCTATATACCCTAGTCTGGCCTCAAACTCAGGCCATGATCTTGCTTAGGTTTTGGATATACATCACCACGCCTAGTGAGGCATTTTGTAGTTATCTACAAATTCACAGATGGGACCAAGTTAGGGAGTGACTTAGTAAATCCCCAAGGCACATTAGCAACTATGGACATTCCTCCCCTGGGGGCAGCTTGAAAAAGTTTGCTTTAAAAAGACATTTTATAAAAGAAGTCTGGCCAACAGTGCCTGTAAACAGGTGTATGTTGGGGTGCAGTGTAACATGCAGAAGAGGCAAAGAAGGCTAAATCTTAGGAAACAAGAACTGAGTGTAGGTGAGGAAAAGGATGGAAGCTACTTATCTTTTGGTTCTCTTTCGTGGCTTCCCCTCCCATCCCTTTGGTGAAAGATTAGTACATAAAATATATTTGCTAGTGAAAGTAGAAAATCTAACATGCACTTCCATCCCTGTAATTGTATAGAAATTCATTAAGTTTATATAGTCTTTGGGTCTGGTTAATTTTTGTATGTGATGATTGTTTTTTTGTGTGACATTTTTTAAAAATAATAAAGTTGTTGTTGTTTTTAAAGGACTCAAAGCAAGGTTGACTGCTGAGCTCTTCTGCCTGAGCAGCAGTGGCAGGTAATGCTGTAGGCAGGCTATCTGGCTTCAGTCTCCAGTGTTAAAACAGCCACCTTCTGCCCTGTTCTCTAGGCACCTGGCCTTTCTTCACGTGGCTATGAGCTCTGCTGGTCTATTCCATCAGGGTGATGACCCCAAAGGACAGGGTAGCTCTCCCAGCTGAGGGGTGGGTAAAGGGCGGGGAGGAGTTTCAGTAGGAGATACCCAGAGTATCTGGGTACACACAGGCTATTACATCTCCGTAAATCCTTGTTCCGAAGCCCACATTCCTGAGATACTTCAGCCATTCCTGAACTCAGTGAGTCAGGAGTAACATGGGGTTGAAGAAGGTGTTCAAGACCTGGTGGTGAGCTCTAGGCCTGGGCTCTCTTCCACATCCCCAGAGTTTACTTTCTTTGTTAATCACTTTTATTCTAATTTAAATACGCATCTTCTTTCAGGGGGTGAGGGAGAAAGAAACAGAAGAAAAGGAGCTGTAACACTTTACCAGCAGTTCCTCCTCACCTTCCTTTCTTTGTCTCTATAGTTCTATCTGTCTGTCTGTCTGTCTATCTATCTATCTATCTATCTATCTATCTATCTATCTATCTATCTATCTATCTAACTAAAATTTACACAGCGTTCTACCTGCATGTGTGCCCACATGCCAGAAGAGGGCACCAGATCACATTATAGATGTGAATGAGCCACCGTGTGGTGGCTGGGAATTGAACTCAGGACCTCTGGAAGAGCAACCAGTTATCTTAACCTCTGAGCCACCTCTCCAGCCCTGTCTTTATAGTTCTTGATGTGTGTATGTGTGTTCTACTATATGTATTTCATACATGTGTGTAGTTTGTCTTTACACAGAGAACATATATATTTACATTACAAAAATTAAATCAATACATGCATTGTGTTTTAAAGCTCCCCCCCCCCCAAGTAGTAGTTCATGTACATGATCCTATTGAAGCTGTTAGTATTTATGGTTTTAAAAGTTAGTGAGTGTGACTTGATAATAGAACACTTGCCTAGCGTTTATGAGTCCCTGGGTTTGAGCCCCAGCATTGCAAAATCAGTCCTGGAAGAACATTCCAATAACCCCAGCATGGCAGGGTTAGAGGCAAGAAGATCAGAGGTTCAAGGTCATTCATTTGCTCTACCTGGAGTTTCAGGCAAGCTTAGGGTTTATGGGGCCCTGTCTCAGAATATAAACAAACAAACAAACAAACAAATAAATACAAATTGAGTTTTCAAAGTGTTTCCTTTCTGCATACCATAATTTGTCCCTGGGAATGCTCCAGACTCTTTATCATTATGATAGTGACCCCTAAGCATCCTTTTCTGTGAACTATTCAATTTTTTTGTTTGTTTTTTCTATTTGTAAAACCCTTACTGGGACTCTAACTTGGATTTTGACAGTGGCAGGGTCACTGGGGAGGATTTTTATGTCAGTCTAATGTTTCTAGTCAGTCGCCAGGAAAAGCCTCCTAGTGTTTCTCCCAAGAGCCTGGAGGAAAACATCAGTTGAGGGCACAGGGCCATTTGTGCAAATTGGGAAGGAAACCACCATTTTGTCTGCTTCTGATGTGCAGCTGAGTATTGCTGATGAGGCCACTTGAGACATGCTGCAGAAGACCCTTCCGTGGCTGATGGGCGTCCTTGACAGTCCAGACTGAGACAGTATGGGCTTTGTAGCTAAGGTGTAAGCAAGCCATATTCCTCACTTGCTCAAATAAGTCAGTAAGTGCTAAGTTTTGATGTGTGTGTGTTTATTTATTTATTTTAACATTGTGTGTTGTCATGTGACACTCTGTACATGTGGAAGTCAGAGGCCAACTTTGTGGGCGTGGTTCTTCCATCTTTATGGAGGCTCTAGGGATTGATCTCAGGTTCCCAAGCTTGTCTCACCCAAACCATCTATTGCAGGCCCCTGCCTGTGTATGTTTAGATTGGCATAACATTTTTCTTTAATAGGATTTTGCTGTAAATTATAAAAATTAATTTTTCCATTGATAAGTGTGTGTGTGTGTATATATATATATATATAATCTCATTTCCTATTCTGTTGAGAATGTTCAATCATTCATTAATCTGTTTAAAAGTTAAAAAGAGAAGTCTTTCTGATGTCATTCATTTACCACTAGTACAAGAGACAGGCAGTAATCAAGTAATCATGAGTTTGAAAGAATGTTGAAAGAAACTTACTCTGTGAGTTTATAGCAGAGGAGAGTGGTACTCAGGGCACTGACTCTTTGGCTATATCCGAACACAGATGTAGAGTGGGGATGGGCGTAAGAAAGACCCTTGTACCGTATCAAAGCTGTTTTTATAGTTGTATACTATTTTTTTTTTGTAAATATGTAGCAATTTAAATATCTGTTACTAGAGGTGTGTGGGCATCATTGTTAGATTTTCATTTTTATTTTGTTTTGCTGGCTGAAAAATAAACCCCTTCTTAAAGGACAACTCTACCCCCTTATTTGAATTCTGTATGTTACTCTAGAAATAATAGGGAAATGAGGGGGAAAGTCATGATTATTTTTAGTTACTTTGAAATGGCTCAAAGAATAAATATTTATCATGCCAAACACATTTAAATCTGTGAAAGATGGTCTCCTTCCTCAACAGTGCTGCAAGAAGTGGAAGAGGCAATCTAGTCCCTCTAAGTTTGCCATCCACATCCTGCCCAAGGATGCTGCATTTGGGAATGCAGGATTCTGGCACAATCCCAGGGACACCTGGTCCTTGGCGGCTGGCTGAGGATGCCATCACCATGGCAAATCCCCACAGCTCTTGTTAAAAGTGTGCATAGAAGTCCCTCGGGGTACCTGAGCACTTCTCCTTAAGTTAACATCGGTGCATAATTGGGCTATAGCACCATGTACCCTGGCACTTGCTCTGATCAGCTCTGTGACTTCTGACACAATCTTCATCTTCTCTGTAAAGATGACTGTCTGTACCTACGTTTGGCTGTAATTTTGATAAAGGAATTAAGTAAAACCTTATGTTCAAAGACCTTGGTGGAGTGGATGGCATGGGTCTCCTCTCTTCTCTTTGGAAGATTTTTCTCCCTCTGGCCTTCCCCCACCCCCATCCCTGCCCAGTGCTGTAATTTCAGACAAGTGCCTACCATGCAGACTCCATTGTTAAAATGTTTTGCTCTGTTGTTTTAATGGCTCTGGGTATACTTGTGTTGTTTAAAGATAAGTGATGCTAGCTCATTCAGAGGTGAGGATGAATTACCTCTGCCATGATGCACACACCAACGGGGAAGTGGGCTTTGATGTCCTCCTGCACTTGTACGGTTGGATGCCATGTCTCTGAAAAAATAATTTTTGGAAGTTGCAGTGAAATTTCATCCCATGCCCATCACTGATGAGAGTTCCTTGCAGAGATGACAAATCTAGACTCAAAGTATTTTACTAAGTGAAGGTTTCCACCTATAGTGGATTCTCCCTCCCCTCCCCTCTTTCCACAAGACAGAAATGTTCACAATTACATCTGATGAGGAGATACCTAGTGGAATGGGATTGAAGGTAAAAGAATTTGCAATTCCTGCAGGGAAGACGGAGTGATTTAGTTATCCTTATTAAGACTTTAAAAATCCTGAATCTCATCTTTTCTAATTTATTAATGGCATTACCCAGCCAGGCAGAGCAGAAAAATCTACAAGATTAAAAATTAGTTGAATGCAGCTGGGACCCATTGATGTGTTGTTTCCATAACAACTAGCTTGTGTCTGGAATTACAGACTGGGGCACCACTCCATCTAACCACATGGCATAGCTCTGTGAAACATTTGAACACTGAGCTCCTTCTGAACTCATTTGGAAACTTCTCAGGGTCCTAAATTTCTGTTTGGTGGTAATGATCACATTTATGTCTAGGTGACTATTAAAGCATAATACTTGTAAACACCATTTCAGAATTAATACTGTTGGAAATACTAGGTTTTCATGCATGTCTGTTTAATCACTTGAATGTTGTATAGTTAGACCTGATTGTTCCTTTCCTGTTTTCTTGCCACCATACCTCATTTAAATGGTTTCTTTCCTCCCACACCCCTACACACACACACACACCTTTTTGAGATAGGGTTTGTTACAGAACCTGCAGCTTACACATTTGTCTAGATTGACTGGCCAGAGAGCTCCAAGAAAAACATCTGGTTTTGACCCCTGGCCCTCAGCTCTGGGGTTATGTAGGCGTGCTTTCACATCCAACTTTTAAATGGGTGTTGGGGATCTGAAGTCAGGTTTTCGTACTTGTGATTCATTGAGCTATCCCAGTGGCCCATAAAGTATCCTTAAAAAAGGAAAGCGTATGTTTGTGTATCTCACCTGGGCACATATGGAGACCAGAAAAGGGAGTCGGATCCCCTGACGCTGGAGTCACAGGTGTTTGGAATGCTTGGCTTGCTACCTGAGTGCAGTATCTAAATTGTAGTCCTTGTGTTTGTGCGCAGTTCTGAACTGCTCATTCATCTTTCCAGCTACACAGAGTGCTTTTTAGTGTGCCCCCCAAGGAAGGAGGAAATGCAGGCAAAGGATTGCGGGTGGCCAACTGCAGCTTCCTAGTGGAGTATAGTTTTCAGAGTTTCACTAAAGACAGCATCTCAGTTTTATTTATTTTTAAGGTCTTCCCAGAAGGAAACACTTGATTTAAAAGCTTTTGAAAAAAAGAAGAGAAAAAAAAAAAAGAAAACCACTAGTACACCACCAAACCTCCACAGTCTTCATGACCAACCCTTTTACCATTTAATGCAACAGCTGTCTCTGCTATGGATGTCAGAACTGTTCGACTCTGAACTCTGTGACTTGGACTCTAGTTATTGCACATGATTGTATCTCCTCTGGCTAGAGTCATGTGTAGATTATTAGGTGTGAATTGGAGAATAGCTATGAGAATATTCTGCTTTGCAAATTGTTACAAGGGTGATAATTAACAGAATTTCATAAATTTTTAAGTTCTTAAAATGTGAAAAGCAGGACACGTCTGGTATCAGGTGACTTGGCCATCCTTCTGTGTTTCAGTGATTTGTCACCTCTGAAGCGGACTTGGATTTTGTGCTCTCCTCTCTGGCTTCTCCCTCCAGGAATCTGCTTGCTAATCACCATAAAGACTTGCTGTTTCCTGTTCTGAATGCTGCTGGTCATGCCTGGTGGATGACCTTCTACACCAAGGCTAAGGCACTTAGGAAACAATTGTTGCCTTTCTGCCAGGTGTGGCTTGTGCACACTCAGTCCTGCTGCTAAGCCCCGCTACCGCTGACTGGGTCCAGAAATTCCTGTTGGGTAAACAGGGCTCTTTAAGAATGTTGGCTCATGCAATGCCGGTGCACGTGGCAGGGTAGCAGACAGTTCCTAATACAGCATGGGTTAAGGGAAAATTAAGTCAGGATCTGTGTATGTTGACATTCCCCCTCTGTTAGACATCTCATAAACCCCCAGAGAGTCAGCTGCTGTTTCTTCGTGCTGCTTGTTCAAGTGAGGACGGTACTACAGCTTTGTGGAGAAGGCGCAGACCTTTAGCCCTCAACTTATTTGGATGTGGAGATGGCAAGGTGACCCTCCTGAACAAGTACTGTTGACACTGAGATGTGGCATTGTATACACTCATCTGAAGTATCTCTGAATTGTGTGGACAAGTCTAGCCTGCTGTCTCCTTATCCTTGTTTTCTGTAATATTGCAGCATCTGTCATCTGAGGTGATGGTGAGCTTGTTAGTCTTTGTTTAGGGAAGTATAGGAGGGACATAACACCAGGTAGTATGTCGTATGCAGATTAGTTCAGGCACCTGCTGAGATTACTCACACCATACTGTGGTGTTCTGCTGCATACTTGCTCCAACAGGAACCTCAGTGTTTTTTGTCCCCTAAGGAAAGCACGTCCTTGTGCTGGGGGAGGTAAGAATGGAAACAGCGAGTTATTGAGCTATCTTAGCATGGAAAGCTCAGCATGTGTAGAGAGGCATTTGGGTAAGATCAGCATTCACTCTTCTGGAGTCTGTCTGCTCTCTTCTTGTTGACTAGCCCAAGGACCCTATCTAGGGCACACCATCGAAATCTATTCCCTAGCCATTAGCCCAATGTGGCGACTCAAATAGAAACATAAATTTGTTTAAATGGCATCTATTTAAGAAAATCCCAGGTCGAATTGTAGTAACATTTCAAGTGATTTGTGTCTACTCTCTATGACAGTTCAGATCAGAAATACTCCTTATCCCTGGATCTGCTGAGGAGTTCTAGAAATAGCCAGACCATGTTCTGTGTGTGAATGTGTGTGCCTGCAGATGTGACTGTGTATACGTCTATGTACGCTTACTGCTAGATTTCAGGGCAGAGCGTGAGCGAAGCTCCCAGTGACTCTGAAACACAAGCAAGTGAGGGAGTGATCTGGAAGATAACCACCGACGCGTGAGGGAAGGGCTTTAATTCTGCACGTACCTAGCTGCCCTTCTCTTCCTTAGTCATGCCAGTGTCCCTGTGGGGATCAGGGGCATCCAAGTTTAGTTCTCCTAATTTTCCTTGAGCCACCAGTCCTCCCCATCCCCGTCTGACTTCATCTATTCTAATTCCCTCTCCTCCCAGTTTATTTAGTGCCGTGATCTCTTTCCACAGGTTCCAAAACAGACACTAGCCAGGCTTTTCCATCCTCTAGACAAACACACTCTCCTCTTCACCATGCCATCTTTGGCAGAATCCATCCTGTATGCCAAGTGCTCCATGGGCACACTTATTTCCCATCCCCCTCCTTGGAGTTTGGTCCTCACTTCCTTTCTGGGGAAACCGAGGACCTCCAGAGTAAGAAGCCTGTCCACTGAGCCTCCTCACCAGACCTGCAGAACCAGGGATCAGATCACACCCGCATCTGAGTGAGGTTCCAGAGCCTCAAGTGGCTCATGTGGCATGTTCTCATTAGTTACCGCTTCCTATTCTAGAAGCCAAAGAATGGACTGAGCAAGATTGACTTTTGTCCTAAGAAATAAAAAGCCTTGGGTAAGATGGCCTTGGACACTTAAACCACATAATTCTTGTTGTTTTGTGTTCTACCACTCCTAAGCAGCAATCTTGTTCTAACCAGGGTGAGACTCCTGTGTAGAGTGCAACGCAGGAAGAAGGAAGAGAAGAGCTAGCGGTGAGGGCCAGTGACAGCCACCAGTCTTTTTAAAGAACTTTTGTGGAAGCCTTTTTCAGCAGTTTCCTCAGTATTTCTCCGCTTACCTCTTGCAGGGGAGGTTAGAACTCAGCACTCTTTTTGCTGGACATGCTGTCTGTCTGTGACTTTGGGTTTTGTCAACAGAACTGAGAGGAAATGAGGATTGGGAAGGCTTGTCAGAGCCTGCCACAAGCTGTGTTTATCTTATCATTTTAGATGTTGTGAGCATCGACCCAGAGTATAAATAATCACTTTTCTCCTGCCAGACTGGCATGCCCTGTACTGCAGTGGCTGGTGCCATTACCTTGGCTATAATGGCAGATGTTAAACTTACTTGCTGCTTTTTGGGGCCCACATGTATGTCCTGGAGTCAGCAAGTCCTGATCTGAGTATGCTTATTTTCCTCTGAGGTGCCATACTTCTCTCTCTGGTCCTGAGCTTGAAATGGGTGTTTCTGTTTTTTCATCTGTGTGGCCATCTGTCAAGTCACCCTGGGAGATGTATGGGTCATGGTTTGAACAGAGGAACAAGGTGACAGGAAAGTAAGACTTGATTTGTTTTGGTTGCAAAACTCCTTGGCTAAGCACCTCAGTACCCCAGAAGGACACAATGGATAGACAATATCCTCAAACAGTATTCCATTCAATGATGTCTGTAAGACCAGTGTCTAGCTTCTCCATGAGTATAATAGAGAGTTACCTCTTTGGAGATGAAGTGTGTGTGTGTTCTTCAACGTCTCGTTTTAAAAACCATTCTTCTGAGCTGGAGAGATGGCTTAGCAGTTAAGAGCACCGGCTGCTCCTCTAGATAGACCCGGGTTTAATTCCCAGCACCCACAAGACAGCTCACAACTGTCTGGTACTCCAGTTCCAGGGGACCCAACACTATTACATAGACATACATGCAGGCAAATCACCTAATACACATAAAATAAAATAAATACAATCCTTAAAAAAATTCTTCCTTATCTAGATAGGCATTCTATTTCTATAATAGGATTATAACAATACTGAAAATACTGGTGTTAGATCCCTTGAGCATTTTTAGAGCAGAGAGATGTTTGCATGTTATTGTTTCAACATTCTTTTAAAACTCTTCTGTCTTGTATGTACAGAAAAAAAGATAACTGCATAGTTAAATCCTTCTATGAAAGGAAAGAAGGAACATCTTCGAGTTAGGTATTCCTGTTTGTTTGCTTGTTTTCCCCTGTAACATATTTCAAACAATAGGCCAGGATTTGTTCAGAACCAATGTATTTTTGGCATGGGCACTTTGGATGAGTCCTGGTAGTGAAAACCTACTTGCTCTGCAGGGGGTTTTGTTTTCAGTGTCAGCAGCAAAAGGGGTCTCTAGCAGAGGAGAACACTTTAAACAATTAAATCAAGTGTGGTCTTGTGTAGCTAGTTACCCCCTTATCATTCATACTTTTAGGAACATCTTAAGGTTTGTTTACTGGTTCAGAGACTCATCCTATATTTCACTATCACTAGGCTGCCTGGAAGGACAGTAAATGCAGGACAAATAGGGTAAGGCTTCAATGCCCCAGAAACTGCCAAGCAGCTGGGAAAAAGCTATGGTACGTGTTTTAGACTTTGAGTGTTGAAGTATTTGAGGAATGGAACTCATGTTAACATTCTTATCAGATTAGAGTATGCATAGAAGAATGAGTTGTGATCTTTGCCCTGCCAGGAACTTGACTCTTCAGTGCATTAAACATACACCAGCAGATCTAGTCATAACACACAGTAAAGTCATGTCCACAGACTGAAGCTGTTGACTGCACTGGGTTGGACTGGGAAGTCTAGAGGTTGTGAAAATCTGGAGATGTTTTCTCTAAATCTTAAGCTATGTATCAATGAAGGATGGTGGTGGACTATCTCTGAGTAGCCACACAGGTCATTTCTAATGCTTTGTTTAGGACAACACATTTTCTAACATTAAAAGTAGTGGATGGAGGTGTATGTACACACACACACACACACACACACAGTTTTACCATCTTAGGTAGACTTTCACACTTGGGGTCATTTGGTAATAAGTTCACTGTATTTGGTCAGCGCCCTCCTCATTTCTGGCTAGACTTAAGTCTGTTGTTGCTCAGGGAGCCTATCTTAGACAGTAGTCCTTCCGCTTCCATCACTGCTTGCCTGTGTGGTTATCTGGAACTTCTCAAGAGGATTTCCTTGGGCAGACTTCTTTCCCATGATAGGACCAGACAGGAAGGCTAGTGGAGGAGTCAGTGATCCTGGAACTCATCTTCTGTGTAGATTATTCTTAGCTACTCCATACGGAAGCACTCCACCAGGCTTACCTGCCCAAGGTGCTCTGTAGCCCTTCACACCTTGCTTAGCATGATCCCTTTCATCCCACGTAACAGCCCACCCCATGCCTGCCCTGTAAGAGTCAGTCTTTGCTCAGCCTCATCCCCGCCAATCACCCTTCTTCCTTGTCTGACAGCATGCAGTTTCTTCTCGTGATGGGTATAGTTTTCAATCTTTCAAAAATGAAAATAAGTCTATATGTGTGATATGTGTGTGCGTGCCTGTGCACATGTATGTGATGATCTTTCCATGATCATAACAAGAGTGTTTTATATGTGGCTCAGAGATCAGCCCACTCATTTAATAAAATACTATATACCAAGTCATTTCTCTGTACAATTTTAGGTGCCGAGCACATTCCCTGCTTTCCAATGGCATGTTGTTTTTATTTTTGTTTGGTTTTTTTGTTGTGGTTGTTGTTGCTTTTTTAAATTCCCTGAGAGCGTAATGCCTCGTCTAGGCTCATGCAGCAGGTAAGAGGACTGAATGGCTCAGACTACAGTGGTGGCTTTTGTTCTACGGGATTGCTGATCAGTCATGTCGGCTGCCATATGCCTATAAAAACAAAAGACAAAAACTCAACATTACTTTGACAGCTTTCGTTTTGCCCTAAGAAGTTCATCCAGAGTTTATATCGTATATAATTTCTTATCTTGGTTTTAATGGAAGACTCTCTCAGATGATGTAATGTCCCTCCCTCATATCTTTACACTCCAGGAAGATGTTTCTTCCTTATCTTGACACTCTGAGGATGTCTTCGCATTACTAAGACCAGCAGTCCTGATTTGATGGTGTGTCTGAGATGTGAGACTTTCACTTTTAAAGTCTAGACAATTAGAAAACAAAATCTGGATAGTCTAGAACAGTCTGGGAGTGTGTTTGCCCAGAATGTTAAGAGGTTTCTTGAGTTAGCAGGACGTTCAGTGCTGAAGCTGGCTAAGTGTTATGCAAGTTGTGACTATTTGGTCATTCTCATTTGCATAATGCAAATAGGAAAGGCTTACATTTTCGTTTTAGAGTATGGCACAAACATGGTTTAAAAAAAATCTTAGCACATTTCTTAATAGGTATGTTTAGATTAGCATGATTTTAGTGAAAAAAGCAGACTGTTTAATGAGTTTGATAAGAATGTGTTGTACTTTTTCCATTGTTATTCAGAATAATATGATATTCCCAGAGTCATAATAATGACAGTTGATCAGCTAATTCTGATATGTATTTCTTTTTCATACTGGACTAACTAAATAACTTACCTTCAGCAATACAGAGTCAGTTTTGAGGATGGATCACTGGGAACAGAAGCATAGCTCTACATGGCTTCCCTCAGAAGCATAAGAAACTTCCTCCAGGTTTTAGAGACCTCAACTCATAGGGGATCACTGGCTTCAAAAAAGGAATGTAAGGGCTGGGCTTGTCAGTTTAGTGAAAGCAAGTTACTGGTTTTTATTAAAAGTCTTCATATAGGCTTAAGAGAAAGAGACATTCAAAAAGAGAGATACACCCAAGAGTGTGGTGATCAGTATGTGCTTTCTGAGGGAGAGTGTGCTGGCAAGACACAGCCAAGTGTGGACACTGGCTTCTTCAGGAAAGTAAACGGTTAATTGTCTTAGCATTAGCCATATACATCCTCTTGGTGACTTTCACTTCATATCTCAAAAGGCTGCCTAGAGATCTCCCCTCCCC
Source organism: Pachyuromys duprasi (assembly GCA_028658305.1). Lineage (NCBI taxonomy): Eukaryota > Metazoa > Chordata > Mammalia > Rodentia > Muridae > Pachyuromys > Pachyuromys duprasi. The sequence goes on from CM053761.1 coordinate 46,566,586, forward strand.
AGCTCTCTCTCTTGATAGCGGAGATACCTCTGTTGGAGTTAGAGTCTTCTAAGGCTCACTAGAGCCTCAGTGCATGTCTTTTCCCTGTGAGTGGGATTTCCGCTGAGATTCCAAGCAATCTCTAAGGACTGAGGTAGGAAGGAGAGGACCTTGAACAGTGGTGATTGTGCCGGAATTCTTGCCCTGAAGCTGGTAAGAAGCTTAAAACAAATGCCCAGGTAAGGGTTCCTTTTTCCTTCTCATGTCTTCCCAATTTCCCCTGCTTTTCTGTGGTGTTTCAGATCTGCAGAATGGAGAAAAATGTCATTAATTGATATTTGTGTTCTTTCATCACGAGATGCGATGATATATAGAGATAAATCTGATGTTGTGACCCTCAGGGCAGAGAACTTGCTTTTTGACACCTCGAGACCCTCTGGGGCCTCACGAGGGGATTTATTTCCTTTAGTATCTATGGCTAACTATGAAATAGTCTGTTGGCATCATGTGATGCAATAACCAAATCCCAGTGTTTTTTGTTAAACTTCCTGCCTCTGCTTCCGCTGTTCCTATTGATTCCCAGCTCAAGTACATGTGTATCACACAGGTCAGGGCTGAGGACAATGACCTTGCTGAGCTTTATCTCTGAGGTTGAGAGAGAAGCCACTTTCCCAGCAGTGGAACTCATTCCCAAGCTAAGGGAAGAGGCTCCTGGAGGTCTTGAAGTTGCAGTGTAGAGTTTGGACTGGCAGTGGCCTGCTCACTCATTATTGGCTGGCTACTCGATCACTGGTTCCTAGCCACTCACAAGCCAGGTGACTAGGAAATGTACTACATCACCAACATTTGGTGAGCTACTCTGGTGTCTTCTCCAGCAGGGAGGCTTTCACGTCTTAACTGGAGACTAAGCTTGTTGAGAGAACTTAATTCCCCAGGGGACTGGACTCCATTTCAGTACTGTTTAGGTACAGTGCTCAGGCTCTACCTAACCCACTCCCTTCAAAGTCTCCCTCTCTGCAGATTGCTCATGTCTTAATAAGTTAGGTTAATTTATTGTCTTAAAGAACTCTCAGCTTAGGAGGAAAATAAGACACAATAGAAGCTGGACAATCTTATGAGAGAGCAGTCATTTTCTTTGCTCAAACTGTGCTTTACGTTTGTAATGCACTTTAATTAAAGAGTGATTGTCAGGTTTCTGTAAGAGCTGTAGTATAAGCTGAGCACTAATGGGTCCATGGGGCCGGGAGTAAACATACTTAAGGGCTAGCTTGGATTTGCAGGCCCTAGGATGCCATTTTAAGCATCTTATTAAGACTGTCCATATGGGGTCTACAGTATTTCAGGTCACTTTGCTTCGCTTTGCTCCACGTGGCCCACCTCTTTAACGATCCCATATGTTTCCCGTTTGGCTTTCCTTTATTGGAAATTTCATTCAGTGTCGAGGGCAGTTTCTGTGTTTGCCACATTTTCAGTAACCCAAACAGAGACGCATGGGCTGACAAACTAAATTTCTTCCAACTCACTGCTGCTTCTCAGCCCTCCCAGTGAATTTGACAAGCACGCTTCCTGCCTTTTGAGCAGTTCTGACCCTCTGGTTTTGCATTTTTAGCTTCTACCAGATCTATTTAGGACTTCTGAGGTATCCATGTTCAACAAAATTGTAAATTAATGAGCGAAGTTTGTACACCTGTTTTGTGTGCTGCACCTGTACTTTGGCTTATATTTCCATTGTAACTGCCATTGATTAGTGGAGTTTTAAGCTCCTTAGGACTCTTTCAGTTTTGTGTAGGTACCAGGTCCTGGTCATTTTGGTAATGGAAGCCAAAGGTAGCAGGGAACATTGTGGGAACAAGCTTAAATCCGGCACTTACTACCCACACATTCCTTGCAAAATGATGAGCAGGCCACAGAAGCATCATGAAAACACTGTGAGGGCTCAGGCTGAAGCTTAGTGATGGAGTGTTTGCCTAACACTGGCAAGAAAGGGCAGGGCTCTACCGCCAGCTTTGCACAGAAGCAACAATGCCATTTAACTGTGAAAATCATTGGGCATCACTGGCCTGAATGAATGAAAAAATGAACAATAGTTGAATGATATAGTTTTCCTTGATAGTTAAGGAGTGTTCAAAAGCACATTTTATAAAGTAATTTCTATATACCCAGAAGAAAATAATGCACAAATGATGGTAGAATGACGTGAGCTTTCCCCGGTCTGAAAATTCAGGAATGGTCACACTGTGCTTAGTATGAGTGCTGGGCATTTTTGAACTCATATATTTTTAATTTTATTAAATTGAACTTTGTTTTCAGACAAGGCCTCAATGCATTGACTGAGCTTCTCTTGAACTGTCTGTGTTTCTGGTACTGTAGGCATGCACCGTTGTCCCAAGCTTGACTTGTATATTTTAATATTTATCATCTCTGAATATACGTCAGAGCATGCTCAAGATGGGAATACCTCCATATGGGTAAAAGCTAAATTTGTTCAATACTTCAGTTGGAATTCTATGAAAAACTTACAAATTAGGAACAGAATGGCTTTTTTATGTGGGTCACTTCAACAACAGGAGTGCTGTCCAGGTCCTCATTTTATGGCTCGAAGCAACTTCTATTTTAGCAGAGAAAGAACCACCAGGTGGTGCCAGTATTTTTCTGATACAAAGATAAAAAACCTGTAAACCTAGCCAGGGAATTTCCATGCAGGATCCTCTTAAGAATTTGGGATTTCTCAGGCATTCAGCCATCTGCCTCAGATTTAATGTTATTAAGTTTATAGAAATTCTTGAGCTTTAAATCTGCACTTGGAAGACTCTGTCTCAGATTTGTGATTTGTCACGGTATAGTTGTTTAGCAGATAGGATTCTGCATTTACAGAGAAGAAAATTGTCTGGAGGGTCATTTGTTGCTTTGTACCCAGTTGTTTTATTATGTGGCACTGTTTATGCAAGTACCTGCCCTCAGGACAGTAAGAATTTAGCTCAGGAAATAATTTTCTTAAAATTGGTGGAAACAAAAGCGCTTCATTTTCTCAGGGTGACTCTGCTGCTCTTTGTAATCCGTAAGAACAAAATTTTCCTTCCTTAGTTGAGGATGAGGCCCGAGAAGATGAAAACTCATTACATTTGTCAATCCACTTGTTTTTTCAGAGTGTGCATTCAAGGGCTTCCTAGGAGAGGCAGTGTGCTCCTGGCCCTAGAATCAGGGGCTTAGGCTTGAATTTTAGTCCCATTACTTCCTAACTGTCCTGGGTAAATACTTACCCTCTCAGACCTGCAGTTTATGTATGCTGGGAACAATGACAGGAACTACCTTGATATTGTTACCAAGGCTCAAGACACTCCTGAATGCTGCCACCTTGAAGCCATCACGATTTAGGTGTTTAGTATTAATTTCCAGATTCATTGCATTGTGATGTCCATGGGGCAGAGCATCCTCCAGCTCCAACAACCAGAAGATGTAGCTCATGACTGCTGTCCTCCAAATGAGGGCGTATTGTCTAGACTAGCTGAGTATCCTATAAAGTCTGCTCAGAGGCCAGGCCGCTTGCTGTGCAACCCTGCCTGCTGCCTGCAGTGTGCAGTGGCATCACATTCCTGGGGCGAAAATTCTCTTTTCAACCGTTACTCAGATCTTCATGACATCAGAGCTAGTATCTCATGATGCAACTAGTTTGCTGGCAAACTGTAGCCTCCACTAGGAGTCACACACACATGCATGCTTTTGTTCATGTGTGCATGTGTTTGGTGAATTTGCTTGGGCATAACTTTTACAGAAGGAGAAGCAGATGCTGTTTGAATAATAGCCAGCTCATTTCTGAGCACTGGGCATGAGCAGCCAGGCCCCAAGTCAGCCTCTGCGGGTTCTGAACTTGACACAGGAGATGTGCTCAGTGTGGCAGTGTCACTACTGGGTTGCAGCTTTGATCCAGAAGTTGCATGAAGGTTTGAGAGTGGCTGTTGGTCTGTCTTGGTCTTTTGATAGCTAAGAGGGAGCAACCTATCTGATAGGTTGACTAAACGGTATGCTGGGTTATAAGGCCGTGGGAAGGTTGCGTGGTGTCATGGATGATGCCTGGAAGCAAACCAACCAAAGTGCACTTTCTTGCAAGGACTGTGGAACTTTGGAAGTTACAGTTTCAGCGCGGTGGCCCTTGTCTGCCATCTGGACCTAGGGAAGGTCAAGGCAGGTGTGGCTGGTCCAGACAGGACCTAGGGAAGGTCAAGGCAAGTGTGGCTGGTCCAGACAGGATGAAGCGCTGAACATTGTCACATGAGAATAGACTTATGTCACCCTGGCAGTGCAGTTGCCTAGTGAGGACCTCTGCACAGTTACTAAGGTCAGGATTGAAACAATGAGGGGCAGCCCTGGGTTAGAAGTTCAAGTTCATAAATTGAAGATCCAACACATTAGAAGAGGCAAATTGTTGTGGTGTTTCTAGAGTCTGTCCTATCATACGTATTGTACCAAAAGCACCCACAGGTCTCATTGGGAGCGTGGGGAAGCTCGGCAAAGCTATTTAACATGGGCTATAGGAGACAGAGCCACATAGCAATTCAGAATTATTCCAGAGCCCATCTTTACCATGCTTGACATTACATTTTTTTTTCTAAAGGTTTCAGGGTGGCAAAACAAAACAGCTTAAAAGTGTATGGCCAGGAGAGGTGACATATTCCTAATCCTGGAAACTGCAGTGAGCCTGAGTAGCCCAGGGCTCCACAGTCTTTGACTTGGTAGAAGTAGGGCACCATCTTATTCAATATTGAACTTCTCTATTCTTGGGTATCTGCTCTGTGTTGGAAAACACATTGTAAAACAAAACAACACTCATGTCTTCTATGAATTGGGTTTGAATTATTTTTAAATTGTATTAATTTTTATGCGTGTAATGCCTGCATGTCTGTCTGTGCTACCTGCTTGCAGTGCTTGTAGTGGCCAGAAGAGGGTGTTAGATCCCCCGAACCTGAGGTTGTAGACACTTGTGAGCTTCCATATGGGTGCTGTGAATCAAACCCTAGTCATCTGGAAAAGCAGCCAGGGCTCTTGACTGTTGAGCCATCTCTCTAGGCCACTTTTCATTATTTTTAAACTGCACTTAGAGATAGCTTCCTCTGGACTATTTCCTCCTCAATGTGTATCATCAGAATGTTGGTTCAGCAGAATTTCTATAGTATCTATTATGGGTTTGAAGGGTATATTAAAGTGAAACAAGGTTCTTTGGGCAGGATCAGAAGTTTTATTTCTTTTTAAAATACATTCATTTATACTGTGTATGTGTGTGTGTGTTCACATCTGCCATGGTGCATCTGTGGGGGCCAGTGGACATCTTGCCTACCCAGGATCAGAGTTTTTGATATGCTAAGACAGCCCAGAGTTCCCCCAGGGTAGTAAATAAGTTCTTATGTTCTTTAACATTGTTTGACCACCAGTCTCCTTTCCATGAGACCAGTGTTCAAAATCATGTACAAGGCTGAACCTTGCTTTCTATTAATGTTGTTACTAAAGAATCATTTGCTTAATTAATTGTATGTGTACATGTATGTGCATGACTATGCTATGGCATGCAATTGGAGGTCAGAGAACTTATAGGAGTCAGTTTCTCCTATCACGTGGGTTGTGAGAATATATCTCAGGTCTTCAGGCTTGGTGGCAAGTGCCTTTAGCCATGGAGCTATCTCACAGGCTCGTACCCTCTCCCCAGCGCCCTTTCACCCCCAGTGCTGGGCTCAGACCTGGGGCATTCAATAGGAAGGAAGTGTTTTACCACTGAAACTTCTCCAACTATCTGTTTTTGTCTTTTTAAATTTTTCAGTCTATTTTGGTTGTTTTGCTGCTTTAAAAAAAACTACAAAGTTTCAGTCCTGGCAATGATTAATTTTCTTGTTGTGTGGATTTGATTAGGGGAGCTGGGCTAGATACTCTAGAATCTCGGGTCTTTGAACACAAGGGAGCTAAAGAACAGGTGACAGCTTTGTTGTGACAGTAAAAGTCTCTAGCTGGGAACTTCTGTTAGTTATTTATTGCTGTGCAATAAATGTATCTCAAAACTTAGTAGCTTATAATAATAGGTGTAGTTTTTCCTTGGTTCTGGGAGTCAGCAACCTGAGTGTGGCTTTACTTGGGACCTGGGCATGGGGATCTGATGACAGCCGGACTAAAGTAGCATTTAAAGGCCTAAGTGAACTGACAGGGCGTCTCATCAGTACATGCCTTGGTCCCTTACTTGGTAGACTCCGACATCTGGCTTCTCCAGGGAAGAGTAGCCAAGCTCATCTGAGACAGAAGATGCATTTTCTTAAATCCTGACTTTAGGTTAAAAGTAAATTAGTGAGTTTTTACTGCACTTATAGAGAAACATAAAAACCAGGAGGTGGGGGTCATTGAGGACCATTTAGTGGCTACATATTAATACATTACATCTTGAGAAATGTCTCTTACACACTCCTGTGTTTGGCACTTAGTTGGTAACTGAATGACTTTCAGGGAGTGATTGGGTAATTACATTTCTGATATAACAAAGCATTATGTGTCCTTTGGTGGGTTCATATTGTGATGGGCATTATTAGGAGTTATCTGGTGAAGTATAAAAGTGGGGTATCATTGTTAAAAGTAATCCATTGGCTGTTGTTAGAGGCTGCGCCTTGTTTCTTTTTATGTTTTCTGGGCACCATGACTGATCTCTTCTGCATACACCAACCCCCCTGATCTTCTGGCAAGCACTTGGGGCCCAGCAGCTGCACACCCACAAACCATGATCCAGTGTAAATATTTCCCCTCTTAAGTTATCTATGTCAGGTATGTTGATGCAGCAGTGAAAATCTGACTAACAAGAACCACTGGCATGTGAAGACCTATAGATTTCTTGGTAGAGGACCCATGTAGTGAATTTTCACACGTAATGAGAAGGCAGAGAAGATTTTACAGAGGAAAGCCCCCATCACCCAGTACTGTGAGCTGCATAGTTCCTGCTCCAGAATTAAGCAGAGGAGTCAGATGGAAATAGAACTGTCCAAGCAACAGATGGTCGTCGTGACTTTGCCCATGGCTCCCTGTGGGTTCAAAAGCTGGAAAGAAGGAACTACAGAAAGGCATTTTTGTGCAGCCCAAGAAATTCTTTTAGCTGAAATTATGTTAAAATTGTACATTCACAAAATCCAAGGGCGAAACAAAATGGGAAAATGGGTGTCAATTTTTTTGCTTGATTAAATAACCTTTTATTACCTCCTCCCTTCCCAGAGTGCAAATTGCAGTGTTGTAAAAAGGTAGAACTGTTGATTTGCTGTGTCTTAAGACACCCAGGAGGGAAAATCAGCTACTTCCTGCTCTGTAGGAAACAGACCTATAACTCAAGGCTGTGGCATTTGTTTTGATGTTAAAGAAATGGCTATGAAAATTTGATGGAGGCAGAGCAACTTCTGTGGTAGAGGTCTGAAGTAAGGACCTGAACAAAAGTAGAATGACAAAACTGTGCATACTTAACTAATTACGTAGTTAACAGTGACCTAATTGTAAAGTTTTTGACTGTTCAACTATTTTATTGCCATGATTCTTCTGTGTCTGTGTTATCTAACCGGGTAATGACTCCTTTTAATTGAATCCTCACTGTCTTCCTGATATTTCCAGTTGGCTTTTAAGTAGCCATTGTAATTTGGTTCTTTGTTTTCCATATTTGAGGCTCTACCTCAAGTGTATGCTGTATAAATGGGTTCGTGTGTTAGTTCAACAATGCATAAAAGGAATTCATGACTCTTAAGTTCTTTTGTTTTATTAAAGGAAAATTTAAACACAGAAAAGGTAAGATCCCATTTCCAGAGGCTACAAAGAAGGCTGAATAAATGCAATTAAACAGGAGAAAATAAACACATGTCTGGTCCATGTGGTAGTTTGAATGAGGTATTTTGAATAGGTAGTTTATGTTTCAGGCATTTGAATACATGGTCCCCAGTTAGCGACATTGTTTGTGTAGGTTTTGGAGGTGTGGCCTTACTGGAGGAAGTATGTTATTAGGGGCAGGCTTTGAGTTTTTTTTTTTTAAAGCCATATGCTGTTTCTAGTGCATTCTTTGTGCTTTCAACATGTGGATTCTGAGCTCTGCTTCAGCCTTCATCATGCTGCCATTCTTTCTCAATCAAAAGCTCTGCAACTGTAAGCTCAAATTCAACTCTTCTTTCTATATGCCTCAGCCACATTGTTTTATCATAGCAATGGACCCCTGATAATTCAGTTAGCAATCATTGAAAAATAGAACATATTGAAGAAAATCAAAGTAACACTGAATATAATCAATAAAAGTGACAGATGTCTACCACATTTAACAAATAAAAAGAACACTAATTGTAAGTATGGAAGATGACAAAGATACCACTGCAGATTCTGAATTCATTGTGAATTCATTCAGACATTCAGAATTTTGGAGGTTGCTCAGTGGTAGAGCACTTGCGTAGTACATATGAAACACTGGGTTCAATTTTCAACAGCAGACTAACCAACCGACCAACTAGCCATCAACCAGCCAACCAACGGAGCAAAACAAGTTCAAAGGGAATATACCAGGATCAACTCTCTATCCCAGCAGTTCTCACCTTCCTCCAGCCTCGAGCTCCTCGTGCTGTGGTGATCGCCAATCACAAAATTATTTTTGCTGTTACGTCATAGTTGTAATTTACTGTTATGAATCCTAATGTAAATATCTGATATGCAGGTGGTCTTAGGTGAGAACCTTGTTTGACCCACCAAAGCGGTTGCGCCCCCAGGTTGAGATCCATGGCTCTATACAGATGTGAACGAGATGGTGTGGAAGGGTGACTGGCGAAGCAGGAACTACCTCGCTTTAGTTTGAAGGGGTTATTTGAGTGGCCCCATTGTGGGAGAGCAGCTGTCTCTAACACAGACCTATTTCATTTCCCGGCTACCTACCTGCCAGGGGGATTGCTGGATCAGACAGCACTTCTCTTTTCAGATCTCCTGGAGGAACATGAGGAACAGGAGTACTGTCTTCTCTGATGACTGTCCTGATTTACATTCCTACCGACAGTGTTCAAGGGTTCTCTTTGAGTAACTGTTATTATGTCTTCTGGATGAAAGCCATTCTTCCCAGAGTTGACAGTTGTGTTAATTTGTTGCATAGAGGGCTGTGGAACATGTGATTATATCAACATACCCAGGTAACATACCCACAAAGAATGCAAATATAAGTGCATGTACCAGTGTCACTTTTTACTTTGTAATTCTACTGTAGTTATTTAAAGCAGAACAAATATGGGAAAGCAGGTGATGTGTACAGAGGTCTTGTCTCTTCTGGCTTTATCATTTTCCATGGCAAAACTGTATAAACCCAAGACCTTCGGGTTGGTAATATATGTAGCCCAGCTGGTTGAGGCCTGGGTTTAAACATAAAGACCACATAAAACTGGTCAAAGGAGTGTATGCCTGTAATCCCACACCTGGGAAGTACAGGTGTGATGATGAGAAATTGGCTTCATAGTGAATTTGAGATCATCCTGGGCTACATAAGACGCTGTCTCAAAAACAAAACAGCTGAGACCTTTGAGGTCACCTCTAATGCATTTCCAGCACGCTCTCCCTGCCATGGTCCTTCTATCAACCCAGCCACGTTTTTCTGTTTTATGTATTTGCATGAATACATGTGCACATGTGTGCGGGTGCTTGTGCACATATGCGTGGAGGCCAGAAGACAGTGTAAGAGCTCTTTGAGCTTGTGTTACTGCTGGCTTGTCATGTGAGTTTGGGGGTCTAGCACAAATGATTGCATGACAAACATTCTTAACTGCTGAGCCACCTCTCTAGCCCCAACCCTGGGTACATATTGATATGTCCTGGAGATATGTTTGTTCATCACATATGTTTAGGGGTAAATAATAATGCTGAATATTTCCACTGTCCACAGTGTAGTCATCATGATGGAAGAAATATCCAGCCGTGTATCCTAAGTCTGAGTTTGAGATTTTCTTCACTAGTTCCTTTAAACATCTTGAAACAAGTGTGAAATTTGGGGTTGTCCCTGTAGGGAACCAGACAGCAGATTCAGACAGGACATGATTAGAGGAACCACATAGACCAACACAGATAGAATGTTGGAGAATACAGCATAGCAGAAGAGAGGGGATGGCAACTGTGAGTTAGTATGTGCTGATCATAGACCGTAAATAAGATGCTTACTGTTGCCAAGCAGCAGGAGGCAGCTGTATCCTAAGGAAACAGCTAGTCGTAGCTGCTGCATATTTCACTAGCAAACATAAAGGCCTGTGGCTGGGGGATGACTCTAATGTGGTCTGACTTTGCAGTCAGTGTTGGTACTAGAGAACAGACTGGGAGAATTCCAGTAGTCCGTGCCACTGATGGGAGGGTGTCTGCTTCTCCTCCCTCCTCCTGCCTTAATGTGCTGTGCTTTCTGTTTGCAAGCACAGCATCTGCGGCTGATACTCACCTGAGGGCCATTCTGCTAGTTGCTGCAGAGCTGATACACAGGGCCTGGGTGAGGGTAGGCAGGGCCACACTGGTGCTGTGGAAACTCTTGTCTTAGCTGAGGTTGTGCTGGCAGGATGTGACTCTAATCCAACCTTGAAGCTGTGGTATGGGAATCTCTCAGAGAGGAACAAATGCTCTTTTCTCTTCTCTTCTTGCTTTTTATTGAGGAAGGTTCTCTTCATTTTTCCTTTGCAATGTCTTAATTTCTAAGAAATTGTTTTCACACTGTTACATTTGTGACAAATGGTTTCCATTTGTGAGCAAAAATGAGAGGTGTGCAACTGTCAGTGACTGAATGAATATAAAGAGATGGTGTTGTATCATTATCACAATCATCATGGCAATCAGCAATAACAACACGATGGCAATTTCCCTCTGTGTTGTGTAAGCTGGTCTTCAACTGCAGATGATCCCCTTACCTCAATTTTCCCATGTGGATGGGACCATAGGCATGCAAACTGCCACATCTGGCTTTACTGTTTGTATAATACTTTATGTTTATATTACAAAGACATTGAAAGAGGGTAGAGGGCATGGTTGAGGTGTGCCAGCCAGCAGTTACAAAAGCTGGGTTCACGGAAAGCTCAGCCCCATCCTTTTCTTTAGCCAAGTGTCATTTCCCCTGTGTACCCCCCAGAGCTAGTAGTCTGCACTTGCCAGTGATCTTTAACCTGTTTTACAGAGTCCTTAAGAAAGTAGGAAGCTAGGAATGCTCACTGCCCCATAACAGCAGAGTTAGTGTAGTTTCTGGGTTCTCCCGAGCCTGTCACTAAGTAGAGCTGTTTCTGCTCCTGACCAGTCTTTCATGCCGCGTCAGAGTCTTCATGTTGTCCAGTGAAAACACGGTTCTCCTTTGGCTTTGTGATCTTGTGTGTGGCACCTGCTACCTCTTACTCAGGAATATTTGTGCCCATGGTATCTTTCGTTGAGTGAAACATCAATTGATCATGACATCGCAGCTTCTGATATGAGTGGTAGGCTGAAGCAACTGCATTAAACTCTCAGGGACTGAATCCTTGTATTAGTGAAGCAACACCCATTTTGTTAGCAGTGACATTGACTTCATATCTGTTCTAATCTGTTATCTATAATACCAAATTTTAAATTAAAGTAAGAATAAACACGAAGTTTAATGTAATCAGTGAGGGAGAAACAGGGCTGTTGAACAGAAGGGCTGCATTCTGATTTCAGCCATAGAGAGGGCGAATCTATATATGGTACTAGTGGGTGCTAAAATTGTAAATATAAACTCTTAAATCTGCCAAATAATGGCCTATGAATACTTAGCATAAAATAAGAATGTTCTAATTTGCATTTAAATAGTTTAGATTTCTTAGATTTCACCATAAAATGCAATATTAATGCAAATTAATAATATTGTTTGTGGAAGAAAGTAAATACATGAGAGAGGGTTATTAACTTCTTGTAGATAGTCATATATTTTCAAACACTGGCTTATCATGAATGTCATTATGCTTAAGAACTTACTTGTTAAGGTGGATCAGAAGCTCACGAAAGACAGATGCTTCAAATAAATACATTATTGGATATAAATGAACCACAGGTTGAATTTCCCATTGCTGTTAAGTGATTCTTTTGGCTTATTCTTCTTTTCCTGTTAGATGTGTCTGAATCGATGATATTTCAAACATATTAAAGTCATATGTGTTGTATTTCCTTGAAGTTCCTGGTTTAAAAAAATAAATGTTGTACCAAATGAGGACATTTTAAAAATACAAACGAATTATTTTTTAAAAGAGTTTAAATTATCTACTTGGGGAAAAAGAAGAGTAAAAAAGGAAATATAGAGAACAGCTAAAGTGGATTGGTATACTGAAGGCCTAAGGCATTGATAATTTCATTAAAACGCTGAGTTGTGTTTAGTGGTTTTAAAATGCAGTATTCTGGGATTTATCACACACACGCCCACATCCCCCTCTCCCCCCGCCCGCCATGGGTTCACACACACACTTACTCCTCCCCACCACTTTATGCTGTCTTCAGAAAAATCACTTCAAGGTTATATAATACAGACAAAGTTTGAAGTAAAGGGATTAAAAGTTATATTATGTAAAACTTTATCAACAGAATGGTGATGTAGCTCCATTAATATCGTATGAAATAGAATTCAGGGTTACAAAGATGGCTCAACAGTCAAGAGCACTTCCTGCTCTTGCAGAAAACCTGGGTTCAGTTCCTAACACCTATGTGGTTCCTCACCTGTAGTAGCTCTAGTTTCAGGGCACTCGGCAACTTCTTCTGACCTCTGCATGCACCAGGCACACACAGGGTACACATACATACATTCAGCTAAACACTTATGCACATAAAATAAACATAAAAATATATTTTAAAAGAAGCAGAAAGAATACTTCAAAGCATCTAAACTTACCACGGGCAGAAAGACATTTAGAAAGTTACTTTGTATTCAAATGCATGTGGAGGCCAGAGGTTGGCACTGGGAGTCTTTCTGTTGTTCTCTACATTGTTTTTGTGAGACTGCCTCTCAGTGACCTCAGAAATCACTGATTGTCTAGACTCTAACTAGAGAGCTCCACAGGATCTGTCTGTCTGTCACTCCCTCATCTCAAGCACTGCGATTCGTCTAAGCCCACCTGGCTTTTATGAGGGTGTTAGGGATCTGAACTCATGTCCTCATGCTTGAGTGACTTCATAAACTGAGCCAAATCCAGCCACAGCGAGGGACATTTTTTTTTTATAACAGGTCAGTCTGTCAGATTGCCAGAGGAGTTCGAAATGCCTGTGCACCAGACAAGAGAGCTATGTGAAGCCGAAGCACTTGGAGGGAGTAATGGAGTAGAGAAGTGCACAAGAAACAGTGGTTGTGCCTCTCAGGATCTCTTCTTGAGGCTTGACATAGATAGAATAGCTGGAGAAGAAATGGGCAAAGCTGTTGAAGGTCTGAACACCAGAAAAGGATGGAGTTGGCATTTGTACAGTACTTCATCCAGCAGACGTAGAATCTGTGTTCCTTCTAAGCGTCCATGGGTCATATGCAAAGATTGACTATGTCCTGCGCCATAAAACAAATCTCAGCAAATTTGAGTTGTCATCATTCGGGGTGTTCTCCAGCCTTAGCACAGTTTGGGTGGAAGTCAGTAAGAGAAAGCGCCCCATCTCTGTGTGCCCCTCAGCTGTTCCTGGATCGTGTTGAGTCCATTCACACTGGTGTGGTGTTTGAATGCCATACAGTTCCCTTACAGTAGTCCCTTGGTCTGTTCACTCAGGGCATTAAATTCAGTAACATTTAGGCACTTTTGTGACTATCTAAAATATCTCTGCGCAGCCTTCTGTTGCCGTCCTGCTTGCTGTCCCTTGCTATCTCCTTCATATAATTCTTATCATTTTCGTAAACCACAGATGTGGTATTAGTAATAAAATGAGCCTTTGTGTTCATCAGTAGAACAGGCTGAACTACATATGTTGTGTGTCTCAAAACTATCCCCGGTACCTGGATAATACTTGTCAAGTCAAAATTTATTGAATGGACAATAGTTTCTCATTGTGTGGTCACTCATGCATATTAGTAATCCATAACTATATTTGCTATTACTGGGGATTTGTGAAAATTAATAAACCAGCTCCTTTCTATGCAAATGAGCGTATCTTCAACTAGCCTTCGTGTTCATACAGTTGTTTACTCAACCAAAGAAACGCTTAGGAGAGCTATGATGAAATGGGTTGGATGTGTATAAAAGCCTTCAGAACCCTAATTGCCTAAATTATGAAAAGCAATCAAAAACTAAATCCTGGTGGTTGGTTCAGGTTAGCAGTGATAATGAAGTAAAAATTCCATAATTTTAAGAATAGTCTCCATGTGCACAGTAAAATCCTGTAAACATGTATGCTGGGCTGAAGTGCATAGCTCAGTTGGTAGGGTGGTTGCCTAGCATGCAGAGGACTCTGGATTCTGTCTCCAGTACCACATAAACCATGAGTAATGGTGTCCACCCACAAACCCAACTCTTGAGAAGTGGGCCTGGAGGATTGGAAGTTGCTGGTTACTCTCAGCTACGTGGTGGGTTCGAGGGCAGTATAGAACACATGAGATCTTGTTTCAAAAAATAAAATAAAACAAGCCAACCAAAACCCAAACCTACCCACAAATAAGCAAATTAGCAGCAACAGAAAAAACAATACCAAAACCAAAATAAAATAAAATAAAATAACCCAAACAATAACAAGGTCTTGACCATAGGGAAAGGATCAGTAGTTATTGTAATAAGTTGATACTTGAACATATCAATGTATATCCAGGGCCTCTAATCAGCCTCTTTGTTTCGTCTTGGTATTTAGTAAGTTGGAGAGAAGTTGTAGTATGGATGTCGGATGATCACAAGGTGTTCCAGGTATTTGTGTCGGAAATGGAAACATGATTTATTTTCATTTCCAGAGCCATTTATTCCATCATAAGAATTGGCCTGATAATTGTGCCACAGAGATTAATACTCACTGAATCTGTTTAATGATAGGTCATTTTCATTAATGTAGCAAGAGACCACATTGCCTCTTTATATCAAAGGCAGGGCTTCTCTTTGGTAGCTACTTGAGAGTCTTAAGTATCTTGTATGTCTTTTCTAGACTGTGCTGTATAGAAATGAATAGGAGGCTCGAGGTACCAAGAGATAGAAAATAAAGACTACAAACTACATGGGAATAGAAACAGAAAATGTGGATATTATGCTTTTTGTTGGATGGGGAAGGGAACTCCTTACTTCACCCAGTTTGAAGGGAATGTGGACATAAATTGGCAAAGCCAGTGCATATAGACTAGTATGCACCATTCACAGAAGTATTGGCGGTTTTGTTAGAGGAATTGCCCATGAGCTTTTTCTTCTTCTTTTCTTCATCATCATCATTACTGCTCTTACTATTAATTTTATGCCAGAATTTCAGATTTATCCTTGGTTTTCTTAGAGCTGCCTTTAAATTCATGAGATCTACTTGCCTTTGCCTCCTGAGTGCTAAGATTAAAGGCATGAAGTACCATGGCCCACTCTCCTCCTCCATCTATTTTTATTAAATATTTTATTATTCATACATGCATATAAATGTTTGAATTCAACCCACCCTCCATTCACTCCCATCCATTTCTTCCCCTGTCTGTTCCCCCTTTTCATCAACTCCATGAGTTCTCCCTCTTAAAAAAACAAAAATACCAACTGAGTCTATTTAGTGCTCTCTGCATATTAAGGATGTGGGACTGTATATTGAAGTATGGGAAAACGCTTTTAACCCACATCCATAAAGATACGTGAGCCCCCTCCCTTAGTAGCCATCAAATGCTGGTAGCTGCTTAAATAGTGGTGGTACTTCATTAACCCCTTTCCCATCTGTGCTGGAATTTTGACTGGCTTAATCTTGTGCAAGTCTTGTGCATTCAGTCCCAACTAGTATGAGTTCATGTACACGACTGTGTTGTCATGCCCAATAAATACTGTTTTATTACAGACAGCGACTCCCTCTGGCTTAGACTGTTCCTACCCTCTCTTCCATGGAGAGATCCTTGAACCTCAAAAGGTGATTCTTGAACCTTGAGGGACAGGGAGGGTGCCGAGAATAAGAGAGTGGAGTACTTAACTCCATTATTCTTATTCTCTGTTCTACTTGCATTCACAGGGGCGTTATTACCATAGGTTTGCTTGAATGTTCAAGGCATTTAGAGCCATTCACTATTTTTGAAGATTTCATCTCAGCTTCTTTCTTGGCATCATTGCTAAAGAATCTCTCCAGATTATAAGGCTTAAGGACTGTACAGAACCAGCTGTTGTCCCACACTCAGGTGGGAAACATGTATTCTGCCAGCTCATTGGTGTGTGGCTCTGCACTGGGATTTTGCCAACGGCTGTGCAGTTGTTCCCTTGTCGGCCTTGATGAAGCTTTTATTTGTGGGCAGACGAGAGAGGTGCCGTCAAATGAGGGACAGTTGGAAAGACCAGAGACCAAGGAGGCACTTTGGAGTGATGACAACTTCAAGTTATCTTGATAGATGGTAGTCTGAGGTTTCTCTGGAGGTTATTTCTCTAATATTTAGAGGAAAGTTCATAACTGTTATTCTTCTGAAATCCAGTAGGGCAGCAAACTGTGTGTATATATATATACATATATATATATATATATATATATATATATATATATATATATCTGCATTTCAGGCACAGTTCTCTCAAGACTTTGTATCTCCCATTGTCTTGCCTGTTCAGCTCTTCAGTTTGGTGACGTTCACAAGGCCAATTGGTTGACACTTCCTTTCACATGTGTAGATTGTTTTTTTCTAACAGGTGCTTTAAAAATTTTTGATTGCCAACAGTCTTCACGATTATTTTTCTTTTTCAAAATTTTTTTTCACAATTTATTCTTTATATATCCCGATTGAAGCCCCCTCCCTCAACTCCTCATGGTCCCACCCTCCCTCTCTCTTCCCCCTATTCCCTTCCACTAGTCCACTGAAAGGGGGAGTTTTCCTCCTGTGCCATCTGCCCATAGCTTATCAAGTCTCATCAGAACCGCCTGGATCCTCTTCCTCCGTATGCTAGCAAGGCCCCATCACCAGGGGTGAGTGATCAAGAGCAGGCAACCAAGTTCGTGAGAGAGGCTGCCCCTGCTCCCCTCACTCGGAGATCCACATGGGGATTGAGCTACCAATAGGCCACATCTGAGCAGGAGGTCTAGATCCTCTCCATTCATGGTCCTCAGTTGGTGCATCAGTCTCTGCAGGACTCCTGGGGTCAGATCCTTTAGCTTTGTTGGTCTCCTTTTGGGGTTCCTGTCCCCTCCACGTGACTCTAACCCCATCCCCCCTCTTCTTTCACATGTAGCCCAGGCTGTTCTCAGATCTGCTGTGTAGCTATGAATGACCTTGAACTTCTGGTCTTCCTGTCTTTACCTTCCAAGTGATGGGATAACAGGCATACCAACCAGACTGTGTTTATGTAGTTCTAGGGACTGAACCCAGGGCTTCATGCATGCTAGGCAAAGTGCTCAACTGAACTATATCCCAAACCTTTCATCATTTTCTTGTATTCTATTCTGATATTTTAAATATATATATACTTTTTAAGTGAGAGGGAGGAAGAAGCAATGAGAGAGACAGAGGCAGAGGCAGAGGCAGGGTTAGTGTTTGTTTGCCCATGCATGTGTGAGGGTAGGTACCCACTGATGGATCTCACGGAGCTGGACTTACAGGCAGTTGTGAGCCATAGGAGTGATGTGTGTGATAGGAGTCAACTAGGAGTTCAGTTCTCTGGAAGAATAGCAAGTTCCCTTTACTGCTGAGCCATCTTTCCTGCCCCCGTTTTCTGGCGTTCCGGCTTCATGTGCTTCTTGCTTTAAATTTAAGGCCTGGTTCTTCACTTTTGTTGTTGTTGTTCAGAAACGTAGTGTCCTTTATTATTATAGCATTCCAACTGTCAAGTTTCAGAACTCAGTCTTCAAGCCTGTCTTACAGAGTAAGTGTTCTGCTTTGTATACTTTGGAAAAAAACAATGGTCCAGTCCCATGCTGTACTTTGTTATAATGGAATGCTTTATGTCGCTGCTTGGACCCTCTTAGAGCCCATTCTTAAGGGAGGAGTGGAAGTTCAGCTGGCTCTGGGGGTTAGTGTTACTACCTTTAGTTTTTGAAGAACACTGTTTAGATTATGTGGACATCATTTCTTCCCAGGATACCTAACTGCTGCCACTGTGGCTCATATTCTCTTGGTCATCCTCTTCCTCATCCACTGTGTCCTCTTGTCTCCTCCTCCTTCTATATGAAGCCCTTATTAAAGGAGGTGCTGATATCCCTTACCCCACCAACCAGGAGATAAATTTACTAGCAAAGGAGAAGTTAAAGCTTCCTAGGCAACCACCTTGGATCCATGATGTCAGAGCAAAATGTTGTCTTCTGTGGAGAATCAGCTCTGAGGAGCATCATCACAACTCCCTCATTGTCATTAGAGATGTTGGTGGTCCACATATTTTCATGAGTTTGGAATCTAGAATACAGCATACACCAATAAATTATTTCACAAATGAACAGGGAAAATCAATGTCAGGTCCAAACACTTGCCCATAATTGACATAGTCTCTAATCCTGGCTAGTGTTTCTCTTTTAAAGTTCATTTCTCTAAAGCTACCCAGTACCACACCCATCACAGTTCTGCATGCTAAAAGCCTGTTTATTAGTACTAGCTGATGTCATAATAATACTCCTGATAAACAACCCAGGCAGGCATCATTGTTCTGTGGGTTTTACTCACTCAAAATACTAGGATAATGCAGTAGTGATAAGATTTGAGCAAGTCTTTGAGTGTTTAATCACATGGACATGTGTGATTATTTTTAATAGTATACAATATATTACTGTCAGTCATAAAACACATTGAAAATTAATTGCAAACATAAGTCAGCCTTGTTTAGTCATTTGGGAAAGCTGCCAGGAGCCTCTCTTATGAGGGGTCTGGCTGTGGGAGTCGAATGAGAAGTGATTTCTGCTGAGAGAAAATGTGTTGTGGTAGCCGATTTTGCCAAGAGTCTGGTCATCTGTGGCTTACCATTAAAAAAAATAATAATTCAGCCACTTGTTTTGTAAAAGCTAATTTTATGTTTTCCATGAGCGTTTTTACTGGTGCTGCAGTTGAACATTCCCTGGATCAGTGCTTGGAGGTGAACCTAACCATGGTTGGTGTCTCTGTCTCTAAGTGAACCAGCCTTCCCTCCATCCATCCCTGTCTGTGTTAGCCTTTTAATGTGCTTCTTAGGCTTTTCTTTGTAATCTAAACATTGCTATCTTGGAGGGCTTGGGGCAAAGTGTGTCTTCTAATAGGAAGCTTTCAGTGCAATAATGTGACATGATAAGATACATGCATTGAGGACTACAGTGACATTTAATGGCATATTTTATTTCTCAATTTTTTTCACCTTTTAATGATATTCAAGGAAAGAAAGGCTCTTCTTTACACATTTATATACCTTGAACTATACTAACAACCTTTTCTATTGAAAAAAACCTTTTTTTTGCAGGTATCAGTATTATAGGCCATGACTTATGTACCCAGGAGACCAGTGTTGTCTTGGTTCTGTTTATTTTTGCCAATGTTTCTAGTTTTTTTTAAAGGTATAATGTGCATACATAAAAATAACTGAATAGCTTGATGAGCTTTCAGGATGAACCTCCCCCTCCCCCAATGACCAGCACCCAGTTCCTGCAGTAGTCTGTGAGTCATGTCTGTATCATCATAGCAGCTCCTAGATCTCTCCTCTTGAGAGTCCTAGCCAGTAGCCACCTGCTGCAATGGCAGCGACACAGATGAGTTTTATTAACCTTTGTAGTTTTTATAAGTAAATCCACATGACGGTTTTGTTTTCCTTTTGTGTGTGGATCAACGTCATGACTTGAAGGTTCATGAGGGTTTAACTAGTTACATAGTGGACTTTGTTTTTGGACAGCCAAAACTTTTTGTAATATTTTCTTCCAGATGTGCCTTTGCTAGTACACAAATAACTTCAGGGATGATTGGTGACTATTCAAAAGTCACACTTAAAAGACTACATAAAAGGACAACTTGAGGGAGGGAGAGAAGGAGAAAAGGAAGGAAGGGAAAGAAAGTTCACTTTCTAATCAGAAAAAGTATATTCTCTCAAGCAGAGGTTCCTGAGATAGAATGTGCACCAGCCTCTAGCGGTGGCATTGGGGGCTTAGCTCTGGCTTCTGTGTTTTGAATCTGGGTAGTGCTGATGATCGGATCTTAGACTGTCTTTGTGTCTGTATGTGTACCCAGGTATTACCTGCACGAGGCATGTTTGTATGTGTGAAGCATAAATTTTCAATTTCAGGAAGATGTTGTTGTGACTGACTGGTGATACAGTTTGTTCTTGAGCAGTAATGAGAACAGAGTACAACTGAAAGGCTATGCATTTCTCCATTAGCACCAAATGAAAGATGATTCTTCACATGGTGCTCTATGCTTCATTTGGCTGCTATATTATGCTGCTGGCAACATTTTTCAGTGACTAACTCAAGTTAACTGCTTGCTTGTTTGTTTGTTTGTTTCAGAATGTCCTGAACGGATTTAATAACCATGATAGTCATTTCTCAGAAACTTTGTCAAACACTGCTGGCTGTCTTTGGCATTGCACACGTGGCTGTTTTGTGTAACTCTTACACTTAATAAAAATTGTTTGTAAACAGTGCCTTTTGTGTGTTAGTCATTGGGCTCCTACAGCAAAAGTTCCTTAGACTGGGCGGTGCCTAGCACGAGCTGTGTTGCTCAGTGTCCTGGAGGCTAGGAACATTAGTGCCTGCTGAGGGCATGTGTCTCACAGACCACACCTTCTTACCGCTTCTCACAGAGAAAAAGAAAGAGCAGTTTCTGCTCTGTTTATAAGGTCAGTACCCGTTGATGAGAGCGAAGTTTTTGGACGTTCTTTCTTAAAGGCCATGCCTCTTCCAACCACTGCAGTAGCTTCAGATGTGAGGATAGCAATTTTGAGGGAACACCAACAGAAAGAACATAGCAACATGGAGACGGTTCCCGTTGACTTTTTGGCCCAAACAGAAATGCATAAATATTTCCTATTTCTGAGCCTGTGTTTTACTTTGCTACTGCTGCAGTGTCACCAAAGGCTTAGCGGCTGAGGTGCCACACTTTTAATTTCTGAAGGTTAGCAGGTTGGCACAATCTTAAAGCTTCAAAATAAAGGCGCTGACAGAGTTTACATTTCTTTCTGGAGGTTCTCAGGGCTGTTCAATCTCTTTATAATGTGACATGAAGTTGTCATTAGCAATGCACAGTTAAGTTACCCCAGACTCAAAGGCAAAAAAAAATCTTCTAATGTTTTAAGCATGTTTATGAGTTTGTATTTTTTTAAGTACAGTCCCTTAAAGGAAGTATTGTTTTAATGCTAGGCAGACTGTAAAGATGAAGAGACCCTCTCTGCTAGCAGGAACAAAGGATTGTATCATTGGCCAGAATGTTGAGTTGATATTTTTTTTTCTTTTACAGTATTTTTCTTTTACAGTTTAGTTTTTCCTGAAAGCAACTCTGATACATAGATTTCAAAGATAAACATGTAAAACACCCCAACCCTGTGTCCATTTGAAGTTGTTACTCCCTTTCTGTGCCTGTGCTTTTGAAGAGTTTCTATCTTCCTTTTCCCCTACTCAAAGGATGTCTTACCTTGAGCTGTGTTTGTGTGTTCAGTGGCTGATGGCAGACAGTGTGTGTCACCCCCTTTTCGAGCAGCATCCTTAAATGTTCAGTATTCATTTAACCTTACAATATGCATCAATATTCTCATGGATGTGGTCTCAAAAAACAAACAAAAATAACTCTAAAATAGGAAGAAACATTTTTTCAGTAGGGAGATACTTCTTGTAACTGCGAGTGGTTAAATGATTGATGGATAAAAAAAAAAAAAAAGCCAGAGATAGCTACTATGACCATTGTTCCATCCTCCCCATATGGAGCACAAGGTCTGAATGCTGCATGGGAAGCAGCCACGTCTAGTGGGCTTGGAAAGCCATTGGGTCTGCTGTGCATGTGCATTGGAATCATGGGAATCTAGTTCCACTGGTGGCCGGTAAGTCCCATATAGCTGACCTTACAATCCTTCTACTTCCACCTCTGGGATGCTAGGAATACAGATATGCCCCAGCACGCTTATGTAGTGCTGGGGGCAAAACTAGAGTTGTGTCCATATTAGGCAGGCATTCTACCACTTGAGCTATATATCCATAGCCCTGGGTTTATTTTTAAAAGATAATGAAACTTAGAACTCTTTCTGCAGCCTGTTTCACTTGTATATAGTTCCTTCTGGTTCCTGCACCATGCATGCAATTGGTTTGGAATTAACCATGGCCCTCTTCACATGCTAGGCCCCTTCTTTTCTCTGTCCACACAACCACATGTGCAGATGTGCCTCATGGACCAGGGGCACAAATGCCATGTTTTGTTTTAGAACTTATGAAGGGCTATTGGTACTGAGGAGCTGGGAAGAAAGCCAGATGTGCTATGCAAGCAAATCCTGCTATTAGCCCATCTGTGGCCCTGGCTCTCAGACACGGCTCTTCTCCAAGGTCCCATAAGAGCTTAAGGAAGAGGCAGAACAAGGATTCACAAAATTATGAGAATGTCCAAATTTCCACCGGCAGTGGGCACATGAGTTGTTTGGCCACATAGTTTTTAATCCTCTTTTAATTAACATTTTTAGTTTTTAAATTTACCTGGGGAGAATTGATAGAATAATCAGTAGCTTTATTGATTGCTGTGTGCTTGCATTATATTAAAGAAGTTTATTTTAGTTGTAGCTAAAATTCTAGGAAGTGGATTTTAAAATGTTTCCCCATTTTACCAGTGAGGTGAAGAGGGTTGAAATTATTCACTCCAGGTCTCAGCTTCTGTTAAAAGACAAAACCGAGATTTATATTGGGTCTCTGAACTTGTAGAGCCTCTTGTGTGCTGTTATATTTCTGTGGTGACACTCGGAAGGGAGCCTGTCAAGGATGGCCTGTCATTCAGAATGCATACTTCATGAGTCATTCCTAGTACCTAGGCAGTTCTGGTCACAGAACAGACTGAATATCCACTGTGCGAAAAGATAGGTTGCTTTGGAAAGAGGTTTCCTCCCTCATCCTGCATTCACATAGAGATGGGGATTATGTCAGTGCTGCAAGAGAAGACACCTCTATTGTTTCTTAGGAATGTCCTTTGTTCTGACTTCTTCCATCCTCCAGGCTCTACTCTACAAAGCACCCCAAGTGGCTGTCCAATAACACTCAAAGCTGGAGCCTCCAAGCTTTCTCCTGGTAAAAGTTGAAACATCCCGATAGGATGTAGGAGTTCTTCTGTGACAACATCTGCTTCTTCTCTGGGCTCACTGGACCCTCTTTCTGCACCCTTGAACTAGCTAGGCATAGAGATCCTTCCACATGCAGGGCTCAGCTCCTGCTAAGCTGCTGGTGCATGGCATGTCTTGGTTTAGGATGGGTCTTTTCTTTACCTTGGATCCACTGTGACTGGAAAGCTGCTGCTTCCTTCTTCATCCAGGATGGTCACCCTTTCTGTGTTTTATGGCTACACCCTGTAGTAATTCTCTTTACTACATTGGCTATATTTTAGATAGCCATAAATCCAGATGTTCTGTCACCTAGGAAACTTATCACAGTTACTATCAGAGCTTTTGTGCCTAGAATGGTACTTGGCAAATAGTCTCCCTCAATAGTTGAACTAAATTTGGAGCTGAGATAGACCTGTGACTAATTACTGAAGAGTACTATGAAGACAGAGAATGAACAAGATCTTTCATTAACTGTCATTTTCTGGCCCACTACAGTCTTTGAAAGACACAAAGGGATACAGATTATTGTGTGTTTAAAAAGATCAGAGTGTCTTTTTAATTGTACCTTGAAAATGGAAATAAGGACCCGAGGGTATATAGTTTAGTGGTGTATAATGTTCATTTATCGTGTCTGAGCTCAATTCCTAATATCAAAGGGAGGGAAACCAGAGCAGAGAGACCCTCATAATGTCACTTAGTTATTCTTTAGCGGAAGCCACCATGTCCTGTGCTTTGGTTTTTTCTGCATGACTAGAAGGGAGTAATTAGGTGCTGTTGTGCTCTCTTGCATTAGAATTGGTGGTCTCAAGCTATTATCATAGTCCAAATTTCTTTTGTGATTTGCTTTTTTACTAGACCACTGTGTCTTTTTCTCTTCCATTTGCTATGCCAATAGCAGGCAAACCTTCCTTTTCATTATTGTCATAAAAACAGTCCTTACCAGGGCCAGAGCAGCTGTCTTTAGTCTGCTGTCATGCCTCAAAGGGTGGGTCTGCCAAGCACCCAGTAATCTGAGCACTTCTGATAGGTTTTCGTTGTCATTGGGCATTTTAACTCCTTCTTTACAGGATTCAGTTGATGACTTGACTCACTCTTTGTTTCTTTCTTTTTCTTTCAATGGGAAGAAGTGCCAGTATATTTTTGGGTAAACCAGAAGTGCTTTTTTGTTCCTTAATTTTTTTATTGTTGTTTGCTTGTTTCTGTGTATTTTTGTGGTGCGAGAGCTGATTAAACTGTCCCATTTCCTCATCTCTAGAGTGATGAGGCAGAAATGCTCCAGCAAGCTTCCTGCCCTAGCAGGTAGGTCTACTGTGAACAATATGTGCTTGTGAGGCACATGCTTTCCCACTGAGCTGTAATCTAGTCCTCTTTGTCTTTGTTTGGAGAAAGGGTCAGGGATGGGGGCGGGTGTTGAGGATTGAGTCCAGGGCTTCACACATGCTCACCAAGACCACAATAAGAATGTAATGTTTACTGCCAGAGAGTTTAACTTAACAGCCTAAGCTTTTGTTTTCTTTTAGATTGGTGTCATGCCAAGGCTTTTTGCATTTCACTAGTCGCTCTTTCTTTGTGGAAGATATAAGTCAAGATTCCTGGTGGATATCTGAAACCATGGTGCATTAGTCAGGGTTCTCTAGAGGAACAGAACTGATAGAATGAATATGTATATGGGATTTACATATGGAATTTATTAGAGTAACTTATAGGCTGTGTTCCAGTTAGTCCATTGATGGCAATCTACCAATGGAAAACCCAAGAATCCAGTAGTTGTTCAGTCTATGAAGCTGGGAGTCTCAGCTGGTCTTCAGTATACACTGGATTCCTGAAGAAGTAGACTCTAATGAGAGAGAAGGAATAAATTTGCCAGTAAGAGTGTGGACAAGCTGGAAAAGAGAAAGTGCTTCCTTTTTCCTTGTCCTTTATATAGGCTGCCACCAGAACATGTGGTCCAGATTTAAGGTGGATCTTCCCACCTCAAAAGATCCAGATTAAAATGGGTTGTCCAATTTCAATGATTTAATTAAGAAAATTCCAGCCAATTGGGTTTTAGTTAATTCCAAAAGTAGTCAAGTTGACCTCCAAAAATAGCTGTCAGACATGGGTAGTACTGCTTCCTACCTATTTATACTATTTTGACAATAATAAGCAAAAGTGATTATATTGAGATACTACATAAAAGTAATGTGAATGTGGCCTGTCTCTTTTCTTGAACTTTCTTACTGAATCACATTTAGGCTGTTTCTCGTGATGATATGAAGTGATCCAATGCCTTTGTGACGAGATAGGGAGAGATGAACGAGACAGCGTTGTGATGTTGTCTTAGGCTCTTACACAGCACTTACATAGAACTAGACTACAAGCGACAGGCAGTCTGATAATTTAGGCAGCTACTGAGTGACGAATGGGCAGGTAGTATATACAGCTTGGAATGGTTTTCATGTTGGGATGATAAATAGGAATGGCATGAGCTGTCATCACACTACCCAGAAGACTGTTCATTTAAAAACTTACTATGTGAAGATTTTTTTTTCATTTAATGATTGCCCTGCAGTTATTCATGGTTATCTGAAACCATAGAAAGTGAAACTATAAATAAGTGTTGTATTTTTGGGGCAGGCAGCTATATTATATAAAATATGTGTAACTAAAGCTTGTTGATTTTATTTGTCAAACCCATTTAGAATATACTAAGTAATTTAAAACTATGGAAACAATCCCCATCTATAATTAGATAAGTGTAATATACTGCTCAACATCTATAAATGTAATTAAATTCCGATGTAAAATATGTCAAAATCTGACTTGCCAAATTCAGTTAATCTTTTTTTTTTAAGTGTATTTTATGGTAGAATTTAGGAAAGTGTGAAATTAGTCAAGTGGCATAATTTTTGTAGCTTCCATTAAGGGATGTGTAATAACCTGGCATGCTGGAATACTATTTACCTAAGGATTAAAACAATTTTTGTTGAAATAAAAGGGAGAGGTATTGCTAATTTTTCTAGGTTATGACTTATATCTAAACCGTTTATTTCTTGTATATATTCACTACCTCACATGTTCCTATTCCTTGTAATTTAGCTGTTATTCCATTAGCTACACTGTTAAAGAAAACGGCTAAATCTGTTATCATTTACTTATTAATTGATTCATTTAATATGTAATTAAAGGCTGATGCTAACTATCTGAAGATGAAATAGAATGTTTTTTAGGGTCATTAAGATACCATTTGGCCTAATACCTCACATTTAATTTATTTTCACTTCTTTTGCATTAATAATATAATATTGATGGTGTCATGGCTAGTAATTGATACTTACATTATAAAGAGCATATTAAGAATGACCTTGGGCTTGGAGATGACAGTTAGTAAGAATTTTTGCTGTGTAAGCATTTAGATCTAAGCTTGCTGGGCAAGGCTGCATGTTCCTGTGATCTCTACATTGCAGGGTAGGGGAGGAAATATGCTAGCTGCCCAGCCTAGATAAAATCATTATGTTCCCGTTCTGTGAAAGGTCCTGTCCCCAGACAATGAGGTGGAGAGCAGTAGGAGAAGATCCCTAGTGCCCTGCTTTGGCCTCTGCATGTGTGCATTTCTCTTTCTCTCCCTCCTTTTCCACTCTGTCTTTTCTGTCTCACCTCTCTTCACGATTCATTCACTTTTATTTTATGTGCATTGGCATTTTTCCTACATGTATGTCTGGGCAAGGGTGTGGGATCCTCTAGAAATGGAGTTACAGACAGTTGGGAGCTGCCATGGAGACGCTGGGAATTGAAGCCAGGTCCTCTGGAATAAGAGCCAGTGCTTAACCACTGAGCATTGCTCTATCCCTTTTCCCCACTCTTAGTTATCTTCAAGTGTTATGTTTTTAGAGCACATTTGGCGGAACACATTTGATATACTTCAGTAGCATTGATTATTTCTCCCTGGTAGTTATATGGAGTGTCTGAATTGTTAACTAGGCTTCACTATGGACAGTCAGCCCTGCCAGATAATTGGTACACAGTAAGAACTCATCTATTTTGCCCCTCTTTTACAGTGGCAATCCCACTTAGCAAGTTGCAGCAAGAGCTCCTGTATTCCTGGATATCTGGAGCTGTACTGTTTACCCTCCCCATGTGGTGATTTAATTTTTTATTTATGATGAAATAACATTTTAAACTTAGTTTCTTGCTCCCACTAGCAATTGGAGCTGCAGGTTACCACAGTGGACAGAACCCACTGTGGAACATCCCTGTCCTGGAGGGAAGACTTTTTAGACTGATGTTATAGAGTTCCATAGTCTCTTGGGAGCTTAGCTTCCTTTATTGACTTTGAAGTATTACTGCAGGTTCTGCCGTATGCGCCTTCTTCTCTCCTCCCCTTTCTCTGCGTTATGTGTTCTACACATGATCACTTCTAAGCTTGACTCTGCATTAAATTTAAATGGGGGGAATGTTTGAAATTTTACCATTTGAGCTAGTTAGGGTCACTATTGGAAAGAGGAGAAAATACGTTTCTTTTCCCACCACTGTAATAAACTACTCTGACCAAAGCAACTTAAGCATTTCTTTCAACCCATAGTTCAAAGTTACAGTCCATTGTGGGACTGGGGAAGTGAGGTGGTGGGGAGGTGGGGTGGTGACGGGGAGTTACCAGCAGTAGGATCTTGGGGCAGTTCGTCATTTTGCATCTTCAGTCGGAAGAACAGCAAGGACTGTACACACACTAATGTCTAGCTAGCTTTTCCCACCTTTATGTACTGTAGGATTTCCAGCCTAGGGAATTAAGATAGGTCGCAATTAAGATAGGTCTTCCCACTTCGATGAATTTAATCAAGTGACTGTACCACAGGTACACATAGAGGCCCATCTCCCGGGGAGTTCTAGATTTGTCCAGTTGACTATTAGCGATAAGCCATCTCAGCATCAGAAATGACAGAAGATCCTTACTCAGTGATCCTTGTCAGCTGCCAGCATTCACAGTCACTGTTGTTTATAATAAAATTCTGTTTTCTTTTAGTTACTTATTTGAGGCTTGAGAATGAACACAGGGCCTTGAGTGTGCTGAGCATATATCCTCTCCTGGGTCAAACCACAGCCCTACTTTTTATTTATTTATTTTTTAAGTCATAAATCAGTGTCTCCTGAACTTGACCCCCCTCCTCCTCTCTGTCTTTGTCTAGGTGCTTTTGAAAGTTACCTGGAAAAATTTAAAACCATGGTAGAGTTATCTCAGTCCCCTGCTGAAGAACTTCTGGCCTTTTATGTCCACAGACCACACTTTTGCAATTTCATGTGTATTTAGTAGCACCTGCCTTGAAACATGTGAAGACTAAGATGCAGCACATAAAACCATGCAGGCATTTAATCAAAATACATTTGGCAATATAATTTTATTATGAATTATTTAAATGTATAACAGAATGTGTTTTTGGAATATAAATATGCAATATGAACTTTGCTGGCGTAACATGACATGATTTATTTTTATGGGAATTGCTTTCTCATTTAAGGGACTTCTAAATATTTTCCTTCAAATATGTAATGCCAGAACAAAGTGGGAATTTAGACATCCCTGTCACAGTGGTGAGGGTGTTGGGGGCAAGAATGCTTGCATAGTGTCTGGTGTGTCTGCCAAAGTTGCTTACTTTGTCCTTCTGATTCATACCTTGGGATTATTCAGTATGAGTAGATTTAAGTGGCCACATGTCTGGAGAAGCCACCAGGACAGGTGGTACCTCCATGCTTCAGCATCATCAAGAGCCAGTTGTTGGCACCAGCCTAGATTAGGACAGAGCATCTTTTCTCAAACTCTGGGGTCTACAATCACCTGAGTTTCTGAGGAAGGAAACTGTTTTTTGGTTGTTTGAGTGACTAGGACTTTCTGGAACCCAAGAGAGAACAAGGTAGATGATGTTCATGCTGCTGGTACAGAGTCCTGTATAAGAGACTGTCATTATAATAGGTTAGACTTAGAGATGTAGACAGGTTTCCCAAGTGGATGATCTTACATCTTTCCCAAATCAAACACTAAAATGCAGTTAAATTTTATGACCTTCATCTGTCCTTTTCCTCTCTGTAGGCATAAGTATTTTCTTTCAAAAGGTATATTGCCTATTAAAATGCCAAGACTCTTAGCAACTGGTTATATAAACAAACCGTTTTACGTCTATGTTTTTAAATGATCAAATCAAATTTCTATAAAGCTGGAACCTGAGTTATCATCATTTCTCAGAGACATAAAAACACGGCAGCTGTATTCTCCTTCTTGCAGGGCTTCTTTTGTAAGATGCTGTGATAATTCCGTCTGCTTTGAGTTGCTCTGTGCTTCTGGGGACAGGTGCCACTTGAGAGTAAGGGGTGCTGTATGGATGGATGTCCACTTGCTGAAGAACCACAGTGTTGCTTCCTTGACTGACAGAAGGAAACCTATATCCTTGGGCAAGAGAAACAGGGTTTTATTTTTGTCTGTTTGTATGGTTTGGTGAGAGTCCTGAGCTGCAGACTTGAAGATAAGTGATACCCCAGTGTACTATGCCCCTAACCCCAAATCACTGTTGGTGACCTTGTAAGAGACCTAGCTTCTTGGAGGGCTGAGATAATAACACTTTTAACTACTGCATAAGTGGGAAATGAAGGATAAATACAGTAAATATTAAATACTGAGCCTCCGTATGTGTTAAAAGTGCATCTCATAGATTATTAGATACCAGTTATGGAGAGAAACTGCTGTTTCATAAATTATCCTAATTAATTCTCACTACTATTTTAACATTGTAATTATTTTTTCTTTATTGCCATATTCAGATAGTTAAAAGGAGGTTCCATTGTTTGTTTGTTTGTTTAAGAGTTTATTAGGGGGTGCTGGAGAGATGGCTCAGCGGTTAATAACAGATGCTTCTCTCACCGAGGACCCAGGTTGGTTCCCAATACTCACATGGCAGCTCAAAACTCTCTGTAGTTTTACTTCCAGGGATCCAACCACTTAGGTTTCAAGGATACTTCATGTGTCCTTGAAGTATGTGATACACATACACATACACACACACATACACACACACCCAGAGAGAGGCAAAATACTCATATACTTAAAATATTGCTTAAATTATTGTTAAAAGTTTATTTCACTTCACAAGTGGTGTATGGCAGAGAACTCTGTAGTTTAATAAGTACTTAACACCTTCCCTTCAGAGGCATCTCCTCTCTCTTTCTCTCTCATGTGTGTGATGAAGAATTATGTATGCATACGTGTGTGTGTGTATGTGTGTGTGTGTATGTGTGTGTGTGTAAGCTGGAACGCAATGTGTCTTCTCTAATCACCCCCCCATTCCCTTTTTGAGACAAGGTCTTTCATTGAGCCTGGAGCTCAGTGATCCCAACTGACTTTGTGGTCAACAAGCCTTAGGTATCTTCCAATCTGGCCCCCAGCATTTCCCCACTTTACTGGCTTTACTGACTCATCCATCTCCCCAGCCCTGATATTTTTGTTTTTAAATAAAATAATACAGTAAGTCCTTAGTATCCTACTATTTTTAGTGTGTTTCTTAACCAGTGAAATCATTTCATCACATTATTGGGGTTGATAGTAGTGTATAGTATGGTTAAGGCCAAGTTGGTTAAGTCTGAGAAGAATGAGGAAGAGAGTCACAGGAGCTCTCTGGTTTCTCTTATTCCAAGAGTGCAACTTTATTTCCTACATAATGATAACACATTTCTAGGATACCACATCGTGTGACTTTTATATAACATTTTTATAAATCAGCAATTTTGTAAGAATAGCTAGCAGGGTGGCGTATTATTCTCTTCTTTCCTCTCCCCATTTTCTGTGTGCATAATACTGAGGAGTGGAGAGGACAACTTCCTGATGTTGGTTAGATAGGTTGGTCTTGAATTAGAGAGCTGTGAGGAGAATATGAGATTAAACCCATCCCAAGTTCCTGTGTTTACAAAAAAGCAATAGTATTTGTTTAAAGTTGTGAACACAAGACTTTCATTTCTCAGATTTGGAGGAGGTAGGGGAGAGGGAGAGAGTATTCAGTCACACCTAGTAAGCAGTTCCGCAAAGACTAAAAGCAGAAACCTTTATTATAGAGTTACTGGCGTAGCTCATGCCCCAGAGTGCATGCATGAGCTACTCCCTAGTTGTGGCCTGGAATCTGGGGAGAACCAGGGAGTTTATCACTGTCTTGGCTTTGCTTTTGTTGGTTTTGCTACAGTCTCTCATTCTCTAAAACCTAGCTTTCTTGTGGAAGAAAACATGAATAACCCTTAGCTCTTTCTAAAGTTTCAGCCACCCACAGAGACCGACTAACTGGCTTCCAGTCATAGCTTTACATTTCCTAGAAAGAGACTCCATGCTGCCAGATAGGGGTCAGGTGGTTGCTCTTGGATTCCCAGTCAAACATGGCTGCCTAGGGCTCCCTGTCGAGATCTGGCAGGAGGTATCCCAAGAAGAGGGTTGGCTTCTAGGTTGGGTAGGCAATCCAAAAGATGTCTCACAGAATAAGAAAAAAAAAGCAGCCTAAGTTTTAAGCACTCATTTCTTAGGCTGTTACCAAACAGTGTTAGAAATTGTGGCTTTTATTTTATGTCTGAACAAGAAGGGGCTAAATGATAGGACCAAGGGAAATGCTACCATAACAATACATGGTCTTTATATCTTAACGAGCCAAGATGCGAAGATTGCTTAGAAAAACGATGAAGGGTACTTTTGGTGTTCTGCTTCCTTAATATATACTTCAGTGTTTTTACAGTTAGTTTCCAGCAGCTCACATTCAGCACTCTGTAGAACAGATGCCTCCTTTCCTTGCTCCTGTCTAACCATTTGGTCAGTTAGTTATCAGCTCTTTAAAATCAGCAGATTAGCTGTATCATCAACAACCATGTGGCAAGTGTGCATTGTAAGGTGTACCTTTACAAAGTGTTGAAGAGGGTGGTGGGTGGAGTGTCTCCTCATGGAGGAGACAGGGGGAGGAGCTACATGTATCCATCTGCAAGGAGCAAAGGAAAACTCTAGTGTCAGTACCCAGAAGGTATAGCTCAGCAGCTACACCTGGGAGTGACTGCTCATTGTCACACATTGTAACATGTGGATGTTGGGTTACTCTGAGTTGAATGAAATGCAAGAGCTGAGAGAGAGAGAGAGAGAGAATCCATTATCTTTTGGTAGACATTTCCCAACATCACTGGCAGAGCTGGATGATCAGAAGTATGAGGTGGAAGGGGCCTGTCAGTTGTTTCCTGTCTCTCTGACGAGCTGCTCTGAAGCTCATTTTCCATAAGTTGGGCTTCCCTGTTTCTTGTCTGTTAGAGTTTCCGACTTGTGTTTCTGGTCATCAGTGCAGTGGAGTTACTCATGCGATATCTTTGTGCCTTGACATAACCTTATTAAGTATTCTTCTTCTGGGCAGACATGTTACAGCTACAGTGGTCCTACTTTCAGACATGTGGCCTGAAGACTATGTGACGGAAGGAAGCTTCTTGCAGGCAGAGCTTCTGAGGCAACGGGTGTTAGGATATGAAGGATTCTCGGAAAGAAGGTCCTCCTGAACTCCCCAAAAGTACCACAGAAGTCATGCTATGGTAATCCCAAGAGGCAGGCTAGGCTATCTCTGAGTTTAAGGCCAGCTTGTTTTACATAGCAAGTTTCCAGGGATACACAGTAAGAACTTGACTCCAAACAAACAAACAAAAACAAACAAACAAACAAACAAACAAACACCAAAAGAGCAAAAAAGAAAAAGAAAGAGATGCTGTGCTAATACATTCATTTAGCTACAGTAGCTTCGCCTAGCCTGTTATCTTACCAGCAAGGATGATGTTTGACAAATGAAATCTGCGTGCTGTTCAGGCTCCTCCTGTCACTGAATTCATAAGACAACTTGAATTCATAGGATACTTGAGAAAAAAGGAGATCCTGAAATGAAGGTAAATGATAGAGAACAAGTAATGGAGACATTTTCTCTTGGAAGATAAAAAATTAGCATTAAGAGAGAGAGGTGAGTAGGAAGGGATGAGGATATGTGTATAGGAACCAAGACAGGAGGAGGAGTGGGAGAGGGGCATTTCAGGTGGCGCCTGCAAAGGACAAAAGAAGAGACCCCATGGGGCTTTGAGACTGTGAGCCCACTTAGCAAAGCGAGCCTGTGCCAAGGGTGCCATTTTAGGCACCTGAAAAGTTGAATTGGGTGTCAGACATAGCTTCACCTATATAGTGTCCCTGTTCTCTGTGGTGGCAGTGGGTTCCTCTTTTCCTCTAGGCAGCGGTCTCTCTTTCCTAGCCTCTAGCGTTTCCTTTGGTAACAAGGGTGGAATACCGGTCATATGACTGTTACCAGCAAGAGAGCATCTGGCCTTCAGTATGAATTGGGTTTTCTGTCACAGCTGAAAGGGTTTTGATCTTCTGGGATTTTTGTAGGCTGCTAGGACTGTAGCCCTGGATAAAGTGTTTTTGAAAGACTTATCATCTAAATTATGGTTTCTTCCCTGTCATTGGCTCTTCTTTCTCACCTTTATCTGCCTTTGCTGCCTCCAGTCGGGAGTGTGTAAGCTGTAGTC
Source organism: Pachyuromys duprasi (assembly GCA_028658305.1). Taxonomy (NCBI): domain Eukaryota; kingdom Metazoa; phylum Chordata; class Mammalia; order Rodentia; family Muridae; genus Pachyuromys; species Pachyuromys duprasi. Next base: position 46,600,425 of record CM053761.1, read on the forward strand.
TTTCCATATTGGAAGAGAACTTGAGTGTCAGAACTGAATTTTTCTGCTAGGTGAATGTTTATGTAAAACCCTCTCACCTGTTCACTCAGTTTCCCGTTGGAATGGCCGACAGTTGCTGCCTGGTTCTAAAGGTTGTAAATCATCTCCTCCATCTGGATTGCTGAAGTGTCCAGAAAGGAGGTTATGTCCCAGTGTGATCAATTATCCCAGCTGTTAGAGCCTATCATCAGGGTTGGTGAGAGAATACGGCAGGAAATTTCAAACGGTGTTCTTGCACTGTGCTACATGCCACACTATTTTAATATGAATATGTTTCTTAATACCATACTCATGGATCCCATGGACCATAATCATGGGCTCATTTCTTCTCTGGAATGCCCAATATCCAAGTGTTTCTCTCATATCTCCGGTTATTCGCACTCTGGGTATTGTTCTCATTTCCCAGCATAAATCTTTCTTCCCTTCCTTTTTTGGGTATTCCCGGGGAAACATTATGGCTATGCCTCAGTGTTCCAGATGAGTTTTAGTGCTCCTGTAAGAGGAGATTGCACTCTTATGGAAAGAAAGAAAGAAGAAAAAAGGAAGGAAGAAAAGCTTGTTTTGATTTAAATGAGATGTAAAAAGATGTCTTAAAAAACAAAACAAAACAAAAACCTGTAAAGGTCCCATGTGTACCAAAGACACATATTAAGTGACAGAGGCCAGAATGGTCCCCAGTTTGTGATGTTGTTGGAACATCGGAACATGGGTTTGGAGGACTGTTGGTCTTGTGAAGATTTCCCAGTGACAGTTGTGAAGATTTTTCTGCTGACATTATTATTGCCTTTGGACACAAGGAATCATTTTGCTGCAAGGGATTGAGGCTTAGCAGCCAGACCAGTTTTACTTTTGAATCCAGGCTCCATTAGGAAAATCAGCACTGTTACATTGAGTAATTCAACTCTGTTTACTAAGTCTGTTTGTCTGTGTCTTTCTTGCCTTGAAGATTGGTGGGGTTGTGTGTGAGGCACAGGAAGCATGCATAAGACTAGAACACCTTTAGTCTATAAACTTAATCTCCCTAGGCATGTCCAGTGTAGTCGCTAGGTGCTATGTTCTACATGTCTGCCTTTGAAGTGGCCCGATTCTGGCTCTACAGAGAACTCTTGTAATGCTCTATGTGATGGGGGTGGCAGTGTAGAACAGAGGTTAAAATTACAGACTTGGCAGGCTGGTTCCTCCTTGGTCTTTGTGCCCAGCCTCTGCTGTGATCTTGTGGGAAGTGCATTCACAGCGTAGTAGTTCTCAGAGGTGGGCGGGACCTGTGGGGGCTGATTCAGTAAGAGCAGAGACCAAGGGGTCCTTCCTCCTCTGTGCCTCTGCAGTGTAATCACACACCAAGAAGGGCTTAGACTTGAAGCAGAGCTCAAGCTCACACTTGATACAGGCATTGGCGCCTCCAGTGTTGCTACACCTTAACCTGGGCCTTTGCAGCCTCCAGAACTGGGAGAAACAGATCTCTCCGACATATACGTCAGCCAGGCTAAAAATTGTCATAGTACACAAAAAGATTAGGAGAGCTCTTTGGCAATATGTGACATTCAATAGGACAGTTATCTTTCCTCAACCTTAATTTCTTCATGTCAGTGGTAGTGCTTATTTCAGTGGTGATTTGACAGCATAAAATGCTTCTCAAGTAGTAGCAAGATGGAAGCTATTCTTGTTGTTTTATTCTGTTTTCCTCGTTGTCATCATCTGTGTTGTCGTCATCAGGGTCATGAGAGGAGAGCGTTAATTTTCAACTGACAAGTTACCTTCCTCATACACGCTGTATGAGGGATGTCTACGGACATATTTTGAGGATCAGAATTTGAGGCTGCTAGTGTCCAGAAGGCAGAGGCCAGAGCTGTTGGCAAGTCCTCCGCAGTTCATACAACAGTCTGTGTAAGTTACAGTGATTTGATCCCAAGTCAGTGGGAGAAACCCCTCCTCATTTAGTGTGGGTAGCACTGGAAAATATTCCCGTCTTCATTCTCTTTGTTCTTCTTCTCTCCTTCACTCCCTCCTCCTCCCCTTTCCTCTGTCTCCCCCTCTGTTCCACTATCCTTCTCCCCTCTCTCTTTTTGTCTCCAGATAGGGTCTCCTGTAGCCTAAGCTGTCCACGAACTCCCGATCCTCCTGCCTTTGCCTCCCAAGCCCTGGGATCAGTGGCCTGTGCCTCCACGTCTGATGTCTCCTTCCTCTTGATGTGATGTAATCATGTTCCTTTAAAAAAGCCCTATCAGAACTTTCTGTTTATAAGCTCATTCATTCTTTGAGCCTTCTGCCTTTCTTATTTGTGCCTGTGCAAATCATTGTCTGCCAGGTCATGCAGAAGAAGCTGTTACTTCTCTCAATTTCTACCTCAGGAAGAAGACACAGGCTGGGGTTTCAAATGTGAATGTAATTAATTGGGCTTGAATGTTCCTGCTGTTGTCCAGGGTAGATGAAGAGCAGGCTTTGAAATGTCTCCATTTTCTGCTAGAATTTGGTTAATTCATCATTATTATCTTAAAGGTTTATGTACTGTTTATGAGCCTTAATTACAATTCTCATTGAAGCATTTAAACTACTTGTGTGTAAGGAAATGTGAGTTACTTTCCCTTATGCAGAAAGTGTTTATAACAATGTATTTCCTGTTGACATCTGTTCACAGGGCTGGATTCAGTCAGAATCATAGGGAATATTTTCTGTATATGGATGTGCTTGTGTACGTGCATGTGGAGGCTAGGCATCAACCAGTATGTCATTCCCTAGGTCTTTTTCACCTGGCTTTCTTGAGACAGGGTATCTCAGTGGGATGGAGTTCACCGAAAAGGCTCAGTGGCTGAGCAGTGAGCCGCAGGATCTACCTGCTCCTGCCTTTCCAGCATTGGCAATGTAAGTATAACAGGGCCTCGGACTGTAGTCAGCACCGAGACCTTAGCACAACTGATTCCATGATGGAAGTACCATTCAGGCTGTAAAATTCAGCACAGAGACATCACCACATACCAAAACTAAAACAAAGACCTAATCCATCAAAGGCTATAATTCTGGGAAAGCCTGAAAATGTGCTAACTTCTGTAGTTCTGCTTCTGGCTAACTGGTTTTGTTATGAAATATGTCAACCCAGAACATGTTTTTTGGGCTTAAAAGTTCACATTGAGAAAGACTCAGAGCTACATTGGGATCCAAAGCACCCAGTGTAGTCAGTTACCCATGTCCAGGAAGTATTCTCTGGTAAATGCCCCACAACAATAAGCACAGACCGCCACGCTCAGCTTTTCTATGGAGGATTTGGGGATTCAGTGTAGCTCCCCACCTTCACTCTGCATGAAAAATCTTTGACAAGTACTTTACTGACTGAAACATGTCCTCAGTCTTTCCATAAGCAACTTTAGGAAGATGTCTTTGAGGGGCATATCATGACACACTTAAATATTTCCATAATGTCTTTTTTATTTGTAGTCAATAAGCAAGCGAATAAAAATTAGGCAGTGCCAAGAAGAAAGATTTTTGAAAAACAAACGTTTTTCTGTGTGTTCTTTTGCACAGTGTCCATTACAGTAGACATCATCACATAATATTAGTCTAGACAGTGTTATTTGCCATCCCCAAATAGAACACTGTCAGCCTAATACCATTGTTTCTGTATCACTGTACTAGATTGGCCATGTTCTGTATAAAAGCTATCAGCTTATTTATTTGTTGCCTTATTTTAAAATTCACTTTGCAATTAGCAGGAAACAGACAGAGACATTGCATAAAATTATTTGTACTCTGTTTCATTATTTGTTTATTTATTTGTTGTTATTTTTGAACAGGGCCTCTCTACTTAGGCCTGGGTGTCCTGGGACTCACTGTGTAGACAGAGTGGCCTCGAACTTAAGAGATCCTCTTGTCTCTGCTTCCCAAGTGCTGGGATTAAAAACACCAGTTTTTATTTTTAAAGCAGATGATCCTGAAGGACTACCCTGCTGGTGCCCATCTTCACCTGCACAGTGCTTACACAGCTGACATTGTAGGAAATGGTTGGGAGGTGTAGATTTGGAATGTGCATTCTTCATTGTGGGTAGGTTAGGTGTCAACAACAGTTACTAGAAGGGTTAGGGTTGTGCTTTCTTGGAAGTGTGTTTCCATTTGCTTTTGAAGGAAGAATAATGAAGTGTTCTTCATACCGGGGGTGTAAAGCTAAGGTTTCATTAGTCGTTCACTCCCTCAGTTTTCCATTCACTATTTCATTCATCCTGGTTTTTTTTGTTTGTTTGTTTTTGTTTTTGTTTGCCTACTTTGGATGCTATATATGGTACTTGATGGGCGTTACAAGGATGTACAGAAGAGTACCAGTCCTCGCATGACTTTGCAGTGTGTGGTTACATGGTATTGTGTGCTTAGGGGGCAGTAAAGTGATTGTGGAGTTTGTTTACTTTTTTTCTGGACACTCTTCACATGAATGTTACTTTCATCCCCATTTACTTGTAATTTCTCCCAGATGATGAATGGATCTCTGTGATAACAAATTAAAATGTTAGCAATTTAAGGACAGTTGCCAGCTGTCACCATCTCCCTTCCCCATCTTCCCCAAGTAGCTTTTAGAATTCTCTGAGGTTATCATTTCTGTTCAGATGTTTTCTGAAAAGAATGGGGTGAGATGAGAAGCATATAGAAGTGTGGACAGCTTGAGTGTGTGTGCAGGTGCAGACAGATAGTCATTGTATTGAGTGTATTGAGCAAGGAAAACTTCGTGTGTGTGGGTGTGTTTGTGCGCGCGCGCGTACAGATGCATGTGTGTTGAGTCCATGTGGAGATTACAGGGCAGCCACTGATGTTGTTCCTCAGATAATATCAAGTGTTTTTGAGGCTAGTGTGGAACTCATCTAGTAGGCTGTGCTGGCTAGCCAATGACCAGATGTCTGCTTGTCTCCTCTTCTTCCTCCCTGGGATTATAAGCATGCACCACCTTGCCTGGGATTTGATTTAGTTTAATTTCCTCTGTGTGTGTGTGTGTGTGTGTGTGTGTGTGTGTGTACAGGGTATTTGCAGAGGCCTGAAAAGGGCACTGGAGATCTTGGAGCTTGAGTTAGAGGCATTTGTGACTGCCAGAATTGGGTGCTGGGGTGCAAATGCTAGTCCTCACGATAGAGCAGCAAGCACGGGACACGAATTACAGATGGTTATGAGTAGTCATATGGGAATCAAACCCAGGTCCTCTGGAAGAGCAGCCAGTGCTTTTAACTACTGAGTCATCTCTCCGGCCCTATTGCCAATTCCCTATGTGGTCATTTTGTTTTCTAATTGTGGGTTATTATTGCAATGAATGTATTTCTAGTTGTTGGAAGTGGTTCCTCATGCTTCCTGGGCACCTGCCCCCTGATTCATTCCATGGGTGACATGTGAAGGCTGAAGAGAGGTGAATTGGACTAGTTTGTCTTAGCTAAGGTTCCTGCTAGCTCTTTCTGGGGCAAAGAAAGGATTTCAGTGACCAAAGGATGCTCTTCAGTTTGTACATATTACTCTAAGATAACGAAGACTTGATTACCAGTGACATGTCATACCTTATCCCTGGTCACTCATGGTACCTTTAAATGTATGGACCAGAAACTAATGATTTTAAAAATGGATGTCTTAGTCTGGTTTTCCATACTTTCAATTTCAAGTTTTCGGGAGCCAGCAGCAGGTAGATATCCTGGTCAGCAAGGAATTAAAAAAAAAAAAAAAGGATGATGGTAGGTGCTATGATGGTTTGAATATTTGGCCATAATGAGTGGCACTATTAGGAGGTGTGGCCTTGTTGGAGGAAGTGGGTCACTGTGTAGGCAGGGCTTTGAGGTCGTAAACGCTCAAGCTACATAGAGTGTGAAGCACATCCAGTTGCCTTCTGCTGCCTGCAGATCAAAATGTAGAACTCTTGGTTCCTCCAGCACTATGTCTGCCTGTACTCTGCCATGCTTCCCACTATGATGATAATGGACTGAACCTGTGAAACTCTAAACCAGGCCCAGTGTTGTCCCTTCTAAGTGTTGCCATGGTCATGGTATCTCTTCACAGCAATGGAATCCCCAGCTAAGACAGATACTTACTGTGGGTGTTTTCTAAATGCTTCATAGATGGTACATCACCTCTTCTTCGTTCAGATGGGACACTGATGCAGGTATTGTTAGTTCTTTGTTGTAGATAAAAGGATATTGAAACATGGGTCAGTTAACACATTGTCAGTCACCTGTGTAGACATTCTGAATCAAGAATATCTGAAAATTTGGAAAACGTAGCATAAACATTTTAAATAGTGTTGTTTATATGTTCAATTATGTTTACTGTTTTTCTACCCACCTTAGCTTCCAGCTGTTTTTTTTTCAAGTGAAAAACACTTAAACGTAAAGCATTAGCATACTTGCTAATCTAGTGGGAAATGAATAATATACTGTCTATCTTCCAAAAATCCCTGAAACACTGGTCAGTAGAGAATGCTTAAAAATAAAAGATCAAAGAGACTTTTATTGGCGTTATATGACCCCTGCCCCAACCCCCAAGCTGTAACTCTGAGCAACTGCTGGGAGGAAAATTAAGGAGAGAAGGAAAAAAGCCTTCTATTTAAGTAGGCATGGAAGTAAGACACATGACAGACAGGCAGCCACATGATGGAGAGTGAAGACTTTAGAGACAGAATAAAGAAGTTCAGTGTATTAGAAAATGTACGTGGAGGTTATAGCTAGCACCTGAGGGGCAGGGAGAGGGAGAAGAAAGGGAGGGAGGGATAGAGGGAGAGTGCACCTTTCTGACCCAGAAAGGTGGCAGACCCAGGCTCATGGGAACTGCGCTGGGCGGAGGGAATTCTGAGAAGGAAAAGTATAGCATCTCATTAAAGAACCGTGATTTTTGCCCTTGCCTTTAGTGTGGTTTAACGCGATCCCACCTTCCTTGGAGTCTTCCCTGGACCAGCTGATTGACTCCTCCCAACTGGAATGTTAGGTCTCCACCCAGGCCAGAGAGTCTATTCCATTGACCAGAAGGTTTCTTTTCTTTTCTTTTTTTTTTTTAAATCAGGAAATGCCAGAGATAAAGTATTATTTATTTGTTCCATCGTATTTGCTTATTTTTACATGTGTGTATGTTTGCACAAGAAAGATGGACAAACAATTTAGTACCCAGTTTTACAAATTAGAAAAGAAGACAATAGAAACAATAAAAAATAGCATAATTGGAGTATAAATTTAGAACCGTTAGCCTACAAATTGATAGTTTCCAATTTTCAGTATTTTTTGATTATATTCTTAATATGCAAACAATATTACATAGTGTTAGAAACAGAATTTCCATAAGACATTGACTTACACTCTGAAGTTCACAGATCTGTACAATGTACCAAACATTTCTTTTTTTTAAGTAATTTATTTATTTTTCTGTTAATCACAGGTTATATACTTTGTATCCCAGCTGTAGCCCCCTCCCTCATTCCCTCCCCCTCTCCCCATCCCTCCCTCATCTCCTCCCTGCCCCCTCCAAGTCCACCGACAGGGGGCAGGGGGGGGGAGGATCTCCTCCCCTGACCAGAAGGTTTCTAAAGAGTGTACTTTTAGTAATACCCAGATACAGGATTTCATAGTCAGTTAAAACTATGTTCAAGCCGTGTGGTGGTGGAGCTTGCCTTTAAACCCAGTAGTTAGGAGGCAGAAGCAGGCAGATCTCTGAGTTTGAGGCTAGTCTGGATTACAGAGTTCCAGGATAGCCAGGGGGACACAGAGGAACCCTGTCTTGAAAACAAACAAACAAACAAAACAAAACAAATTCTAAATTTGACTATCACTAGAATAAATCTGTGGTGTTAGGAGAAACCCAAGCACCCTTTCGAAGCCCTGGTCATGGGCACAGTTTCAACTCTCCTACTGACTTTGATGTGAGTTCTGACCCTCAGAATGATGGCTGCTTCCTGGTTTTTGCTGGCTTTTGTGTTTGGAAGGAAAAGGGGCTTGGCTAAATGGAGTTGCTGTACAAAGTTTCTGTGGCTGTGTTCAAGGTGCAGGACTGAAAGTGTGCTTTTTGGACTAAAGGCATGCTCTATCGCTTTTAAGGAGTTGATCCGTAGCTGCAACACAACAAAATACATGGGAGTCACTTCCCATTCTAATGTCCAGTCAAGTCTGTTTGTTGTTGTTGTTTTGCTTTTGTTTGTTAGTTTGTTTTGGTTATTTGCTGTTTTTTCCCCCATCTCTGCCCTAAACACTTAGGAGATTCCACATGTTTATATAGCACTTCGCAGAAATGTCACTTTCTTTTCTTTTTAATATTTGAAGCAACAGCTGCCTAACATGGATCAAATTAATTACAAAGGCATTTTGAGCAACTACAGTTGCTCCTAGACTCCAGAACCACCTTGTCCCTATTAAAGCTGATTTGGGCACTTCCTTCTGGAACCCTGAGCTGTAGTGTTTATCCGCCTCCTCTCTTGTTGTGGAAAGCTTAAGGCCCGTGGGGCTGGGTGGGTTGTCTGATCTGTACTAATTAAGATTTGCTTGTATGTCAGAGACTAAAGATCATAATATTTATTTTTTTGGAGGGGGTGGGCAGGCAGCAAATAAACACTTGATCTTTAATGCAGAATTGCCGTAACTCTTGAGGTATAGCCAATGTTTTCTAGATAAACAGAAAGTGCCATTAAACAAACACACAGGTCACAGGCATAAATTTTCCCAAGATCATACCCTTGAAAGATGGAAGAGAAAGGAAACATGGAAATGAAATGAAAAAATATGGGGGTGGGATAGGGTGGGGGGGGTACTGTAGAGGAGTCCTTGATCTGTGTGTCCCTCAGCTTGAGTGTGGCATGCGGCTTGTTTTCATCAATAAAATTTGACTAGAACACAAACGTTCCCCTGTACTGTATACAGTCCAAGGCTGTTTTCTCACCTAAGCGTCATAGCTGAGCAGTTATGGTAGAAAGAATATGGCACATAATGCTTCAGATTTAGTCTTTGTTAAAACATTATAAATTGTGTTCAGAAGACATAGATGTTTAAAGAAATTTAGACAGAGCTCTGAGGTTGTAGTCCAGTGGTGGTCCTAGGTTTGAATCACAACTGTTTACACAAAAAAGAGGAGATGTGGAGGAAAACCAGGGGTAGGATAGACTGCTTACCTAGCATGCTCAAGGCTGTCATTAGATCCGAGGCCTAAGGGAGAGAGAAAAATGCCTGCTCAATTAGTTGCAAGCACAGAATGGAATGTGTTTTATATCCTCAATATTCTGTTTCTTTCTCTCCCATTTCTCATCTTGGACTGTCTGCTTCTTAGAAGTCCCTAAATATTTTCTAATGTTTATTATTATTATTATTGTTATCTATAAATATGTTCTTTAGTGGCTGTGTTATCACTGTACTACTGGGATGTAGGCTTCTTGAAGGTAGATAGTTTGTTCTGGTCACAGCTCAGCCCAGTGCCTACAACAGTTTCCACGGAGATGATGAACACTTGTCTAACTATTTCAGAATATGTCTATAATGGTTTGGTTATCCAATCCTGTTTAGCTTGTCATTTAAATATTCCGACAAATGTTTGTTGTTAAACACTTCAATGAATTTCTCTTTAGTTAGATATCTATTAGGATTTTTACCAGTTTCCTTGGAGAAATTATACCATAAGCTAGAATTCTGCCTTGAGGTAGAAGTATCAGGCCAATGGATACTTTAACTAGAAAAGCAACATTTCCTGACACGCAGAAGCCTAAAAGGATATTGATTGAACACAGAGAACCAGGCGCTTTAGACCACAAGAGAAAGAAAGAATGGGGTCTCTTGGGGAACTCAAGGTTGGAAGAAATTCAGTAGTCAGAGTTGGTGTTAATTTTCCATGTTTAAAGCCTGTCCTTCATCTCCTGGTGAAGTCACTGTATCTACTGTCCTATGCTAAACAATGTTCTGTCTTTATGTAAGTGTCATCAGAAGATGGTCATTAGCTCTGATGGATGTTCCTTGTGGAGATGTAAGCCAGTTGTTTCTTTATCTGTGAATAGTACACTTGTGGTTTGACCAACTTCAGATAGAAATATTTGAAAACAGCAAAATAATTGAACATGTACTACAGCCTTTTTTTTTTTTTACCTGCCAGTGTCCCTAAACAATCTGACATAACAATTATTTACCTAGCATTTGTATTGTAAGTATGGATAACTCACTAGTGATGATTTAAAGCATGTGGGAGCACATGTAGGCGATATGCAAATACTGAGACATTTTACATAGCTATTTGTGTGTCAGTGGATTTTAGTATCTGTGGGTTCATTGTCTACTTTCTTTATGCTAAAATAGTCATTGGTGGACTAGTTTGACCTCTTCTGCTTGAGGGGAAGGGTACTTCCTCCTCTCAGGAAGACTGGGTGGTAGAGGCAAGGACAGCAAGTGCTGTGAAGAATGCTTGTTTATATAAGGAATGCATATGTAAAACATGTTGATTTGAACATGCTTTATTGCACCAGTCTCTTACCATTATCTAACTGAAAGGCCCAAGGCTCCCTGAGGAGGCTCAAGCTGACAAGTTGAAATGACATGATTCTTTGGCTCTAAGCTACCCTTTTCCCACTTTATTAGCTTAAGCTTTACAGTTCTTTAAAAATTCCATAGCTAAGTTCACAGGCTCAATAAAATGCTATCTTATCAAGATCTGTCTATTGCAGGGAAATAGGCTTTCCTATTTTTTTTTCTTGGCCAGCTGTTTAATAGCATTAACCCTTGTGTGACCATCTACTTTGGCTTATAATCTAAGAAAAAGGACTGTGACTGGACTTCTGGGAATTGGCTTTCAAAACCACTGAGTCTGGACTAATAAAAGGCTAGTGTAGGCTGAGTTGTGATGGACAGATATTTTGCAAGGAATACTCAATGTGTTTCCTTAGTTTCTTCTGTCCTTCCTGTGCACACAGCAAGCTCAGCTATTCAATCAAAGCAAATCCATGTGATGGTACACGCCTTTGGGAGGTAAAGACAGGCAGTCCTCAGAGTTCAAGGTTAACAGAGATTTGCAGAGATTGTTCCAGGACTGCAGGGCTACACAGAAAAACCCTCATTACACACACACGTGCATACCCCTAACACATACTCAAAGCCAAAGCAAAGACATTTTATTGTAGGGTTTCCATTTTCTTATGATAGTAAAATGGTGTTAGAGTTGTTATTAAGTTTGGATATGTCATCTTGGTTTTTAAGTGTCCTTTAATATTGTTGTTTTGAGCTGGGAAGTGAAGCTAGCTTTAGTCAAAGCTTGCTTAGGCTTTTAGAAAACTATAGAACAATTTTTTTTTTTCCAATACTAGTTTGGCTCTTAGGAACAAAGTTTTTCTCTTTAGGCTTAAGGTTTTGAAACAAAAGCTATGCAAAAACATTTACTGTATGAATGAGCATTTATGATAAAGCTTATAGTAACAATATTTTTAAAGCATTTGTTTGTTTTTTTATTGGGTGTGTAAATGTGGGTACATATATGCCATGGTGTGTGTGTGTGTGTGTGTGTGTGTGTTTAAAAGCTAGTTGGGAGATAGTATGCTCTTAGGATCCAGCTCAGATAGTTGGGCTTGCCTAGTGAATACTTTTATCTGCTGAAGTATCTTGTAGGCCAGCTTTGACACTATTTCTTGTTTTGAGCTCTTTGGATAAGAACTGGATAGATAAGAGGCCTGGGAATTTTTATATCTAAGATGTTTCTTCCTTGAAGTAGCAGAACAAAGGCAAAATAAAAATTTGTCCAAATTATTAAGGTTGTACATTGTTCAAAGATGTTTAAAAAAACAGAATTGTTATTTGTATTTACTTTTGAGAAGCACCACATGATTTTAAGAGTGCTTTTGTGGTATTGATTTTATTATAGCAGAGGGTCTAGAGTGCAATTCAAGCTGGCAAATCTATATGAGGCATCCATAGACCTATGGACATAACTAGCTAATAAGACTTCTGACAAGTGCACAGTGCAAAAGCAAACCCTAAATATAAGATGAAATGAATCATTCAAAATGTGTATGAAAGTGTGCTCCTAACATGTGTCCATATAGCAAGATGTTTCCAGTGGTAAGCAGGTGTGCTGGTGGCAGATAAGTGATAGGTTGGGTAAGACCAGCATGGGAGTCCAATTTTTAGTGCTGAATTCATGAACTTGGCTGTACTGTAGTGATATTTGTAAGAGTTGGATAACACCCACCTTGTGAGATGCTTGTGTGATTCCCAGAACAAATTGCATTTTAAAAGAGATCCCTGTAAAGCCTCCAAAAGCTTTTCACATACACGTGACTTGTCAGTGCTGTCCAAATAGGCTTTGGGAGGATTGCTCATGATTGTTTCATGGAATTCTGTATGGGCACAACTGAGTTACAGTATATGTGAATTACTTGCTAGGGTTTCTGACTTGACCTTGAGGGAATTTAGAAGTGTCTGAAAATATGGAGGAAAAAGAAAATGGCAACTTCTAGACTTGTAGAACCACCAGAGGATCAAGAGTAGGTGAGACTTTCTTGACTCACTGGCCATTTTGACTTTAGCCTTGACTTTCCATTCCTGACTTCAGCCATGCTCTGCTCTCTTTTTTCTGGTTTTGCTGAGCTGTGGCATTTCCAGGCTTTTGCAAGGGGGATTTGTGTTTGGGATGTTTTTCATACCCGCTTCCAATGGCAAACTCTTCATCTGTATTATTACATGATTGGCAGCTGTTTTATTATCATTCAAACCCTGACTAGGTTTCAGCTAAGTGTTCTCAGAATACCATGCTCTTGCACCTAACATTCCACTCTGCTTTTGTAATAGCCCACTTCTTCATCCCATTGGTCTGCTGGGCTATGCAGCCTCAGAGGACAGAGAATATGTCCTGTTTGCTGTCGTCTCTCCAGCACCTAATATAGCCCTTAGCTCCATGAAACAGTTTTGAGTACATAAATGAATGATGTGTGAGAATTGGTTCCCCTGTCGTTTAAGCTCAATGTGTTTTTGGTTTTCTATTTAAAGTTTCTGAGCTGCCTAGAACTGGCTAAACATAACATCTTTGTTTTGACAGTAGACTGTTCACTAAAAAAAAAAATGGCAGAGGAAGAATTTTCAAGTTGAATGTATCCTTCAGTGATCTGGTTTCTTTTAGGGTGTGAGGCTGTGTGAATGCTGTTTTGGTCCAGAGCTCTGAGTCTTAAAGGTGGCCACAGTGCCTGGATTGCAATAGCTCTATCTCCACCTAATCCGCGTATCCTGAGTGCACCTGTCTGTGGTTGTGTCTGTGAGCTTCTGTCCCTGAATTTGGCTTTAGGGGAAGAAATAGTGGTGATGTGATCACAGGCATTCTGATGTCAGGTAACTGAAAATATGAGGAGAGACATCTGATTCCGACTAATGAATTGTTGTGTGGTTTTGAGAATGATAATGAGGGCACTGACTGAAACATTTTTAGGTAGAAGTACTTTAAAGATGAATCATTGAAAGAGGTGTAACTGTCAATATTAAAGGATTCCTTGACCAAAGGAATGACATTTAATACCACCCAATATACTTCTGAGAGATACTTGGTAAAATGATTCATTTGGGTATGGATGCAGAGCAATAGTTTCCATCTGATTTCCAAAGCACAATAGAAATGGAAAGACATACTGATTTTATTCAATGATTTTATTCACTTGCTAAACCTTTATTGGAGGTCAGTTGAAGCAGGAATTTTTCCAGGGGAAGGAAATAGGACAGGAAACCAGTCACCCGGTATTTATAACATGTTCCATTTCTTGTAATGATTTATACTATCTTGATGAATTCCATCTTGAATAAGTACCTTCGTGTGTTTGTATGACTAAAAAGGACAGAAAGAAGCACATTACGATGCTATCTGTATTTTCTCTGTTCCTGACGTTCCGTTTAAACATTTACTTTTTATTTGTGTTTAATCCTTGATTTATCAACCTGCTATCAACTTTGGTCATGTCGTTGGCCTGAATGAAACAAACCAATAAATGCCGCTTCCCTTAAGAAGAAAGAAAAGGAGGAGTGAATATGAAATTAGCTTGGCAGTGCGCACCTCCGTTCTGGAGCTATGAAGATAGTGCCCTCTTGTGGTTCACTGTTTTTCTCTCACCTCTCAAATAAACTGCTTAAACAAAGTTATATAAATTCATGGCTCTGTTGGAGTTAAATCACATTTTAAGTGGTGTACTTAGAAATAACTAATATGTGTTGCAACATTCATTCATGTAACATTTGGTACAATTTATGTTTTTAATGGAATTACAGAGTTATGCAACCATCTTGCATCATGCAGCCTTCTAATTCTTATTTTTGCAATATTTTAATTTATTCTCAAAGTATCCCCATGTCCCTCCCTTATATGTCCCTTCTATGTGGCTTGAGGCCAGAGACATTCTACTTTTTGCTTCTGTAGACTTGCCTTTTGTAGATGGTTCACACAGAGGGAACTATGTAATACCTGGTCTTCTGTAGTTTGCTACTTTGACTTCTTTGTAGGCATTATTATCACATCAGGACTCAAGTCTTTTTGCCAAGAGTACTTCATTGTACTCCATCATACTTTACAGCTCACTAACTAGTAGACCTTTGGGGTTCTTTTTGTTTTTAAAGCTTGTTATAATTAACGATTCTTTCAAGTTTCTATGTGGGTAGATGCTTTCATTTCTGTTGTAATGTACCTTGAAGTAGAGATACAAGGTCAACTGTTTACTCTGCATGTAACCTTTTGAAGAACTTCAAGACTGTTTTCAAAATGGAAACTCTCTCAAAAATTAAGGTAGAGAAAAATTGAAGAAGGACTCTGATGTCAACACACACACAAATTTTATGGTTTTCATATTATTTGCACAGGTAGGCTCTGATCCTTGAAATCACTTTTCATTAGTTGCCAAGCAATAATATCTTCTCCACAATAGTATCTAGTAAAGACTTAATGAGGTAACACTCATGCTTTGTATATTATCAGTTCTTAGCAAGTGTTGTTACGGTAGGGGTTAAGTGTTAACAGCACTTGCCTAGCACAAATAAGATCTGGAGTTTAAGCCCTAGCAAAACCAATTTATAAAGGAATAGAGGAGGGGAAGTGCTTCAGAATATTGGTGAACTTTTCACCTAACTTTCTTTTTTTTTTTTTGCTAAAATAAATTATATAATAGTTTTAAGATAGTTTTGTTCCCTCCTTTTAAGAATTGTAGAAAAACCTTTCAGTTATTTTTATGTTTGTATTGTGTATGTATTCAGGTTTGTGCTCAAATGTGTAGTGCATGCCTGTGCAGAACAGAGGTCAGCACTGAGCATCTTCTTCATTTGCTTCTTCCCATCCACCCATCACTGAACTTGGAACTCACCCAGTCCTTGTTGGAGAAGGGCCAGTAAGCCCCAGGAATCCTGTCTCTGCCACCAGGTTGGGATTATGGTGCATACTGCTGTGCCTGACTTTTTTTTTTTTTTTTTAACATGGGTGCTAGGGATCTAAGTCAGGCTCTAGTGCTTGTGTGGAAGCACTTTGTGGACTGAGCCCTCTCCCCAACCCCTCGATAGTTATTTTTATATCAGGCTCTTCACTATTGTTATAACAAAGTTCACCAAGTTAGTTCCTTAGAATGAAACCGTTTCTAGGGACTAGAGCTGAGCAGGGATCCCACTGGGCTAAACACCAGCTGTGGAGGAGGCTGTGCTTCCTTCCCCCCACCCCCACCTCCTTCTGGGAGATTCCTCTTCCTTGACTTTTCTCTGGAGGCTGCTATCCTCTTTTCAAATCCATGGATGTTACATTGCTCTGTTCGCCAGGGCCCACCCACATACCATTATAAGGTCACCTCAATTGGTAATCATTGTTCTGTTTGTTGTGCACCATGTTTACAAGCTCCTGGGATCCAGCTATGCACATCTTTGGCGGGCTGTCATACTTCTTAACTAACATTTTTGCAGAGCATAATGGGAAAATATTTTCTTCTTAATGGGCAGGGATTCTAAACTTGGGCTATGCGCTGAACAGGCATAGAAACACATCACATCCACCAAAGTTCAGGAGATCTTACCCAAGGCCCCCCTTCTTGCCAGCAGCTCTGTACAGAAGAAACTTGGGGCTCCCCAATCCATTAGCTTAGCTGCCTACCCCCATTGCCAGTGACCCCAGGAAAGACCCAAAGTACATGTGTTCTGTGGTTACTAGGGGGCAGGTGATGCGAATTAAAGAAAGAACTGAGGGAGACCTTTAGCAAAGTCTTTCTTGTATGTTGTCAAATGGTAATACTGGCTTGAAGCTCTTTACCGTGATCCAAAACCAAGGAGCTCCTTAAGTGCCTGAGGCCAAGTAAATGCCACTGTGTCTTTGGTCTTTGAGTAACAGCAATTGCCATGTAATTTGGGTAATGATTCTTTTAATGGATCTGTTTCTGGGAAACAAATTAAGGCAGCTGTGATGATAAAGCCCTCCAATGCCTCCACTCCAGACCAGGCTCAGAGAAACCCTAAGTGTGAGGAAGCTTGTGCATCAGGGTCTGTTCTATAGATGCCGCAAATGGCTTCTATTCTGTTCTTCCCAAACATTTAAAAACCAAGTTATGTGAAGTTTGAACTAAAAAGCACCCCTAGTCACTGTTCTTTGAGCGTTGGAAAGCAGCAGCCCACAGACCTCCTTCCACCCTGCAGGAGCTGGGCTCCTCTCTCATCAACACTTCTCACAGGGTAGTTTTCTCCATGAGACTTGTGTGTGTGTGTGTGTGTGTGTGTGTGTGTGTGTGTGTGTGAGAGAGAGAGAGAGAGAGAGAGAGAGAGAGAGAGAGAGAGAGAACAAAAGCTTACCTGTGTTGGGGGAACAGAAACTTAGATGTTCTCCACAACCCTTCCCCAGCAGTATAATAAGGAGTAAACAGTGGCTGGGAGGAAATTGCTTAGAACGGAACTGCATAGGGAAGAGACTCTGAGCAGTTGAGCAGCCTGTGAGCTGGGCTGAGAGTTCCAAAGTTGTGTCTTAACACAGGAGAGGAAGTGGGTCTGCAGGTTTGCAGCTGCCTTTGAGTCATCTCTGCTGCTTGTAAGTAGCCCCTCATATTCACTAGTCACATGAATGAAAACTCATTGCTTCACCGACTTGACTTGTTGCAGTCACTGCTTTGGTCTGTTGTGAGTTCCCTTTCTGAGGTAAACAGATGTGTGTGTTGTGTTTCTCCAGAAGTTCCTAACTTCCTTAATTTTCCTATGGTTTTGCAAACAAGTTCATCCATGATCTTCGAATATGCACAGGGCTGATTCAAATTCTTTGGATCCCAGTAATGTATTTAAAAAAAAAATGTTAGAATCATTTGCCTTCAAAGAGGAAACCATTGTGACACTGCGATTCTGAACACAACAGCTAAGGCTTTGTGTGAGCTGACCCACACTGGAGCCTCAGGTCTCTTCTTTCACTGGTTTCAGATGGCTTTTCAGTTCTTTGAATGTTGTGTTACAGGATTTCTGCCTCAAATCTTCCTCTGGGCACTTGGCTAATATCATAACTAAGTGATGATTAACGTTAATGAGGATGTGTTTGAGAGTGGAAACCCGGTCTGCTGTGGTCGTTGATACCTGTGTGTGAGCCTCATGCCCTCCTTTCTGCCTCTCTGGATGCTGAGTCTCACGGTTGTGGTACCTCCTCTCCAGTTGGTCAGATGTGTTAAGAAGCATCATCTTTTGCCCTTTTGTCTCATTATTTTCGTGGCAACACATCCTGGCATCACACAGAGTCTGGGACAGTTTTAGCTAGTTAGGTAAAGGTCAGTGCTACATATTACTGCCGTATATTAACACATTTGTCACCTTCAAAAGATAGATCTCCATGGGGACCTTACGGGGTCAAGATCTTTCCTTCTGTGGTGTGAATAATGTTCATAAGATTGTGACTTTCAACGGCTGTGCTCCCAGAAGAGAGCTATTCACAATGTGGACTGGGGACCCAAAGTCGAGAGTTCCTGGGGAGGGTCAGGAACCATTAAAGACGGCATGAGTTGTCGCACGAACATGCCATTCCCACGCTTAGAAATCAGATTCAGCGTTACCTTTACTAAGCTTGTCTTCTTCAAAGCAAAAGCAACCATCTATCCTTCCGTCCATCTGCCCATCCAACGAACATATAAAACAAGGTCTTCCTGTGTAGGCCCAGACTGCTCCAGACTCTCATCTGTCTTCCTGCATTGGCCCTCCTGAGTGCTCCAATGGCAGGCATAAGCCATCAAGCCCAATTTAAAGTTTGGTTTGAAATCATTACTAGGCTCTTTTTTTTTTTTTTTTTTAAAGAGATTTATCTATTTTATGTATGTGAGCGCTCTATCTGCATTTATACCTGCATGCCAGAAGAGGGCATCAGATCCAAGTACATATGGTTGTGAGCCACCATGTGGTTGCTGGGAATTGAACTTAGGACCTCTGGGAGAGCAGACAATGTTCTTAACTACTGAGCCATTTCTCCAGCCCCCACCATTCCTCAGTTCTTTATGTCAAACACACAGGTAGAGAAAACCATGGGCTGGGTAGAAGGTATATTATCTTTAGGGAAAAGTCACACCTTCTCATAGTTAGTTACATGTGTTTCTTCCTGCCTGGGGCTGAGCCTGAGAAGTTACTTGGAACTTTGCCATGTCTGCTGGAGAGCATGGCAAATTCATTAATAGGCACCTGCAAGGAAACCTGGGCTGGAGACCAGTGCCAGCTGAGCACGTGGTGCAATGGAGAAGGTCACACTGGCAGCACTGTGTGCTGAAGCATGAACTCGGTGACAAGCAGGGCGAGGCTGAGCTGGTATTCCTATGCAGTGCCACAGCTCCATAGCACAACTGAGCCCCATGTAGTTTCACAGACAGTGAAAAAGTTTTCATTCTGTTGGTACATAAGGGTACTGTTGACAGTTTGTGCAGGCTTATTACTCATTGAGAGATAAGTGGAAACAGCTATTCTGGGCATTTTAGGATGTTCAGTGTGTTTTCTCTTACATGAGAGTAGGACCTTCATATTTGTGACAGCTATTGTCATTGTAGTCTGACCAGCCAGTGTCCCTGGCATACTTGCCCCAAGTTGAAAGCTTCTGAAACACCTAAAAGTCCTTGAAAACTTTCTCTTAGGAATCTGACCCAAGAGGTGTTTATCTTTTTCAAAGTAACCAAGTCAAAGACAAATGTTGCCTGGCTTTTGTTTAGTGGCTCCCTGCTTTGGCCCTCGTTCTTTTAGCAAGCTGCTCTTCTGTTGGGTGTGCGTGAAGGCGTATTTTCCTGGGATGCTTAGATTACATGATGAGCCCTGGGTCTACAAGTGTTGTCTCTGTTTTCTACTTCCTTGCGTCTGCCAAGAGGTTGAGTGGTTGAAATGGTTGTTGCACATGACTCTTGTAAGACTTTAAAGAATACAGGATCTGAAATTGCCTAGTATGAGGTAAGTGTTTCCT